>CAHIKZ030003916.1:1000000-1040000 GCA_903632075.3 Acanthosepion pharaonis | reverse complement strand
ATATATATATATATATATATATATATATATATATATATATATATATATATATATATATATATATATATATATAATACGACATTATTTTTTACTTCAAACGTTATTATAAATCAGACCATAAAGTTTGGGTGTTCTAGGCTGATATTCTATTAGTCTATACCATAATTCCCTTTCATTTTTAATTATTTTTCTAATCACCTTATTAAATTTTTGTGTTTCAGTAATTATTTTCTGTTCATTTATTTTGTATCGGTATCTTTAAGTATTAAATTAACTTTTTTCATTGCATATGTTTTTTATTTATAATAACAACCCCACCTCCTTTGTCCGAGGAAATAATATAAATTTCCTTATTTTTTCGAGGTTCCTTAGTGCATTTAAGTGTCTCTTTGGTAAAGTTCTTTCATTGTTGGTTTCTAGGGTAGCATTAATTATTCATTGAATAAAGCCTTTGGTGAATTCTGTACCGTTTTGTCTATGATTTTAATTATTGTATCACCTACATCTCCTTTTTGAATCCCAGTAGAGAATTTTAAGCCAAAGCTAAAGGCTTCCAGTTTGGTATTGGTTAGCTTCATATACGATAGATTCTAAATGTTTATTGTAAAAAATTACAATTGTGGCACAAGGCCGAAAAAGGGGAGGCTGGTCTTAACTAACTATCCTATACCTAGCTAATCCGATTCACGGCCCATTCATACATTACAATTTACCCATTCACCACAAGAACTCGTCCATCACCAATCAATCCTCCACACACCATAATACCACATTCTCTCTAGGGAGACGTACAAAACGCGCCCCGTGTCATAAAAATTTAATGATACTAAAATATATGTGAAAATCTATGATGAAAAAATAAGAGGGGAGGGAGGAACCCAATAACAAACTAAAAAGTTAACACAAATCAAATTAAACATAACTCTAGATTCTATATTAGGTTTGGTCTCCCAATATATTTATATTTCCTATTCGTACATCGGCTGTTGATTTTTTTTCTAACGCTATTTACGTCACCAGAATAGTCCATTACATAGGAATGTTTGAATCACCAACCTCCGTGTAGTAGACTCATCTGGTGACGTGGTCAACATTTTTTTTTTTTTTTTTTTTTTTTTTTTTCATAGCAATGTTCACCCTGTACAAGACCCGGCGGCCACTCGGTGTAGTTGGTTACGTTAAGGGGTAGTTTATATAGACAGGAAGGGAAGATAACGGTTGACTCTAGATTTGAACAGGTTAAGATTTTGGTGATCGGAAAAACATCCCCTTGGGAGTCTGATCTAAACCCATACTGCTCGTCGCACAAGAGGTTGTTCCTATTCAAGTGCTCGACGGCCTTCTTGTTGATTAAGGCCTCAAAAAGCTTACTCATAATGCCCTATTTCGATATGTGGACATTTCTGGTGATGTAATAAAAATAGAATTTTATGACATGTTAAATTTGCAATATAAAACTTGATGATTATTCAGGGACAAAAAGAACGTTATTTTTCATTTTAATATTCAATAAGTATTGAACATAAACTAGAAAATGCTAATTTATAAGGACATTACAAGTGAAAAATTACTTAAATTACTACATCTTTTTTGACAGTTCAGGTAATCCAATATATACCCGATGTAATAGCAAAAGTGTCAAAATGGTGTAACAGGAAAATTGTCCAATTTCTAGATTAAGTTTAAATCGTTGTATCTGACAAATGATTAAAGATATCTTACTGGAATTCTCCGAGGACTACTGGACTCTACTTTGAGCAATAAGAATGTATAATTACTCTCCAAGCTTAACAGAAGAATTGTGATGAAATCGATCATAAACGAAAATGATATGTTCATCATTAATTAATCATAGCTAAGGATAGGAAGCTCATTAAGGACTGAAATAAAGTTCAAATATTTGGTGAAGGCGGAGGATTGGCCGTTGATTCCCCCACCCACCACCACCACCACGTCAATGCTTGGACTTAAGGTAAGCTGTACATTCACTTGTTATCATGAGGAAGAAAGCGGACAAACACTTACTGCCCTATGTGAGTATAATTTCGCTCTACCGAAAACTCATTTTAATTTTTTTCGATTTTCTTTAATTCTTTATTTTTTTAACCCTTAAATTTTATTTTATTTTATTGTATTTTTGTCTCTCCCCCTACTTGTCAGTGTGTTTGCCCATGGTAACACATTTTGTCCTAATCATTCTAACCTATTTGATGGTTTAGTTAGAAATCCCGTTTCGAAAGAAAAATCAGAAAAAAAGGGAAAATTGAATGCCTTTGGCTAGATGCGAAAGTCTTGTCAGTATTCTCATGATTTAGTGGCCGACTCTTCTTACTTGATAAATTTTCTGAAATGGAATTGTTTTCACCGTTTCTTTCTTCTGTTGTTCTTAATTTTTATTGAAAGCATGCCTCCCAAGTCCACTATTTGGTGAGGGCGATGGATTGGACTTAAAGTAAGCCGTATATTCACTTGTTATCATGAGGAAGAAAGGGGACAAACACTCGCTGTCACGTACGTTGGGGCATTTATTATGACATAACAATAAATCCCGATAACCTTATTTTCTTCAATTTCTTATTAGAATAAACAATGGGACTTATACTAAGTTAAAACTTAATGTTGCGAAAGGGTAAATCCAAGTGTCAGCCAGGACTCTTTGCAAATTCCCTCCTCCTCTTATTGTTCCTTCTGTTTTTGTTGTTGTTGTATGTGTTATATGTAATAGGAGTAGGTAGGCTTTCCTACCGCCCGGTCAACACTCCTCCCCGTTCTCTTGGACATGAGTAGAGGCTTACGTCTTGTTTCTTGTTTAGGAAGGGGTTCCCGGTACTCTCTCTCTCTCTCTCTCTCTCTCTGGCCTCTGTATTAGTGCATCTCTGTTTCTCCCGTGATGTGTGCAGTCTGTGGCATCACCTCTTCATTCTGAGGGTACACGGTTAACAGTTTTCTGGTTGCTGTTTCCGACTGGTAGTTAAAAGCTCTAACTCTTGCGTAGCATCTTGAGCGGCCGCTCTGATCAACAGTTGTATAATGCCGGCGTGTTTGTAGTGCCATGTCGCGTATGGAAAGGTGTCTCTGCAGTCTCCTCCGGTGGGCAACCATGAGGCCACATTATGATGCAGGTGTGCCAACTCCTCTCTGCCCACGTCACGGTCGTAACTGTCTGCTACTTTTACTTCGGGCCTTCTCATCCTCCAATCAAAATTCCACATGACTTACAAAGACCGAAAAAGTAATCCTAAACCAGCCACTCAAAAATCACCTAAACCCCTCAAAATTTCGTTCTCCAACATCCGTGGCATTAGAACAAACTTCTGCAGTATGGAATCTTTCCTCACTGCAAACTGCTCGGATATACTGGCTCTCTGTGAGACTAACCTTGTCTTGCCTATCCCCTCCTCTGATCTCTCTATCCCAGGCTACCTTCCTCTCCTCAGAAAAGACTCTATAACCCACATGCACGGCCATTTCCCTCTGGCCAGAGAGTTGTCTCTCGAATCGCCACACCAGTCGTACATGTGTCTCCGACTATCTCTTCTCAATGTGGCAAGCTATCTCTTCTTCCTTTACCGCTCTTCATCCTCTCAGGACTGTGGGATACTCGATATCATTTCTGACAGCATAGACAAGGCTCTCTCCTTCCACCCGTTTGCTCACATATTTGTGTTTGGCGACTTTAACGCCCATCATACCAAATGGCTTAAGAATGCTACTACTGACCACGCAGGCATTCAAACGCTCAATTTTTCAGTCTCTCAATCCCTCATGCAGATAGTTAACTTCCCCACTCATTTTGCCTTCAACCGGGAAGGTAAAGCCTCTCTTCTCGATTTGTGTTTTACCTCCATCCCCGAGTCCTGCAGCGCCACGCAACTCTGCCCTCTTGGTAACTCTGATCATGCGGTAGTATCTGTTAACATCTCCTTCAACTCCACCCCCTGCAAAAAACCTCCTACCACTAGAACTTCGTTCTACTATCAAAGAGCTGGCTGGGACGCGTTCGGTGATTTCCTCCGCGATGTCCCCTGGGATCGTGTCTTTACGCTCCCCGTTCAAGAATGTACTTCTGAGGTCTCATCCTGGGTTAAAGCTGGAATCGACGCTTTCATCCCCTCAAGGAAATATAGGCTCAAGTTGCGCTCCTCCCCCTGGTTCTCCGCTGCTTGCTCAGCCGCCATCGCCCATAGGAACCACTTCTTTCACCTATTCCGTAGCGACATGTCTGACTGCAATAGACGTCTCTTTGCCTCCGCCCGTAATGAGTGTAAACGTGTCCTCAACGATGCTAAGTCACTATTTGCTGCTCGGATGAAGGAGCGTATTGCATCTCGCAAATTTGGCTCCAAAGATTATTGGCGTCTCTGCAAGAGCGTATTGAATAATTGCAAACCCTCTATACCTCCATTGTTCAACCAGTTCGAAGTCCTGACCTCCTCTGCCGACAAGGCTGAATGCTTTGCTCGGAAATTTTCATTCAACTCGACGCTCGTCTCTTCCGGTGTACCCATACCCGACTTCCCTCTTAGAACTGAAGCCCTACTGAGTGGGTTACACATAATTGGTATTGGGCGTTATCTTCAATTTAGACCCCAACAAGGCTAGTGGTGGAGGTGGGATACCAGCCATTGTCTTGAAGAAATGCGCGCCTGAACTGGCGCCAGCCCTTTCTAAACTATACAACTACTGCCTCAAGGAATCTTGTTTTCCTAATTGGAAGTCCTCTTCGATTGTTCCTGTCTTCAAGAACTCTGGCGACCCCTCTGACCCTTCTAACTACCGTTCTATCAGTCTCCTACCCCTCTTCGGCAAAGTCTTCGAAGCCCTAATCAATACCGAGGTGGTTAACCACCTCACATCCCATGATCTGCTCTCAGACAAGCAATATGGCTTCTGCTTTGCCCGATCTACAGCTGATGTGCTTACGGCCATCACCGAAACTGTTTACCGGGCTCTTCAAAATAACGGGGAAGCTCGTGCCGTGGCCCTAGACATCTCCAAAGCATTTGATAGGGTTTGGCACGCCGGCCTTCTTCGCAAGCTCCAGAGTTATGGCATTACGGGTCGATTGTTTGACCTAATAAAATCATTCCTGTTAAACCGTGAATTGAAGGTCGTTCTCAACGGATTCTCCTCATGTTCCTATCCCACGAACACAGGCGTTCCTCAAGGCTCCATCCTAGGCCCCACTCTATTCCTTATCTACATAAATGACCTTCCTGACGCCATAAATTCCCAAGTTGGCATCTACGCGGATGACACCACAATTTATTCCTGCCTCAAAAACAAATCTAGTGTCACTAACAAAACTAACCTGGCCGTGTGTCTTGAAAAGGACCTCCAATCGGTTGTGAACTGGGGCAGGGATTGGCTGGTCAACTTTAATGCTTCAAACACAAAACTGCTCTCTATTAATCACCACAGATATCCTTCATCTTCCCTCCATTAGAATGTCTGACGCTTAACTGCTCGAGAGCAACTCTCTGCGGCTGCTCGGTCTTATGTTGACGGCTGACCTGAGATGGAACAAATACATTGAGTCAATTGCATCGTCCACCGCAAGGAAAGTTGGCTCCCTGTGCCGCAACAGGAAATTTTTCTCAAAGGAATCGATCCTCCAGATCTACAAATCAACAATTCGCCCTTGCATGGAGTATCGCTGCCATATATGGTCTGGAGCCCCTTCTGTTTGCCTCGGGGTTCTTGATAAGCTCCAGAGGCGGATATGCAATATAATTGGCCCTGATCTGGAATCTCGTCTACAGTCACTTTCTCACAGACGCGCCGTCGCCTCTCTCTGTCTGTTTTACAAATACTTTCATGGCAGTTGCTCCGAGGAGCTGCATTAGCTGGTTCCCAGACTTCATGAGTTCAAGCGCCATACGAGGCTGGCATCCCGTTCTCACCCCTTTACTATCGAAACTCCTAAATATAGCCGTCTCTTCTACTCCAATAGCTTCATATCTCGCACCTCTCGCCTGTGGAACTCCCTTAACTATTCCAGTTTCCCTGAGAGCTATAATCGCCAGCTATTCAAATGTAATGTCTATCGACATCTCCAGTTGCCTACCCTTCTCCTCATCCTTTCTTCTATCACTCCTATCTGATCTTGCTCCAAATTTTCTGTAACCCCTTGCGTCCTAGTGGCTTTCCGCCTGGCTTGGGGTGAAACGCTTAAAAAACAATATATATATATATATATATATATATATTATTTCAGGATCAATTTCCAACTTATTCAAGATGATCTTCGCCCTCTCTAACCTTCTAATTTTCTGTCCTGAAGTTACAAGTTTCACGTACGATTTCATTTTAAAGTCTTTTTCACTGCTCTTTGGGCTATCATAGCTGAAACTCCTCTCTCATGTACCAAACGTTTTATGGTTTGAGTTGGATCTTTTCCAATTGATCTCTTTAGCTCTAAGCTCAAATGATTATCTCGCTTCCTGTTGTGACCTCCTAATCCAGTCTTCGTCTCTACTATTCCCTCTCTTTTTAAAATTATTCACCATTCTCTTGATGGTCCTTGAATGGACTTTGAAGATGGAAGCCAGGGGATAAATATTGGTCCCATAACTGAAACCTTGCATGATTTCCTTCTCATCATTGCTCAGTTAAGAAGACAGTGAGGATGACACAAAACGATTTTAACCTGTTCTCTTTCTAGCTGAATAACTCAAAAGGTTTTTCAGTGATTCTTACAACAAATGGTATTAAGATGGATAAACGTCTTATCAGAAAAGCTGGAAAAAACAAACTTAATTAGTTTAGTGTTTTTTTTTTAGCATTTTGTGGCATGAACAATTATGCTGTTTCAACCGATATATATATATATATATATATATATATATAGAGAGAGAGAGAGAGAGAGAGTTTCGAAAATACACAAGGGTATCTTACCATAAGGAATCAACTCAGCCAACTTTTCGTCAGAAGGTACATGTTGCCAAAATTAATGACGAAAACAAAGATATGGAAACTTCACACAGCAGAAAGCAGCAGTTGAGGAGGTAAAATTGCGGAACACGATTAGAATACATTTATTCGTAAAAAAGAATTACAAATAAAAAATAAATTGTTCCAAGTGAGTATAAAATGAAAAAAAAGAACGTGTTCCTTCTGACGAAGCGTTGACTGAAAGAATTCCTTAATGTAAAATGTTTTCGTGTTTTTTCAAAACTGTATTTATCTTCTATGGTATCAAGTCCTTTTTCATATATATATATATATATATATATATATATATATATATAAATTATAAAAAATTGTGTGTTCTTCTTAATTATCTTATCTTATAGTAATTATTCTTAATTATTTTAAAGGGATTCTATATTTTTACGGTTGCATAGGCGAAGAATCTGATTAATGGCCGACATTATCATTCATCTTCAACGTTTCGAGTCTACGGGAACAAACTCATTACCACTGAATATGCGTTAGTCTCACTGACTTTTGAAAAGGGAAATACTACCTTTTTTTCTAGTTATCTTTTCTTTTACGGTTTTTCTTTCTCTCGCTGTTTACACGGTAAATATTCTGACACGCAAGGTACCCTGGTTCCACCACTCGAGATCTTTACAGCAAAGACTCTCAAAGGCCATAATATGTACGCAGGTGCGAACCATCCTCATTCCTTTGGTATTCTTTTGGTAAGAAGGCAGTTTGAATCAGACAGCTTCTCATCAAGGGTTTTGTAGAACAGACTCCCGAGAGAATGCTTCCCCGCCCACCATAATCTTAACCTCTTCGAGTCCAGGCTCAACCGATATCCTACGTTTACAATTCTTAGGTCTATAAAGCAAACACATTCATTAATAGTCTACTCTGAATGGCTCTTGGGCCTTGTACTTGGTGAACAATAGCCATAAACATATTTTCTTTCATTCTTTATTGGTTCATTGTTTAATTCCTTATTTTTTCCTTCACTGTCTTTTTTAGTTCTTCATTGCTCCTTTCTTTTTTCTGTCTCTTCTTTCTTGTTTTTCTTCATTTTGATTTTTTCTTTCTTTCTTTTTCTTTTCTTTCTTTCTTTTTCTTTTCTTTCTTTCTTCATTTTTTCTTTCTTGGTGTTTTTATAACCTTTCCTTTTGATTTCTTACCACTCTTGCATAATTACATTTTTTTCTGTTAATTTCTATTCCTTTCTTTTTTTTTCTTTCTTTCTTTTTTACTTCTTTTCTTATCCTTTTTCGTTCCGTCTTTTTCTTTTATTTTTTTCTTCCTATCTTTTTCATTTTCTTTCCTCGCGTAAGTACAGCTATCCCTTTTGAATTCTTATCTCTTTTGCTGAATTCCTTTCTTTTCTTGAATTATTTTTCTCTCCTTTATTCTCTCATTCCTTTTTCTTTCCTTACACAATGATAGCCTTTCTTTTTTCTTTTTGATTTCATATATTTCTAGCTTAATTTCCTTCTTGCATTGTCTTTCTTTCCTTTCTTTTTTGT
The DNA here is from genome assembly GCA_903632075.3 of Acanthosepion pharaonis. Classification (NCBI taxonomy): domain Eukaryota; kingdom Metazoa; phylum Mollusca; class Cephalopoda; order Sepiida; family Sepiidae; genus Acanthosepion; species Acanthosepion pharaonis. The sequence continues at coordinate 1,031,559 of CAHIKZ030003916.1, read as the reverse complement.
CTTTTTATTTATGTCTTTCTTTTTGAGCTCCAGTCTCTCTCTATCTTTCTCTCTTTCTTTCTTTCTTTCTTTCTTTCTTTCTTTTTGACCGCCAGTCTCTATTGCCTTATTTCCTTAGTCTTCTTCTTTACCTCTTTCTTTTCCTCTTTGTATCTAATCCTTTTATAACTTTCATTTTCCTGGCTTCATCTATACCATCTCTTATTTTCTATGAGTTCCTTCACCTATCCCAGCTTACCCTCTCCCATTCTATCTGCGCCATTTACATACAACAAAGAACTTAAGAACCGAACCAATTGCACATCTTCGTCCTATCCATTATTTCCAAAGTATTAAGCACTTTAATTCATGCCACTGTCACTGCTAATAACATTTCTGGCAATATTACGAAACGCGAAACTCGTCACGACAAATCTTCACTGTGTCAACAAGTTACTTTAATGAGATTTTGTTAAGCATTTAAGAAAATTTCTGAGTCATGAGTCTGAAGCGCCAGTTCTCCACGCAAAAGCGATATTTTACTTGAGCAATGCCAACTTGATGCAGAGGAGAATTCAGGATACTAAAGCCATGTAAGTAATGACGAAGTTTCAGAGAAAATGGAAACAAAAAGAAAACTTATATTAATATCAGAAAATTGGTACATAATGAAGTAAGAGGGCTTAGAAAAATTGACACTCACAGGACATGCTGAAGGCAAGAGAGCCAGAGGAAACAACACATCACCTACCTAACAAGTTTGTGTAAATGATTGACAGAACAGAGTTTAGGAGAGATACCAAAAGGACCAAATTTACTAAGAGCTAAAAAGCATAGGAAATTATGGAGAGCCATGATCGCCAACGTCCTGAAGGGACATGGGACAAAGAAGAAGATTTTCGGGGTTTTTTTGGGGTTTTTTTTTCCTAATACTTTAAAAAAAAAAAAAATGTAACCTCATATACATACTTAAACTTGATGTTAAAATAATCCGACATAATATAATGGATTCTAATACATTTAACTGTTCTTAAAAGAATATAGTAAAATAAAAATTAAAAAGGAGAATATTTCAAATCGTAGTTAAATAAAAAGTATTAGGAAAAAATAAAAAAACCGAAAATCTTTAAATTTTAAAAAATGACGTTGAAATTTTTTTACCGTTAACAATTTAAAAAAAAAAAAAAAAAAAAAAAAAATTCAGACGACATCCATTCAACTGATGTCAGGTTTCATTGTAAAATACATCCCTACCCCTTACCAAATTGTAGCTAATAACTGATACAATGATACTGACATAAGGAAAATCTAGACATCCCTTGTTCAATTTAAGTAGAATATTCTGTAACCATGGAAACGTGATTTTAGCTGTGTCTTTAAAACCCGGTAATTTTTAAAAGTTACTCCAAAATTCGCTTGAAGATGAAATGGAATTAATGCTTTTAATTTAATTGCAAAATTAAATTCGAGGTTTTTAGCTTCTATTTTTGAAACATGGTTGGAACTGTGTAGCGAAAAAAAACATATTTTAAATCAATTACTTTATAATATTAATGCTCTGTAAATTTACATTGAGCACTATTTTGTAAAAATAAAAATATCTATAAGAACACCGGATTTTTTATCTTACTGTTCTTTCTTTTATTTATATATATATATATATATATATATATATATATATATATATATATATATATATATATATATATTATTACGAGGGTAAATCAGAAAGTAAAGGCAATTTTGAAATTATGCGGTAAAAAACAAGGAAGCGTTGTGCATGAAATGATGGGTAGTTAGTCGTGCGCAACCTTCCATTGTTCATTCGAGTGGTAGAGAGCAATGGCAGAGAGCATATGATAGCTCTACGCAGTGATTGCTCCGTCGGGGAAAAACTCGCTGAATCGGGCTTTCTGTGGGCAAAGGCGATCGAACCTGCGGAAAGCCATCGCCGTAAAGTAGACAATTTTAAAATATTCCAATGTCGGTCCTATATCTTAACAATCTGGCCATCTGATAGTGATTCTGCTGCCAAAGGAAAGCTTTATAATGGATAGGCGAATTTACAAAGTCATATGCAAGATAATTTAGACTGGTTTTAAGATGGCTTACATTCTCAGCGGACGCTGACACATGTTTTATTAATTGGGAAAACAATAATTTATACTCACTAAAGACTCCAATTTTATCGATCATCTTAGGGGGGATAAAGAAGTCCAAACCGCGGGACAAACCAATTTATCGCTATCAGACAAACTATAATTAGATAAATTAATATGTTTATCTTTTGTAAGACTAACACCAGATTTTCTTTTTATTAGAAAATTAAGATACGCTAAATTCTTAGCATTGGTTCTGCTACTAAAGTAAGTACCACCTTTGGACAGATATCTCGAAAAATGGAATTTATCAAGAAAACGAAGTGACTGATACTGGAGCCTTAAGGAATTGATTAAGTCGGAGTAATACAAGATTTCATCTCTAAGAAATGCTCCTTCAACATTAACTGAATTACGGCAGTTAATCCTAGAGATGCGCCTAGAAATATACCCAGGGATAACGTGATATATATATTAAATTAAATGAAAAATCTCATACAATAAATATTAGGTTGGTGCATAATTATCAGGCGTTTTTGTAGGCGCGTTATTTCTTAATAAAAATTGCTCTTTGTTTACTTTTTTTTAATAAAAAATATTATTTCATTTTTTTTTTTTTTAATAAAAAATATTATTTCATATTCAGGCTTCTCGATAATCATACATTCCGGAATAAACATCTAAAAATGTTATTGTTGAATTGTTATGTTTCTTTTTTCATAATAAATATTGTTAGAAAATGTCTGATAATTATGCACCAACCCAATATTTGTTAGTCTTCAATAGCTCTCTAGCTCTCTCTCTCCCCCATATATATATATATATATATATATATATATATATATATATATATATATATATATTGTTATATAGTAATAAATTGTCGCTGCCGATACTTGAGTTTGAATATAGATCGCCAGTGAGCAAACATAAGCGATCCCATTATTGAATTAAGTGGACCACGTGACCATAGAGGAAACGCATATATGTACGAAGGAGCTGGCGTCTAAACGATCGTTATTCTTAGTCTATCCTCTATTACTATTCGGATCGTTATTTCTACTCTATCCTCTATTACTATACGGATTGCTATTCTATACTTTATTCACTATATTGTTTCTCTATTCGGATCACTGTTCGAGCGAGTATTATCGAGTAAGTGCTATTAGTGCACGTATTATTCAAAGGTGTCTGATACGCGTATTGTTCGACGGCCTACTATAGTTGTATCTGCGATTACAAAGTCTCTACTATAGCATTACGAAAGTGACAACGAGTATTTGTTGGCATCACAAACGTGGCAACGAGTGTTTGTTGACATCACAAAATAGATAGATAGATAGATAGATAGATAGATAGATTAAATAAGATTCATTGTATAAGATTTTTCATTTGATTTTTTCGAGTATTAATATATTAAAAAAATCGACACAGACATCACACTAATGGCGTATGTAAAAAAAAAAAAAAAAACATTTTGTAAACTTAGGAACCGGTTTGACATGCCTGACGCTTTATCGATTTGGCCATTTGGGCCCAGATAGTAGACAATTTTAAATCTAATTATATAGCTAAATCATTTCCCATCTATTTTTCTACGCTGTTTTTTTTTTTTTTTTTTTCTTCTTCTTCTTCTTCTTAGTCGTACAATCCGTGATCTTCGGGACAAGGCTACCTCTGGAACATAGAAATGCTGGATGACAGAAATCACCTCTAAAAAAAGCTTATAGAAACATATATATACCAGCTCATTCCACATATATACTGGAATACTTTTTCAATACTTAAAGCAAAAACTAAAATTAATGCTTCCAAACAAGCTTTTTATTGTTTTATGCTATATAAAGGCTAAAAATAAGCCTAAAAGTAAGATAAAAAATAATATATACTTACTATGAAAGGGTGAATGTGCAGCTAGAAATGAGCAAGATCGTATCAAAAAAAAAAAACTCTACTGCTGTTTGCAGCTACGGAAAGTTGTAAACAACATGTGGCGCTGCCCTCGTTGCCGCTCAACGAAATAATGGCGGATAATTAAAAAAATTGCCAGACCATGAGATTTGCCGGATTAAAGAGTTTGGGCTGTATTAGTTTAATTCTATGTCATATATGTCTTTTAGATAAAGCCTTTAATTATTAATGGTCGACTAGTTTATTTATCTTCCTTTTTTGTTTTCTTTAATTACAGTAAGGTTCAACCTGTACAAGCCCCGGGAACACTCGAGGTAGAGTCTTACGCTAAAGAGTAGTTTATATGGATAGGAGGCAAAGATAACGGTTAGCTCTAAACTTGGACAGGTTTAGATTGTAGTGATCGTGAAAATATCCCCTTGGAGGTCTATTCCACAGGGCAGTGGTTCGCCGGAAAAAAAGCTGTTTGAGTAGAACTTACTTCTCGCCGATGGAATACGGACGGAATTTGGTTGGATTGCTACTATATAAATGTCATGGTAGATTCTAGTCGTAAAGATTAGATCTGGCGGAACCAAGGAATGTTGTTCGTCCGAGCTCTTTCCATGGTAGTTGCTATAGAGCAGTGAGAGGATCGCCACATCCCGCCTGAGAGAGAGGTTGGAGGGTGGAAATAATTCTTCTCTTACAAAGACTCGGAGACGCTCTTGAACTCAAGATGGGAAAGTAACGACTGTGCAGCTCCCGTCCAGATATGGCAACAGCACTCCATTTTAGGCCTGATCTGGCTCTTATAAAAGTAGAGGCTAACATCATGTTACTGTTGTTTCTTTTTATATCAATGCTCTCGTGTATTTTTGTACATTCTACGAGTACTAAGTAAGGAGTTGTCTATGTCAGAGCATAAAATGCCGACACAAATATCGTATGACGATTTTTTTTTAATTATTTTTATCCATGCAGCTAATGTGATGGTTGTAGAATATAAAACAGCACAAGCATTGCAATAATACCAACAAAATTATGTAAGATAAACTGGATTTAAATTAATTTATTTTATTATATTGAGAAGACACTTTTGAAAACATAATCTTATGAATACATTATGACCTCGCCGAAAACATCTCATGAAATTAACCAGAAAATATTGCTAAAATTACATCTTTAAGTGCCGATTCTAGGTGTGTCGTCAGTGTTATTGCTCCCATGTCACTAGAAGTTTCGGGTCTAAATAAACAGCAGACTTCGATGGGCGACCCGACCGAATATGATCAGTGTTCGGCCTGCACCCAGAGTAAATATTATTTATCCGCTTCCCCACGCAGCAAGATGTGGCAAAAGGCCGAGTTTTAAAATGGGGTATCCGAGCCCGTAGGCTTGGGCAAAAATTCCGTATAGACCACGTAAAACGGAGTCATTTTCCCGAGACGAGACTATGCCCTCCGGCAGAGCCTCGTCTGAGGGATACCCTTTGACATGTTCCAGAGTAAATTTGCTACTCGTTTTAGGACGTGCTTTACATAAATTCCCCCAGAAAACGGCAGCCAATCAAGTCTACACTTGGGCTATTTGATGTTATAAATCTGGTATGCCTGGTTGTACTGATTTTCCCCACATGAGGCCAAGACGGAGTGTTTTTAAGAAAAAAAATAAATAAAATAAGATCTGAAATTGTCGGTCTATGTTGCCTGCAGACGTAACTTGGATTAGAACGCACACGTCTTCATCAAAATCGCGCCAAGCTTTCTCGTTGCTTGCTGAGGGTCACTGCTTAGAAACTGTCTGTTATGGTCTGAGTCCACACTGGGTGACGCTGGGAGCTATGGTTTGTCACCGAGACCTGCTCCACCTCCGTCTTATTTGGTGTAACACCTATGCGTTGTGTGTTCTCAGCCATTACTGCACATTTAATCTAGGCCTGGTGTATTTTTAGACCGCGCTGATTCTTGCACGTTTTCCCGCAGAGGCACATTGAGTCAGAAGTCCTTTGGGCGTTTATCGTCGTTGTAACCGTTGTATCCATCCTACAAACAAAGAATACATTTATTTTGCTTTTATGTTTAAAAGAAGAACAATGAATACGTTTTTTTTTACTTTTTATGTTTAAGAATTTAAAAATAACCCTGCAAAAATAAGCAAAAGTTAATCTTTTTTTAAAACCTCCACCGACGTCGCTTTGGTTTTGGGGGTCCTAATTTATTAAGCGGGGTTGTATCTTTGGTTCCCAGACTTAGCGAAACACATTTACGGCTTGGCTTTTTCATGCATTCTGGTTCCTCAATTTTTTCAAGACGACGTGTTTTTCGGCAACTAACGCCATCAAAACAATTTTCTTGATGAATAGTTTCTTGAAATTTGCGCTTAAGACTATTACTGGTGACCCCTTTTGATCCTTTTGTGGTCTTCGTCTTCGAAATAGATAAAGAATCCGTCTCAGTATAATTACGGCTATTTGCACGAGTTTTGGGGTAAGGATTTGTCGATGTATCGATCTCTTCAGCTAGGCTGCTATAACCCTTCGTTATACGTATCTTATTCTCGACAGTTTCTAAATTTTTCGACGAAATCTTTTTGCTTCGATGACCATATTTGCATTCATAGCGGTTGTATGCACCTTTTGATATGATGTCTTTATTTTCGGATTCTGTTTTAGATATAGGGGCGTTGGTCACCGTTGCAGAGTCAACTGCTTTGATTTTCCGTGATACTTTGCGGTTTTTGTTGGTACTATAACAAACCATCTTCTCTTTTTCTGTCAGACATTCATTTTTTAAAGTAATATCGATTTCTTGTGGGATGTCATTGGCCATTGAAACGGTTTGGAATTGACATTGTGTAGAAAAGTCTTCATTAAAGACTTTCCCTTTGGAAGCTTTATAGTCACCAGAAAGTGGTATTAAGGCGTCTTTCTCATTATCATTAGTTACTTCTGAACATTTTGATGATTCCAACCTAAAAGTTGGACTTCTAACATCACGTTGAATTGACGCTTTTATCGGCAGAGCTTCATTGTAAGAATTTTTCGCGTCACAAAGATCGTCACCATCGTAAATCAACTGCATCACTTTTTCCTCTGTCATTCCGATATCATTCCAGTCAATACGTCCGATGTGTCTTTTCCACTTGTTTTCGCTGCCATTTTTCATATGAACTGATATTGGTCTTTGATGAGAATCTTCTTCATCTTCATCCAGAAGAGAATGCACATCTTCTTCTGTTAAGCCAAGATCACTCCAATCAATTGGTTTCACAACAAATTTGAAAGGATTCCTGCTTTGACCAGCGATAGAAATTGAATCCTCTAAATGTTTATAAGAATTACTACGTTTTTTCTCGGCCATTTTCAAACGTTCAGTACAATGTTTATAAAAAAGAACGACGTTGTCAGCAGACTGCCTTAATGACGTCATTATTTTAATTGACGTCATCGTTTAAGATCGCTAGTTTGGATATAGTTTGACATGTTTCACATTTATTTAGCTAAGTTATAAATTTGTGATTTTAAATAATGATTCAGTTTTATATTTCAGAATTCTTTTTCATTATATGATGTTTCGTTTCCATTTGTGACGTTCGGGTTTTATGCATATCAGATTTAAAATTTTTTACTTTAAATTTTTTTTTTGTTTTTTTGAACAAGGTAACTAATAAAAATATGGAACGCTTCACGAATTTGCGTGTCATCCTTGCGCAGGGGCCACGCTAATCTTCTCTGTATCGTTCCAATTTTAGTATATGTACTACCGAATATATATATGGATATAGTTGTAGAGAAAACAATGATTCGTCACAGCGAATTGCTTTTTATATTTAAGAATTTAAAAATAAAAAAAAACAGGCAAAAATAAGTATTAATTAAAAAAAAGAAAAAACGTGTAATTCCAACGAATGATTTAATTTTTTTATGCAAATATTTCGGCTAGCAGTTGCCAGTGTTGATCATTCCTTAACAGTACAAAGAAGTTCGAAACGCTTAAGAATTTAAATCAAGGAAAACAAACCGATTTGATGATGTTTACAACATTAATAGCAAGTCGAGTCATATTTTTTGTTCTCCATATCATATTTTTCTTTGGAGCAAAGATGTCCAGACAGGATGGAGTTGTGCAGCATCTATCCTATTGCAGGCATTTTTTATAGTTACTATTACCATTTATTCACTTACTCATCTTTGATTGAAATGCTTTTGTTTCATGAATCATTTTCTTTTTTTTAAAACCAGGAAGTTACTGTGTGTTAGCATAGGATTTTTTTTATTTGGTAAAAACCACAGGAAAAAATAGTTCAAACCACTATTTGAGGGAACATCTTACTTATTATAAAACGCAGATTTTTTTTTTTTGTGTGTGTGTGTGTGTGTGTGTGTGTGTGTGTGTGTGTGTGTACGTTTATATATTGGATCGGATTTCCTATATTTTTCAACCGATTTCAATAAAACTTCACAGGACTACGTAAAATTACCTTGCGGTGGTTCTGACAGCGCCAAAAATTGGAAAAACACAATTGTTTTTGCATGAAATCAATTTGAAAACACGATAAAACACGATTCTGTCGCCAGAATGAAAGAGGGACAACTCATATCGAGTTATACTTATTATAAAACCCAGGTTGTGTGTGTGTGTGTGTGTGTGTGTGTGTTCCTACATTTTTCAACCGATTTCAACAAAACTTCACTTTTTTTGGCAGGTCGTGTTTCTTATTGTCTTGCACACCTTTTTCTTTATTTTTACATTCAGAATGCTTTAAAAATTCCATTTACAAGACAATTGTTTGTAATAAAATTCTATTCAATCGATAGACTCATAACGATTGAAAACAATGTTTTTGTTTGAGTTTGGATTTGACCAATTCGTAAAAAAAAACAAAAAAAAAATAATTAAGACATGCGTGTCCGTCAACCTTAAACAATAATCTTTGTCAATTTTATTTTTCAGTCTTTATGATGGTCGATACTTGATCTATCTCTTACTGTTACATCCCCGGGCAACGCCGGGCTCTACTGCTAGTTCAATCTATATGGACACACAATAAAGACGGACAACTCAAGCCGAGTTTAAAAACAGTTGATAAACTTGTTAATACACAATAATGAATAAATTACACAAATTAATCGCATTTTGGGCCAAATGATGACCAATAACATGCGTGTAAATTATTAATTAAAATGAAAATCTGCCTTTTTACAGTAAAATTATAATGCTGTATGAAAAGGTCTTCAGAAAAGAAAACGACATAAAATGAAGAAAATAAAAGACATCTCTGAATAGTTTTCAAAGAATTGGTATAATTTTCGAAGCAATTTCGTGATAGCAGCGAAGAATAGAACTAACATACCAACCGAAGACATTTCTTTGCAATGGGAGCCACGTTGATGTTCCGTTATTCTCGCCAAGTGGTTCTTTTCTGCGATGTTTTTTTTTTTTTGGACCGGAGTCACCTTGGTTCCTGCAGCAGCTGCTCGTCGACTCCGTAAATCAAATTCAAGGTCCACCTTAAATAACGTACATGTAGGCTCCAAATACACTTTTCGGAATTTGGAAGGAAACCAGTTTATTGTTTTTGGGTGAAAAACAAACGCATCTGTTTTTCCCACAAATTGAAATGTACCAAAAATATTTTCGAAATTCAAAAATTAATCAAGAGCCCAACACAGCTTAAATTTCTTATATTACAGGATATGAGAAAAACAAAACTACTATTAAGGAGAAAGGACAATAAAAGAATAAGAATTAAGAAGACAGAGGATAACCATTGACATTGCATTTAATTTTTTGAAGATCAACATCGACTGGGAAGGAAGAAACCGGAAGAATTTTCATCAAGCGAGAACTGTGATAGAAGCTGTTATGTACAAATTACAGTTATATCTAGACATTTCAACTATAAATTGATGAGACCCTGCCATCAATCTATACTGTGCTTAAATTCATAAGGTCTCGGTACCACAGACGAACGTTTATCAGAACAATTACCATGCAGGTATTTATAGAAAAGACACAAGAAAGCTACGCTACAACGCTGGGAAAAGGGACTGAAACCGAGATGACAGGTTATGACCAATAACATTGCATATTCTTCTTCGTATTTTGTCAACAATCTCTAAATATATATAGAAGGAGCACCAGACCAGATGTGGCAGCAATATTCAAAACAAGGATAAATGGTAGACTTAAAATTATGTACGATAGATTGTGGCAAGAACAATTGTCTAGCATGACATAGTGAAATAACTTTCTTAGCTGCAGACTTAGCAATTGATTCAGTATACCAGTCCATGTCAGCTGAAAACTTAGAAGGCGCAGTGAGTTACTCTTTTGGAGGTTAGCATCAGCCATGCTACTGGGAGGTAAAAAGGGCCCTCTCAGATGATTAAAAGAGAGCAATTTCGTTTTTTTTTAAACCACAATCGACGTCTCTTAATAAACCTGGACCTTAAGCGGAGTTTTGTCGCTGGATAACAGAATTAAGTAAAGCGCTAGTGCCCTGTTTTGTCAAAATTCAGTCCTTTTGTGATCAGCGTCTGAGAGACCAATCTTTGCATGGCACTCTCTTCTGCAGGTATGTCAGACGAATATGGAATGAAGGTCTGAGGTTGCTTTCTCACTCCCTCTACTTCCTGCGTTGTCCTCCGATCTCGAACAATTGGGTTCACTTTTCCTCGCCCTCCATGACAACTTCTGGAACAGAATGGCACTAGTGATCGTCTGCTTGTACGCAAAGCGGAGTCACGTGAAAAAAAGTGATGCCGAACATAATCAGTGTTAAAACGCATTCTTGTTTTATGCCACTCTGAATTGTGAAGGGAATTGCAGTTTCATCAGCTTAGCTGACTACATCCTGCATATTCTTCTGAAAGGAGGTGATGATGCTCAGTAACTGTAGTGGGGGGGGGGGAATCAATTTTCATTAGTAACTGAAACAGACCTCTCCTTTTTGAAAGCATTTCTTGTTCACAACATTCCTTCTTGAGCTGACGTTGAGAGATCATGGCAAATATGGATCTCTTAGTCTTAAATCTTAAGACCCTGTTGTGGAAACGATCAGCAAAGACTTGGATTCGATTTTTAATTGTTTCAGCCCCACGCAAGGTGACAACGCCACTAAAACGCAGGAGGTTATACGTGAAAGTGAAAGTGAAAGTGAAAGAGAAATGAGAAGATTGAAAATGGAGATCATTGAGGAAAAGACAAAAAAGAAACAGGATTTAAGAAGACAGTAGATGGCGACTGACTTTACATTTAAATTTTTGAAGATTGTAGTTATCAGGAACGAAAGAAATCGGAAAGAATTTCCACAGATGGAAAAAGCGAGAGATAAAACTGTTAAAGTAGAAGTGGCAGTTGCATCTATTTAGTCCGACTGTAAAACGGTGAGATCTAGTAGCCAATCTAGTAACATGCTTCTACTTGGAGATGGACTTAGTTGTCAGAGGTTATTTGAGAGACATGACATAGGAGCATTTTATAGACAGTGGGAGCTTGTCCCGCCCAATCTCCTAGGCTATGACAATCTTTAGAACATATATAATATACATATTTTGACATTATACACATTGTGTGTTTTATAACGAATTAACTTTTCTTTAAAACAAGAATTAAAAACATTTAAACAAGAATTAACTTTTTCACTAGAAAGCAAAACAAATTACAAAAGAGTCGTACATAAATAAAAAAAAATTGATTGAAAACTTTGATAATTGTGGAAAAAGGTATCAGAAAAGAAAAATAATTCGGAGTTTCAACCCAAATACTTGGAATTTATAAAGGCTATACTAAAAAGAAACTATACCCTTTTTTTGACAGTACTATCAACTTGATAAAAATAAATGAGAGCATAAAAGGCAAAGTTGATAAATATAACTTTAAGTAAGCAAAAGCCAGTCAGTTATGCACCATGCATGCTTAGACGATCATGTATCTTTCGATATATGACTGACGAGGCAGATTTGTTCCGGCTATCTCTTTCTGCGATAGACCAGTTGCAATCCAACCCGATCTGTCCTGATATTTACCCATAGTGGAGAAGAGGATTCATACCTTTCTAAATGGTATTAGAATGTAAATGAATGTAACGGATTCGACTGGAATTCGAACTCCGATTCCCCAAACCATGCCGCTATCCATTACTCCACCGTGCTTCGTCAAGTAAGCAAAAGCAGAAAGTAAAAATAAAACAAACGAACCCCAGGATTGTTGTACAAAAACAAATAAATACTAGTACAGAAACACAAATAAACCGGTAACTGTCAAGTTGAAAAAAAAAATGATAATAATCAATGCATATATAAAAGTCAAATACTAACAATATAAACAAAATATAAATGAAAGAAACTTCGACATAGTGTAATAGTTAGCAAATCTGTCTCGCTAGATCAACTACGACTAAGTAGCTCGTTCCATCATCACTAATTGCTTCATAATTTCATCCGTGTGCTACATCTAAGCTACCCTTACTTAATAAATCGTTATATTATTAACTAGCAGTAGAGCCCGGCGTTGCCCGGGGATGTAACAGTAAGAGATAGATCAAGTATCGACCATCATAAAGACTGAAAAATAAAATTGACAAAGATTATTGCTTAAGGTTGACGGACACGCATGTCTTAATTATTTTTTTTTTGTTTTTTTTTACGAATTGGTCAAATCCAAACTCAAACAAAAACATTGTTTTCAATCGTTATGAGTCTACCGATTGAATCGAATTTTATTACAAACAATTGTCTTGTAAATGGAATTTTTAAAGCATTCTGAATGTAAAAATAAAGAAAAAAATGTGCAAGACAATAAGAAACACTACCAGCTAAAAGAAAATGAAGTTTTGTTGAAATCGGTTTTATAAGTATAACTTGATACGAGTTGTCACTCTTTCATTCTCGCGATTAATCGTGTTTTCAAATAGATTTTGTGCAAAAACAATTTTTGGCGCTGTTAGAACCACCGCAAGGTAATTTTACGTAGTCCTGTGAAGTTTTGTTGAAATAGGTTGAAAAATGTAGGAAACCCGATCCAATATATAAACGTACAGACACACACACACACACACACACATAATCTGCGTTTTATAATAAGCAAGATAAACTAATAATTGGGAATTATATTAATTTTATGAAGTATTTACCTTTTTTTTCCATTTAAATTAAAAATCCGTTATTTTTGCATTTTCAAAAAAAAACAACTCTTCTCGAGTTCAGAACGTAAACAAATTATTAAAATATTCTACCTGTAATCTTTACACTAAAGAACAATTCCTAACCTCTTGATGATGAAAAAACCACTAGACGTTTACCTTGCGTTTCAGTGATATTTACCAATTAGAACTGATAGAAAACGCTTGCATTCGACAGCCTTTAGCGAAAGGTGGGTGACTGACGCAAGCTTGGTTCATTTGGACGGGGCTAGCCTTGATTTTCTCTTTTAGGTCAACCTATATCACAACGGTGTGGTTTCCTGTGGAGCCCTCCCCTGGTTAGGCTAGACAAACTTTTGTGTACCTAGTTAATGTGAGTAAGTGTTGTTCCTGGCTTGCTCCCGGCTACATCTTTGGTTATGATCCAAGTTAAGATTCCCAACCTCCCCGGTTTGTTTTGCCCCCCCCTTTCATCTCGACTGGGTCAGCTTTATTGATTCCCAATTCCCGTCTATATTTTCTCTTTTCCCTCTCCCTTAGCGAGAGGGCCTCTTGATTTTGGCCAAGGGCAGAATACAGAGGCTTCTCTTTTTCGAAGGGTTGGACGGGTCCTACTAACATCAGTTATATTTATTTTGCCTTGTTTGATATTTGGTTTGTTTTGGGGTCTCATCCCCCCCTCTCATTGTCAAATTTTATCTACGAAATATTTATTATCATTAATTTTTTAAAATCTCGGGGTATGTTTTGTAGCCCCCCCCCCTGAGAGGATGCGTTATTATGGTGTACGAAGGATTGATTGGAGACGGGCGAGTGTTTGTGGTGAAGTGGAAAATTGCAACGAGTGAATGGGTCGTGAATCGAATTAGCTAGGTATAAGATAGTCAGTGAGGACCAGCCAAAACCCCTTTCCCCCTTTTCGGCCTTGTGTTATTATTGTATTTTTAATACAATAAATATCGATATTTACCAGTTGTTTCTGTAAATGCTTCACTGTCGTCTCCAAAACATTTTTATGGTAATGTTAGATGTCTCCTTATAAGGAAACATTCGGTATTCATTAACTGAACAGCCAGTGTTAATGTTGGTTGTAATTTATATAACATTTCTATTGAAACATTTTTTTAGGTAAAGAGGTTTCTCAAGTCCACTAACTGTAATTGTCCTTTTCCCGAATTAATGGGGGTCTTTTGCTTCAAGATCATTTTTATCTTAACTATGAAGAGACCTATGTCATCGGAATATAGCCTCTCGTCATAAGTACACAGGGTTTGGGAGAGGAAGTAGAAACGCTATTTGTAAATTCGTTAGGGAAGTAGTGTGGAATGCGAAAGGGATCAGATCTTATTTAGTAAGGTTTTTCTTTTTATATCAATTTATTTTTTGCTGTTTTTCACTATATATATATATATATATATATATATATATATATATATATATATATATATATATATATATATATATATACTCTGACTCTCTCCTTCGAATTCGACGTATGAGGGTCAAGCAGATCAGTTCCTAGGAAACCAAAATTTAATTATAGTGGTGAAGGTTTTGTGCTGAAACATCTAGACTTTTTGAAGGGCCGGCTGTCCCCAAACAACTCTCCACAGGTTTTGAAATCAGAGTTGTCCTTCTACTAGACCAGTTGCCATCCAAGGTTATAGAACCCAGTCTGTCCTGCTATTGGATCCTCTTCTTCTCCCTCCATGGGGAAGAAGAAGATTGATACCTTCCCCAAGGGTATTGGCACGTAAGTGAATGAAATGGATTCGACTGGAATTCGAATTCGATTTCTCAATCAAAACCGCTATCCATCACTCCACTCTGCCTCCTTGATATATATATATATATATATATATATATATATATATATATATATATATATGGGAGGCATGTATATATATATATATATATATATATATATGTGTGTGTGTGTGTGTGTGTGTGTGTGTCGTCTCTGACAACCAAAATATTCCTTAGATCTCGGCCCCTGAGACTTTCTACTCTTCAAAAGCCAAATCCCATTTGAATAGAACAAGATTTCAGGACGTCGATTTCAAGAGAAGGCTACGAGAATGCTCGCTATTCCGAAAAAGAATTTTGAGGAATGCTTTCATCAATAGTAACGAAACTGGATGTAATTTGTCTCTTCGGAGATGGACTACTTCGAAAGAGATTAAATGTCGAATTGATATGTGTTGTAGTTTTCAATACCAATATTTTTTTTATAAGATCTCGTGTGTATATATAAAAAGCACCTTGTCTGTCGTATTCCATGAAATGTGCATATATATATATATATATATATATATATATATATATATATATATATATATATATATATATATATAAAAATTTATCCGATTTAACCAGTAGAGAAGACAATATTTATGAATAAAAATGACAATAGGAAAACTGGTAAGCAAAAATACGAAAAAAAAAAAATTTTTTTTTTTTTCGTATTTTGCTTTGATAAAGTCCACATTAGACGAAACGCGTCAGCAATTACCAGTTTTCCTATTGTCATTTTTATTCATATATATATATATATATATATATATATATATATGTGTGTGTGTGTGTGTGTGTGTGTGTGTGTGCGGTACCTCCAGACACTGAGAACATATACGTAGTGCGCTTTAAATGGTAAACGAGCTAAAGTAAATTCATATGTTTGTGCCATATTTTAACCTTCTCATTTTTCACTCATGTATCAAGTGCATTATCATGGCATATTTCAGTTTAACGAAACGTTAACAGGAGATAACTGATAACTGACATCCATTAGACATGGCACGTGGAACTAGAACAATCTACCCCAGTGAGCGAAATAAAGTGTTTGGTTCGACATTCCAACCACCGGAGCGTACAACGGCAGAAATGTTTTGATAAATATGCCAACAAAAATGAGGAAAATAGTCCAAATAATGTAAATAATGTACATAATACCTCATCTCAGAAATATAGACAGATACTGAAGGCCCGGTACGGACCCGATACACCAAAAATATGTTCTGAAGGCCACATGGCACAGTGGATAAAGCTGTTGGTTAGATCCTGGGACATGTCCCAAAGAGTTCTGAGTTCAATACCTGGTTAAGTCAGTGGAGAACTTGAGATGGGGACAATAGTCCGAATAATGTAAATAGTGTACATAATACCTCATCTCAGAAATATAGACAGATACTGAAATAAAGGATTGTTTAGCTGATTGTTTTTATCGCTAAATTACTTCGTGATTCGAATAAAGTCGTTTTTTCTACCATTAAATTGTTACCAGCCTTATCGCTTTGTTCACAGAATATTGAGACTAAATGTGACGAAGGACATGACTTACCTCAAAGTTCAAAACGAGTGCGAACGTGTTTTGCCTGCAAAGTAACGAGGAAAAGAAATATGGCCACTATCGAAGACACAATTTATGCGCGCCGGTCTCGTCCAAAACGAGACGATATTCGCACACATGCAAATTTCGGCCGTATCAGACTGGCATAGAAAGCGTGAGTCGGGAGTCATTCGGCGGATTTCGTGCAATAGAGTTGGACGTACGAATTGACTGACAGACAAAGAGGAAGTCAAAGTAGGCGCGGCTGAGTTGGTGTCTGTTTCGTGACTGCCCGGCGTAACGGCCGAGAAAGAGTCTCGCAATCCATTTCCTTGAGGCGACCGACGACGAATGACGAACAACTGGTCTTCCGGCGAACGGCGCAATGCACTTTCTGACCCCCCACCTCTCGTCACTTTTTTTTTTTTTTTTTTTACTACACTAAAAAGAATAAAGCAAACTATAAATACTGTTTAAGGGTATATTTTGAAAATCAAAGAAATACAAATTTTCATTTTTTAAGTATTTATCTTTTTCCTGTTTTCTTCATAAATTTAATAAAATAACTTACTCGATTAGTTTTGCCTTATGCTGTTTATGGAAAACTAATGTGATAGTTTCTAAGATGTTTACATTGGCATGATTCTCCAATGACCTGACACCATCAAAATGTTTTTGTGGGGAAAATTGTGAAAATGGCTTACCTCGGAAACGCGTGCGAATCTGTGCAGTGTGCAAACTCTGGTTCTCCCAACGGAAAAAGGAACCAAAATGGCGGCGCCCATGTTTTATGCCGGGCGGTCTCGGTTAGTTAACGCGAAATCTCGTTGTCTCGTCATTCGCATGCAAATCGTGGTCGGTCCTCGGTTGTATAAAGCGGGCGCGTTTTTCTGTTTGGGATCAGAAGGCTTTTGGCTCGTGAGAAGGTTGGACGTGTGACACCGGTTTTGTCGGTTACCCTCCTCGCGGTTTTTTGTTCCTACTTGCTATTATCAGTTGAGTTGTTACCCCCACAGTTTTAAAAAATAAAACTTATATTGGCGTGACGAAATGTAATTCAAGTATCTGGAAATTTTATTTATTTTTTTATTATTTTTTTTTTTTAGGTAAGAAATTTGAATTTATGAGAATATGTAGATCCCTAGACTTGAAAAGGTTAAAATAGTCGTGATCGGGGAGCACCCTCTCGGGAGTTTGTTCTACAAAGAAGTGGTTCTTGGGGAAAAGATGTCCTAATAGAAATTCCTTTTTACTAATGAGATACAAAGGAAATAGGGACCATTTGTTCCAGTGTACATGACATGGCGGGGATTAGCTTTAAAGGTCTGAACTAGTCAAACTAAGAAATGTAGTTCGTCAGAACATTTGCCATTGAAACAGCGATAGAGTACCGAGAGGCTAGAGAGTGACGTTTCGTTCAGGAGGAAAGTGACTTTTTCGTACGGGCAGCATTTAAAATGGTTCCTGCAGAGAGTTCTTGATTAAGCCTTCATCACAATAGGTAGGATGCAGTAGAGGCGATAGGCATCAATAAACTACAGAAGAACTCAAAACTGATCGCTGCATTTAAGTATTGAATTAATATATAAGCTTAACCTTTAAAAGTTCAACGATAATTCTTCTGTCGCCAATTAATTTAAAGATAGTTTGATGTACATAGGTCCTTATTTTCCGTACAAACAATCATTTTTTTATTTCATGGCTGACTTTCGCCGAATTTTGCAGTTAATTTCGATTATTCCCAAATTTAAGTTATAAAAATTGTTATCGTACAAAAATCCGTAGCAAAAAATAACGTACAAAAATCTCCGAAAACAATCCCAGTAATAAAAACTTGGGAATCCAAAATTTCAGGATTGCGTGTTCGGAACCGGACTGGAATGTTTTTAATTTGATCATGGAGTCGGCCTGATTCCAAAATGGTATAATAGGTTGGACTACGGCCTCTAAGAGTAAAGTTAAAAAAAGTGTGACACACTGAAATTCGCATTTACTATAGTGAGAAGAAAAAGATGAGCTAGTAAAAGTTAGAGAGTTGTGCCCCTTTAACTGAAAAAGCTTGACATACTGACATTCGCATTTATTATATAGAAGTATCCAACATTATCCATTACTAAACTAATAAGAACATGCGATAAAATATAACAGCTTGGTCGTATGGAATTCATAGACCATGAGGTTTACAATGTTTCTTTTATGAAAAGCTGAAATATTTCTGACGATGTAAACGAATACGCGATTATTGGATGCGGATTCTAACGCGTTTACCATCGCGCCAGGAAGTCTACATGTCGTATATGGAACCAATAACTAGTAATATATTTAAACCTCTCGAACTACTTTTTTTCGAGCATTTCGATAATAACATTTTACGATTTACGCAAATCCCCCAAACGAAGAAACGACTATGTACCAAAGGAAAAGAATTAGCACGTGAATCAGTTATAATTGCTAGTTAAATAATAAATACTTCATACCAGAATTCAAACGAACAAATGCCACTTCGTCTAGATATAATGAGTAAAATTGAAAGATTTTATTAACGACGCGTTTCACTAGAGAGCGTATACTATCCTCGCCTTCCTCAAGTTAAAATGAAAGAATGACAAAATGGCGTGTAAGGGAAATGCCTTCTGATCTCTTCGGATAAGTGGGAATCATAAATCAAATTAATTACCTTAGCTTGTCACCTCCCAATGTTCAAATTTAGGGAGTGTTTGTTCGCTTATGTGACTGTTTATTTTATTTATATCTGTATTAGAGCCATGTGGTATTGTAGGATTTTAAATAAGGGATTTTCTTTATATATATATATATATATATATATATATATATATATATATGACAGACAGAGAACGATATTTTCTATGAAATTTCTCGGACATTCAGGCCGGTAAATGTTATTTAATACTGTTTATCATAAACAGAGCATTTGTAAATACTTGTATCTATAAATAACAACGTTAAACATAAAAATGTCTTTAATAAATAAATTGTCGGACCTTGTCCATTTCTTAACATATGACGTCATTTGTTTACATTCGATACTCCAGAGCAGTTATGAATGTACGAGATTCATGGAAGATTGAAGTTTATAAACAGTAAATTCGACCTTGTCTACCGTAAGGTTCTTTGTGGCCGAGACGGTTAAGGCACGTCAGAATATATATATATATATATATATATATATATATATATAGATATAGATATAGATATAGATATAGATAGATAGATAGATATATAATATTAGTGGTAAATAGTGGGTACACCCCTATGTGTATATACGTGTATATGTTATTGTGTATGTGTGTATTCGCATGTGTTTTTGAACATAAAAATATAGGTCCTTGCTGGATTAGATAATCGTTATATTTATTTTTTATATGTTTATAGTTGATTTGTAACCTGTAGTCGATATTAAATTTGTCAAATTTTCTCAATTACAAAGCGGCCCTTTAAGTAAACGCAATTTCATTTTCCTTCGCCCCATCTCTCTCCCCCACCTCGTCTTTCCCTCCCTCTTATTCTAACATTAAATTTTCTATAGTGTGTGTATGTCACCATGAAATGTATCTTTACACTTCTGACAACATTCATTTTGCTCTTACTTAAACCCCTTCCACCCACCTCTCCTAATATCCTCTCTGTTATGGTTTAATCTCCCTCTCCCTCATACTTACACTCTCTCTAAATTCTGTTTTTATTTCCGGAGTTGTTTTTTATTGTCTTCCTTTTGAATTTCTAGGTCTGATGAATTGGATCGTATTTACGATTCCAATGGAATAAATTATGATCATGGAATATTAGTGTTTAAGCCTTTTTTATTATATATATATATATATATATATATATATATATATATATATATATATATACTTGAGCACACGTGTACATACACACCCACCTAGGAATATACATATATTAGGGAAATTTTTTGCATGCTTGTACATATATGTAAACATATACATGAACATTAATAAATACCTGTGCATGCCGTCTCTTCCACCAACCCCGCAGCTATAGGTAAATAGAGCCTCAGCCTTGGTTGGCGACTAGTCTAGGATAAGTAAAATTCTAAATTCAAATCAGTAGGGCTCCTACGACCATAAAGGGTTACGGTCTCATGGTAGTTGTTGAAGTCAGACGTTTTTTTTTTGTTCTTTACAGTATCTGCCTATATTTCTGAGATGATATATTATGTACATTATTTACATTATTCAGACTATTGTCCTCATCTCTGTCGCCATATTTATTACAACGTTTCGGTCGTTGTACGCTCCAGCCTTCTTCAAGTGGTTGGAATGTCGAACTAAACCCTTTATTTTGCTCACTGGGATAGACTGTTCTAGTTCCACGTGCCATGTTTAATGGACGTCAGTTATCAGTTATCTCCTGTTAATTTTCCTCTGAAAGTTCTCCACTGCCTTAACCAGGTATTGAACTCACACTCTTTAGGACCTGTCACTGGATCTAACTAACGCCATTGTCCACCGTGCCATATGTTTTTTACAGACATAATATCTACACTCAATGTTTAACCAACCTTGTACAACTTCAGGTGACTGAGTTTAGATTTCTGAGTTGTCCATCTCCTAGACTGTTTGCCAACCACGGCGTAGTTTGCTTGACTATTTAACTCATCTTTGGTGAGGAGAAGAGATAGGTTTATGTTTTTGCGAATGTTATGCATGCGAAAATGAATGTAAAGATCTCGGTTAGAATTCGAGGACAGATAAATAAGCGTGAACTTGTTAAAAAAAATGCAGCTTACACCTACATCTTGTTAAAAAACCGGTTCCAGTAAGAACTCTGAAGTTAAGCATGGTTGAGTTTGGTCAGTAACTAGATGGGTGACCGCTTGGGAATAACAGGTGTTTGGATGTGCGGGTGGTGTAATAGATAATGGCTAGGAATTGTTAATCAGAGAGTTGAGTTTAAATTCCTGTTGAGTTTGATATCGTCACATACGCGCAAATAGCCCTAAGAAAGGTATGAATCCACAAGCTATGGGTTAATAAGTGAAATCTTTAAATAAATTGCAAAAGATTTATAAGCCATAGAAAACAAATCAATCAGTCAATTAAACATAGAAAACAAATCGATCAATTAAACATATAAAAAATCAATCAATCAATCAATAAAAAATATAAAAAATCAGTCAATTAAACATAGAAAACAAATCGATCAATTAAACATAGAAAACAAATCGATCAATTAAACATATAAAATCAATCAATCAATAAAAAATATAAAAAATCAGTCAATTAAACATAGAAAACAAATCAATCAAACATAAAAAACAGATCAATCAGTTAAACCATAGAAAACAAGTCAATCAATTAAATATAGAGAACAAACCAATCACTTAAAACATGAGACAAAAGTATGTGAAAATAAATTGAAACAACAATGAAAAACAGTGAAAAACGAGAAAGATGGTGTGATAGTAATATATAGGCTGCCCAGTAAAAAAGCGGGTAAGTTCAGAAAGAAATTTATTTAGCTATCATGATTCATGCAAAAACTGAACAATCATCGTAGATATTCGAAATGTTTGCCTGAATGTTCAACACAAAGTTGTAAACGTGGTAACCAAGAGGCAGTAGCTTTGCTGATGGTGTCAAGAGATATTTCATTCCAAGCTTCAATTAAGTTCCATTTCAATGAATCAATATCGACGATGTCGCGACGACGGTTTTGCAAGTGAGATTCAGGATATACAGTAATCCATGACATTCAGATCTGGACTTTTAGAGGGTCAAAATAAAGAGTTGGTTTGAGCATGGTGGCCTTGTTCATGTTGTTGATCACGCTAGATAAAACACTCATTCCCAGAATCCATGAGACTAAGGTCAGCTCAGGATAGTTACAGTATAAACCACAGAGCAGGCGTCTGCAATAGGGATTGGCTAGCCGCCCTAGTAGACGATTGTTCTCGAATACGAATAATCAGCTAATTAATATATATATATATATATATATATATATATATATATATATAAATGGGACAAGGTCCGACAATTTATTTATTAAAGACATTTTTATGTTTAACGTTGTTATTTATAGATACAAGTATTTAAGCAAATGCTCTGTTTATGATAAACAGTATTAAATAACATTTACCGGCCTGAATGTCCGAGAATGTTGTTTACATTCGATACGCCAGAGCAGTTATGAATGTACGAGATTCATGGAAGATTGAAGTTTATAAACAGTAAATTCGACCTTGTCTACCGTAAGGTTCTTTGTGGCCGAAACGGTTAAGGCACGTCAGCGTATATGACGTTTCCGTATAGGATGCAGGTTCGAATCCTGGCAAAGAACGAATATTTTCGGCCGGTAAATATTTTCATAAACAGAAATTGCTTAAATACTGAAAACAAAACGTATTGGAATAAATATACATAAGAAAACCGTGAGAGATAATCAAAATAAAAAAAAGCGTTGGATAAGTCAAAATGGAAAAGAAAAAGAAGAAAAGGATAAAGATACAGTAAAAGACGAAATAAAGAGGAGCAAAGAAAATTGAAAAGCGTAAGAAGAGAGATATAAACCTTGCAGAGAGAAGTTAAAGAGAGCTGAAATTAATAGGGTCAAAAAGTGTAGTGGGTAGGTGACGTGATAGCGCGATTAAGAGAGAGAGAGAGGGGAAAACAACTGAAATAAAGAGAGTGACTTAGACGTAAACGACAGTGAAGAATTCGCAATGTCTTTTTGTAAAGCGAATAACAGCGAGTAGTGAGGTTTGTCAAGTGACCAGCTAAGTTGGAATTAACAATGGTTACCTTAATCATCATGTCTTGCTTTGTCGCTTGAGGCAGTCTTTTCTTCTTTTCTTTTTTTTTCATTTAAATACATCGGTAGGGATAAAGGCTTTTTTTCAGTTGATTGGAAAATGAAAGCCCTCATGTGTCAGCGACGAAATCTTTGGCAATATAAGAGAAATCGGACTGAAGACATCACGATGTTTGATAGAGCTTCCTTAAAGAGATATTGACTCTGGTGATAAATTGTTCGGATGCACAATGAAATTTTGCATGGAATGCTTCCAAGAGTATCATGCCGTTAGAAAAATATTCAATCTGGATTTGGTATCTCGGTTTCAGTCACTTTCACACCGCGGTAACATAACTTCCCTGTGTTTGTTTCTATAAATAATGCCACGGTAATTGTTTTGGTGAGCTTTTTCTCGTTGGTACATCGACTTCAGGAATTTAAGCGCGGAACTCGATTGACAGGTAGGCCTCATAATTTCACAGTCGAAATTTGTAGCTGTAACCGTAGGTTCTATGCTAACTGTTTCTTCACTAGGGTTCTCTCGCTTGTGGAAATCTCTCCTGCTTTTCTGTCAACTACGATCTTCAAAAATGTAAATAAAAATTACATCTCTCTCTCTTTTTCTCTTCCCTCTCCCCACTCTGTCTATTTCTATCTATCTATTTGTCTTTCTCTCTAGCTTTCGTTATCCCTCTACCCTTGAAAGATATTCTCATTATATTTATATACGCTCTGTCCCCGATATTGAGAACTGTAACCCCATAAATATAGCATACCTTAAAATTATATTTGATCATATTCATAAATATATATATATATATATATATGTATATATATATATATATATATATATATATATATATATATATATATATATAACGCAATCATATATATATATATTATAAATTAATTGATTTAAAATATGCTTTTTTTTTTTTTTTCACAGTTCTAACCATGTTTCAGTTAATTTATAATATTAATGCTCTGTAAATTTACATTGAGCACTATTTTGTAAAAATAAAAATATCTATAAGAACACCGGATTATATATTTTACTGTTCTTTCTTTTATATATATATATATATATATATATATATATATATATATATAACATCTTTTGTTCAATAATATCTAATTTTCTATAAACTTTTATTTTTTTGTGTATGTGTATAACTGTTTTTGGTTAATTCCGGCCTTATCATACACACACATACACACACACACACACATATATGTATGTATGTATGTATGTATGTGTGTGTGTGTGTGTGTGTGTGTGTGTTTTGTTTAAGACTTGGTTATATTTATCGGGGCGAGTGCTCAATATCGGAGATAGAACGTTTATAGATATAGACAGTGTCGAAAATGCGACCTGACGACTTTCCAAAATCTGATGACCAAATGACCAAACTTTAATTTTCTTATTAATCCTTTTTGGTCAGGTCCAGAACTTTTCAGTTGCCCCTCAAAATCATACACATTACAGACATCCATTTAAATAATAATAATAATAATAATAATAATAACTATTTTAAAGATGATGAATACCGTGAGTGCAGGCTTCATTTTATTTCTGAAGACTGGTGTCATTATTGTCATTATGCTTGATTAAGGCAATGTTACAAAGTGGGGTAGTAGTAATGGCGATTGTGGAACAGTTTAAGATGGGGAGGTGGATGGAGACAACTGAGAAGAATGAAATGAAAATAATAGCAATGGTGCTCATCATGAGAGTAGACATAATATCTGCGTGGGTAGGTAATGCCGTACATGACAGGAGGGGAAACAAAGAGGAGAGGATGACGGAGGAAATTAGCTATGACGCCGCTGACAATGACGGTAAATGTTTTCTCGTGGTGATGAAGGTGGTGATGGTTCGGGCTTTAATGGAGACGAGCCATGATACAGTGTGAGGTGCTGTTGCTAGCGACTCTTTTAATAGTTGTGAGGGCGATGGTTGCATTGTTTATGTCTTTATGGCGTTGTAAGCGAGGACGTAGATGCTTCTGCCGGTAGTTGTGTCGATGATTATGAGGTAATGTTGATTATTCTATGGATAGCCTTGATTGAAATGTAGCCTTATCATAATGAGTTCAGTTTCACCGGTTGGATACTGACACTAGGGGAAGTGGTGCAAATAGTTGCATCTGTAGTTATGATTGTAAGGAGAAGAAAATTATAATTCTGATTATGTCATCATTTGTCGAATTATGATGATAATGACAATCTTAGTGAAATTATTTGTGCAGTAATCTTGATGAGGATGAAGAAAACAATATCTTATTCATGCTGTTCTTAACAATATTTCGATATGTGTTAATACTACTGGATTGGTGGTTGATATGGTTGTAGGTCTTAGATCTTGGTTAGTTGAGATGATCGATAAGGTGGGGTATGTGGTATGGATATGGTGGAGGATGTGCTGGTGATAGTGGGGAATATTCTGGTAGCATTGGTGGGGATTTGGTATGTTTGTGATGTTGGTGGTATGGTTATGAATATGGTAGTGGTGGTAGTTTGGTATCTATTGGTGGATGCGGGGTGATGGTGGTGGTGGTGGTGATGTGATGTGGTGCTGGCGCAATAGTGGGGAACAGAGAGGTGGATGAAGTAGAGAATTGTTGTAGAGTAGTTTTCACAGTGGAGGCTTGTATTTCAATAAGTCGTCCTAAATTAGGTTCGACGTGCAAAAATGTAGGAACTTGGAAATAAGAGTTAATGACGCAGCAATCTAGTTGTGATGGTTGGTACTTCAATGTCCGATATCGACTGACTCGCTCAACACCACTGAGCCCAACTGGCCACTGCTACTACTACTTATTATCTGTGGGAGAGTCTGTTACAATAGAATAGGTGTTATGGTATAACAAGAATGTACTGTAAAAGAATGTAGGGAAGGATGTGGTAGAGATGGTAGGGGTGTTGGAGGTGGTTGTAGCGGCAGCGGATGGGGTGTTGAATATTCTGGTAGCAATGGTGATAAGGTGGTATGTATGTCGTGTTGATGGTATGGTGATGGATATGATGGCTGTGAGGTAAGGCTGGTGTTGATTTTGGATCTGATAGTTCATATGATGGCGGTGTAGTGGATTTGATTTAACGTATTGCGGTGGATATGGAGGTTGGGGATGTGGTATGAAAGTTGTAAATGAGGATGGAGTGCTGGTGGAGATGGCAGTAGTGTTGGATGTTGTGGTGACAGTGATGGCGGATGTGGTGGTAAATATTCTGGTAGCAATGGTGATGATGTGGTGTTGATGGTCTGGCGATGAATACGATGGCGGTGACGTGGTGGTAATGTCTTTGGATCTGGTAGATAGGATGATGGTGCCGTAGATTTGGTGTGATCTATCGTGGATGTTGCAATGGTGGATATGCAGGTAGGGGGGATGCGTTATGAAAGTGGTGAATGGGGATATGATGGTATTGGTGGTGATTGTAGTGGAGATGAATATTATGGGCGTGATGGTGTGTGGCAGATGTGGTGGTGAATATTCTAGTACCATTGGTGGTGATATGGTATGCATGTGTTGTTGGTGATATGGTGACAGATATGATAGCAACGATGTGGTGGTGGTGGTGTGAATGTTGTAGTGGTATAAATGTTGATGCTTATGGTGGTGAATGTGATATGAATGTTGCAATGGCGGTGGTTAAAATGATGGAAAGTACTAATATGTGATGATGGTGGTGGATGTAGTCGTGGTGGACATCGTGATATTAATAGTGGTGGTGTTGGGGTTGGTGCTGGTGTCGCTTCTGCTGGTGTTGGTGCTTTTCTTATCTATGCTGGTAATGTTGATGAATGTTGAAGAACTGGTGTAAATAACGATAATGCCGATCGAAACTTTGACGGAATTGATTTCGCAAAATGCCAAACCAAAAAGAAAAAAAGACATCATCAAAGACAGCTTCTCTTACAATTGGTGCTGATTTGAGAAAAGTTAACAAAGTCTATTCATCCTTTTGGAAACAGTTCGGTGTTCAGCGACAATTTCGTCGTTCTTGTTTACAGAATTTTTACACGAATTTTAATTCTCCCATGCGAGCAAAAGACACGAAAAACCAAGAACGATAACTCACAGGAAGAAAAATGCAGCCGCCATTTTTTCTTCTTTTCCTTTGTTTTCATTGCGATCTCTGTTCTACCCCCTCCCAAAATGTTTTTCTCTCGCACTTCATATAAAAGTAGTTATGTTTAGCTCGGTGGATAGTTAAATAATCTCGCAATTTATCTTCAAATGTAGTGAGTTCGAGCCTCACTGGGCGCCCAACAAGTGTAGCACTGTACTGCACTAAGCTGGCTTTCGTAAATTCATTTACATTATTTGCATTCGGACGAATGTCACTATCTTTGTTGTTATTATCACACCCTTTCAGCTGTGTAACATTAGTCTAAATGATTAAAGCTTTGGTTCGTTTAGTTGCATAGTAATTATGAGTTCAATCCTTGGGCTGGGTAGTTTGGTATCAGACTCGTAGAAAACTAAGCGGAGAATGACGTACTAAAAAAAAAAGAAAGCAAAACTTCAAGTCGTGAACGTTGCAATAAAGATGAAGACAACAGTCCGAACCATGTAAATAGTGTAAATAGTTACAATACTTTATCTAAGAAATATAGACAGATGTTGAAATATCATCATGTTATTTTTGTATTATTTTAATAATTCAATTCGTAAACAAAGATACATCCGCGTCCTGGGTAAGACGATAAACTACGTCCAACAGCGAGGTCTCTAGATCAGGAGGTTTTGAGGATCGTGGAACTACCTATTAATTGCTAGTGTTCCCAGGTCCACCCTGACCCGGGGTGGTAGCACCTGTTAGGGTCCCAACTATGGGTAAATAGTTAGCCCCCAAACAGGGGTTAAAACACTATGTAAGTGTAAAAATAGGTTTAATACCAGAAATATTTTATAGAACAAAAATTATTACCAGCAATACATTTTTGAAAATAAAAAGATATTACCAGCTATACATTTTTTAAGAAAAAATATTACCAGAAATAAAAATTTTGTCGGCATGAAATAACCCATTGTGGTTGATATGCCGTAAAACAAACCAAACGAAATCGTAAACAAAGCATCATTACAAATTCTACTTTTTCGATTCCGCAGAACTCGAATAGCGAATAATCCATCCGTTTAAGGAAAAATAGCCTACCTAAGGCCAAAGCAAATAAGGGCTAATCAAAGAGCTAACTGAAAAGTCAAACATTTATCCAAAATTTTATCCTCTTTTGCAAAAAGTTTGCAAAGTTGCCATTCGGGATCTGCTTTAACGTTCGTCTTAATCCTTAATTTTGCCCACAGCCTGAAATTGTCTCCATTTCAACGGCGATGTTACCTTCAAGAAACGCCAGAAGTGTCAGTGAATCACTTTCTGAATTGTTATGACGTAAGCAATCATGGCGCTCTACAACTTCCTGTCTTTTATTGCTCTATGTAACCTTTAGTATATAGTTCTTTGTATTTGTACTCACTATTTGTGGTCTGCAATCCGTTCAGTCGAACTTGTCAACGAGGTTACTCACTGCTTTACCCTTTTACCATTGCCTTTAATGTGCGCTCTGTAAGTGTTAACTTCTCTGCGTCTTCTTTCTTGGTTATGTGTCACAGTTAATTTCATCTGCCTCTTCGTGGTTGTCGGCCGTTTCTTTATAGTTCTGACAATATCTAAGGTTTTATTATGCAGTCAATGTACTCACTAAGAATTATGTAGTCAATGTAATCGGTATTAATCAACTGCTGTTGGTCTAATTTATAGGGTATGTTTATGTGATAAAATATATATGTAAATTTCAGACATGTGTTAGTTTCTATATCTTTATCATTTCACCCTAACCAAAGCAATAAAGACACTAAGACGCAAAGGGTTACTGAATGTGAAAGAATTTGAGAAAAATCAAAATCATTATTTAAGACAGAGAACAATAAAAGATTAGAACCTAAGAAGACAGAATATAACGACTGACATTGCATTTAAATTTTGGAAGATCAAACTTTGACTTGGAAAACAAGAAGCCAGAAAATAGTTCTATAAGCAAGAAGTGCGGGAGAAGAAATTGTTAGCATAAAACTTACGGTTACATAGAGCCATTTTCAATTTTAAAACGATGAGACCTTGCTGCACACCTAGTACTGCGTTGAAATTCATATAGTCTAGGTACCATAAATGAAAGTAATATTTATTTTGAAAAATACAAAATTTAGCACAAGGCCAAAAGGTGGGATACAGGAAGGCTAGTCTTCAATCTGTCTTATCTTAAACTTAGCTAGCAACGATTACTAACCCATACATACCACAGTCTTGCTTACGCTGAAACAACACACTCTTACTTACCATTCTTACTCCAGCCGCCATAATACTACAAAATTTCTAAGAAGTCCTAACTAGTTCCCATATGTACAATTTGTCTTGGTGGGAGGGAATAAAAAATAACAACTTTAAAAGATGAAACTCCAATGAATAAAGGAAAGTTCATCAAAACAATTACCATGAAAATATTTATAGAAAAAATACAGGGAATCTACATTACGGCGGCGGGAAAGTGACTGAAGCCGAAATGCAATATCAGTATCAATAATATTGCAGATTCTTCTTTGAATTTTATCAAGGATATAAAAATTATCAATGTCCCAAAACATATTTTATTTTTTCTCTATCTAATATTAATCAATTCATTTTTCGCGCTTTCTGTTCAATAATTCTATGATCGTCACTTACAAAAACTCCATTGTTTTTTGTTGTTTTTTTTGTTTTTTCATCTTGATATTCAGCTTTTACATTCTATTTTTTACATTTACAAGTATTATTCCGTGTACAGTTTGTGTCTTTTACTGAATAAAAATTTCTTGAACAAGCCTGTAATGAATTTGAAAGGGCCTATTAAATCAAAGGTCTGCAATTCCCGGTCCGCGGGTCACATCCGTCCCGCGAAGGATTTTAGTGAGCACTTCGAAAAATGTTTTTGCTCAATTTATCAAGAAACAGTTGCCGTAAAGAATGTTTCTCCAGATCCATGAAGCCTTCTGGACAAAGTGGTCTAAGATCGAGACAATTTATCATAAAGTACATTTGATTCCATGACCCTCCCATGAGAAATTGCATAGCTGTCTGGCCCGCTCTCTCCAAAACGTTTGCCGACCCCTCTATTAAATTATAACTTCATTATTTAATATTTTATTCTCTCTAGTATTTCACCAGTTTCTTTCATCCAGTTTGTGGCATGCGGCACCGTAGAACCCACAACTGAACGTCTTCCTTACATTCCCCATATGTAATGTGAGAGAGACTGACTGAGAATGCTTGGGGCGGTTATTTATATATATAACCCCGCTTCCTTGATGTCCGGTGTGAATCTCGCCCGGTATCATACTACAGGAGAAAGAACTGAAAGATGGTAGTTGTAGCCACATATACTGGGGTACTTGGAACGGCCCCAAAGGACCCTTAACAAGAGAATGGAAATAAGAACTGGAACCATAGTAAAATAAACAGGTACTTGATTTCCAGTGGAAAGTGCCAGTTACGACTGCTGTGAGCATTCAATAAATTATAAATAAATAAAGCAGAGGAAGAGGTAGGAAAAACCGAAGATGAATGAGATGAAGAAGGGAAAAAAATGAAAGTAATTGTGATAGGTGAAATATCAAAAATCCAATCTAAAACAAGTTAGTGACGAGGAATCAAAGGGGAAAAAATAATTCACAGACCACAGCCAAGTTAAATGCAGATTCCACCATTGTTCTCAATGGCGAAGAAATACAATCATCAGTATCAGCAGCATTATCAACAGGAGCAATAATAATAATAAGAAGAAGAAGAAGAAGAAGAGGAAGAGGAAGAAGAAAAAGATAATAACAAAATTATAATAAAATAAAACGTTTAAAATTTCACAAGAAACTAAATATCGATCCAAGCTAAAAATAAAATAAAAAACGATAAAACATCAAATTAAAAATCAAATTTTAAAATTAAAAAAAAAATCTCTTTAATCTAAATACTTGTCCTTTTTTCCTTTTCTGCTATCGCTGAATTGACTTTTTCTTTCTTTCTTCCTGTCTTTCTTACTTTCTTTCTTTCTTTCTTTCTTTCTTTTTATTTTTGCAAGGAGAGGGTTGTTTCTTTTACTTGAATATTTTGTAAGAATTTCTCTTGTTGAATTGAAATGATTATTTCCTTAGTTCTTTTTTGTTGTTTTATTTTTTGGTAAATTTTATTTATTTTAACTTTTCCTTCAATTTCTCTCTTTTATTCCATTAGCAAATCAACGTCGCCTTTGACGAAGGCAGGAAACACTCCGAAAAAAAAACTTCACTAAGGTTAACCCGTACGAT
>CAHIKZ030003916.1:867500-995000 GCA_903632075.3 Acanthosepion pharaonis | reverse complement strand
GGGGAGACAAGCACTCATACACATACACATTTTTAATTTATTGTATTTACAACTAATGAGTTAACATAATAGTGATATAATAGAAATAAACCCCATTTATCCATTTTTAATGGGTGAAAAATGTATTCGTATAATACAAAAAAGAATACATAATCTTCATTTAATACTTTTTAGAATAGCCATTATTCACTTCTACAGCAATCAAACTCTTCTTGTAGTTCTCAAGTAATGAGTTACAAATTTTAATTGGTATTTTGTTCCCTTCTTCTTCGCATATGGTCTTCAGATACTGGATGTTTTTTGGAGCTCTCGATTGGATTTGAATTTTCAAAAAGACGCCAGATTCTGGATTGGGTTTTAATCTGGGGCTTGACTTGACCATTTCAGGATATTTAAATCATTTTCAGCAAGCCATTTCTCCGTGGATTTTGCAGTGTGATTAAGATCATTATCTTGTTCGATGATCCAATCAAGAGGAAGTTCAAGATTTTCAAGCGAAATCATTAAATTTACTTCCAAATATTTTGATATGCTGCGGCATTCATTCTACCATCTATTACTAATATATTGCCAGTACCTTTTGTAGAAAAACATCCCCAAACCATGATGCTGCCACCACCAAATTTCACTGTTGGAACAGTGTTCTTATGTTTGAAGGCATCGCCATCATTCCTCCAAACATGAATTTTAGAATTACGTCCAAACAACTCAATTTTGGTTTCGTCTGTCCATAATTTTTCCCAATACGATTTTCCTTATTCTTATATTTACGAACGAATTTCAAACTGGTATCTGTGTGTCTTTTTAACAGCAATAGAGTTTTCCGAGGATAGCGTGATTAAATTTTTCCTATGAATTTCATTGCTTATTGACCGTTTAGCGACACAGATTACGGATGAAAGCAAATCATCCTGCAACTCTTGACGAGTAACCATTGGATTTTGTTTAATTTCAAGCATTAATTTCCTCGAAGATCTTGAAGAAATCTTCCGTGAAGCATCTGTTCTCCTCTCCTTTTTAACAGTTTTGAGTTTTTTTGTACCTTGCAATGAATAAACTAATGGTAGTAAATGGAATATTCAGGTTGTCTGAGATTTTTCTAGAACTGTTACTTTCTGTCCAGGGCTTAACAATCAGTTCCTTTTGCGAATTTGTCAATTCTTTGCCTCTTGCCATGATGATAACTTTCTTGCACGGATATAATTTAACAGAATGTTCTGTTTGCATTTTTTAGGCAAAAAAATAACAGCTGATTATTAGGACATTCCAGAACATTCCACCTTAATAATTGTTGTAGAGTAGTTTTCACGGTGGAGGCTTGTATTTCAATAAGTCGTCCTAAATTAGGTTCGACGTACAATACTTTAGGAACTTGGAAATAAGAGTTAATGACGCAGCAATCTAGTTGTGATGGTTAGTACTTCAATGTCCGATATCGACTGACTCGCTCAACACCACTGAGCCAAACTGGCGCCCGATACTACTACTACTTTATGTGTGGGAAAGTCTATTAATAATAGAATAGGTACGTCAGGTATAACAATAATCTAGAGTATTAAAGCAATTTAAAAAAAAATTAAATCTGAAATTTGTGTTGTACGAATAATTTTCACCCATTAAAATGGGATTTATTTCTATTAAATAAAACAAAAATTGTTTTCTATGCATATTTAGTCATATATCTGTTTGCAGTTAATTATATGAAAAGTATATTTATTCATTAGTTGGAAATACAATAAATTAAAAATCTTATGTGGACGAATATTCGTTTCCCTTGCTGTATTTATGCCATTATCAGTTTTATAGATTTTAATTATACAAAAACGTGATGTAGATACCAGTGCAGTAAAAAAGATCCCGATCAGAAAACTTAATGCCAAGTTCATTGTGCAGAATATTCTTAACTCTCTCACGGGAAATGCTAATATCATTGGCTATTTCATTTATTGTCA
This sequence comes from Acanthosepion pharaonis, assembly GCA_903632075.3. Classification (NCBI taxonomy): domain Eukaryota; kingdom Metazoa; phylum Mollusca; class Cephalopoda; order Sepiida; family Sepiidae; genus Acanthosepion; species Acanthosepion pharaonis. Next base: position 993,048 of record CAHIKZ030003916.1, on the reverse strand, counting down.
GTCGCTCGGCATCCATAACCATGTGGGGAACACGATCAATGTCGTCCTCGATGGTGGCAGTTGCAGGACGGCCAGAGTTTGAGTCATCTTCAAGACACTCACTTCCTCCTCCTACATTCAGTTCCTCATTTTTACGCTGTTGATAAAACTGGAGTGTCATCTCATAATGCAGAATGTCCATCGGGTCGAAATCCTTTTTTTTTCTGCTGTGTATGACTGGAGTTATCTCCCCGTAGTTGGAAACTTCACAAATAAATATAAAGGAGGCGGCAAAAAGAGGGCTACCCTTGTATGAGTGGTATTTACTTGATTCCCACAAAATCAAGATGTGACACAAAGTCGATTAACGTGGGAGACCCGAGCGTTTCCACTCAAAGGCCACTGGTCAAAATTGGTCATAGCTTGTCCAAGCTGGTCAGAGCCTAGTCAAAGCTGGTCATGACTTGTCCTAACAGGTCCAGGCCGAAGCCAGTCCAAGCTAGTCAAAGCCTTGATCGAATCTCAGCCATAGGCCAAGAAACGATCCAATATTTGTCAAAAACCCCAGCCGAAAAATCGGCTTGTATGAGTACACACGTGTCCTTGTTTGTTCTTTCAACTTACTACTAAGCACGCTATTAATAAAACAAATACTATTATATGGTGGTATTTGATAACACTATGATGCTAAATTCTTTGGAGCAATTGAGGTGGGTTTCCACTGGATGGGTAGTCTCTATGTCTCTGGCTCAGCACTGGGTTAGATAACGTTCAAGGAAACCAACTCAATCTGTCCCAAACAATATCATTGCGCTTTTGATCACGTGTCAGAAGATGTGGCACTCACCAAACAGAAACCTTCGTCATGCAAAGTACATTGTGCTGAATATTCTTAAATATCTCACGGGATATAGTAATGGCATTGGCTATTTGATTTCATCCATTACCATGTGGTGAACACGATCAATGCTTACCTTGGTGGTGGTAGTAGTTGCAGTACTTCTAGACCTTGGGATATTTTCAAGTCACTCCCTGCCCCCTCCTAATTTCAGCTGCCCACTCTTTCACTGTTGATAAAGATGGAGTCCCCCCCCCACCTCAATGTAACAATCATATCAGCATAAATGTCCTTAGGGGCTAAACCCTTTTTCTGTGGCTACTTGATAACGTAACGAGGCCAAATTTTGTCCATTTTCAAGAGAAGTCGCTACTAGTTGCATTTCAATTCTTCATTGAACAGTCAAATGTAGGTTTACCTAGAAAAAGCAAAGCAGCTATTAATAGGAAATATTGAAATTAATGCATACAAGATTTCACAGCTCTAGCATCACTCCTTCATAGTAAGCCGATAAACTTTTCAGCCCCCACCTCGTATCTAAGCCATGTAAAACGACCAGAGTAGCATTTATTAAGTCAAAAATGCGATCCGATGTATTACGCTGAAATAGCAGCACATTTAAAGTGATTTCACGCAGTGTATATCTCCAATGCTCATATAGTCAATTTTGGGGGATTTCTGAATCTTTCACTGGGTATATATATATATATATATATATATATATATATATATATATATATATATATATATATATATATATAATAATGGATAGCGGCTTGGATTGAGGAATCGCAGAGCCGAGTTCGAATTCCAGTCGAATCCATTACATTCACTTACGTGCTAATACGTGTGAATCCTCTTCTTCTCTCTCCAGCTATGGGTAGATAGCAGGACAGACTAGGTTCTATAGCTTAGGATGGCAACTGGTCTAGGAGGAGGACAACGCTGAATTCAAAACCTTAGTGCACCAGGTCTCTGTATTCGGCCCTTTAAAAAGTGTGTATGGTCCTTCACCACTATAATCAAATCTCATGTGCCGTTGTCGGGCTGTCGGTTTCCTGGAAACTGATCTGCTTGGCCCCCATACCTCGAATCGACGGGAGAGTCGACTATATATATATATATATATATTGTTTTCGTATAATGCAAGTTGTTGCTTCTTTTGTTCTCAGTATTTTTTATGATAATCTCTTAGAACTAAAGTCATTTGCATAGTTCCCAAGGTATCTTTGTTCCTACCCTGACATCTTTGAGTTTATATTCCTTTTGATAGATCTTCCTCACTTCCCTTATGATGGCGTCTACATCCCCGCGTTTCTTTGCTTCCGAAGGCGACATTTGCCATCTTTCTGGCTCTTATCAGTCTTTTCCTTGACGTAATTGCTTGACATGCATTTATTCTCTCTTTATGTGTTTTTCTGTTTCGGTCAATTCACCACTTGTTCTTCGCATGGCTTTTTCTTCATTCGTTTTCTAAAACTAATCGAACAACTCTAATAATAACCCTTTTCCAAGCTGTGCACTCCTCATAAAGGGTTTCGTTGTCTCAATTGAAGTATTTGCAATACAGCTTTCAATCGATGAAGCTCAGTGCGTTCATTGCAGTCTGTAGATGAGTGTCATTGTGTTGAGTCTCTCCATCTACTGTCAGTTCTTCTTGATGCAGGATTCTGGACTTTTCAACGAGCTTGCTTCGTTTTATTTATTTATTTATGTATTTATGTATTTATTTCCGTTTTATTTTTACTTACGCTTGTTTCATTTTTTAATCACTTTTGCCTTCTCTGATCAATTGAAAGTTCCTCGTATTCATTATTCTTTCTTTCTTTCTTTCCCTCCCTCTCTCTCTCTCTCTCTTTCTCTCTCTCTCTCTCTCTTTCTTTTCGTTTTCTTCCATTTTCGCTTCCCTCATTTTCCTCCTCCTCCTTTTCTCTTATTTCTTCTTTTGACTCTTTGCCTTTCTCCTACTCCTTCTTTTCTATTTTCCGTACGCATCCTGATATTTTGTTCTGCCTCGTTTTGAACTCTCCTCATTTCAACCAACGATTTTTTTCTTCAGTTTTCCACCAATTTTCTAAATTCCTTTCACGTTTCTTTTTCTTCTGTCTCTCTGACAACACCTATCCTCTTCCCCATCTTTTTTACTTATTTTCCATTTCTCATTCCCCCTTCTCGATCTCAACGCTCTCTCCCCTCCTACTCTATATTCCCTTTCCTTTTCCTTCTTTTTCGTTCTATTTTCTATCGTCTTTCTCTCGTTTGTTTTTCCTTTCTCTACGATCTCGCCTCTCCTACTCTGATACCCTCTCCTCCTCTCTTCAGGTTCTCCACTCTCTCCTGTAGTCTTCCCTCTGCTTTTGCCTGTTTTTCGCTTGATATATTCGCCTCCTCTCATTTTCTTCTCTTTCTCTACAATTTTTCCCCTTCTACTCCGATACACTCTCCTCCCATCTTCTCCAGGTTCTCTAATCTCTCCTTATTTTTTCTTCTTTTTCTCTTCATTCATCCCCCTCCTCTCATTTTTCTATTACTCTTCTTTATTCTATACATTTTTTTTCTTCTCGTTCTCTACACTCTCTTCCTTTGTATCTATTCCTCCTCCTATTCTTTATTCTAGTTTCAGTTTTCCATTTCTCTCTGTTTTTTCTTTATGTTCTCCATTACTTTTGTTTTTAACTTCACTCTCCCTCACACTTTCTTGTTTGTTCTCTCTCTCTCCCCCTCTCTCTCTCTCTCTCTCTCTCCCTCTCTCTCTTTCCTCTTTATGAGTTCTCATTTATTTTCATTTTCTTCTTCTCTATCTTCGTTCTATTTCTTGTTTTTTACCTTCTTTTCTTTTTCGCTCTCATTTCTCTTTCATACTTTCACCTTTTTACTTGCATACACGTAAAGCCTCTATCGGAAAACATTTTCGTTTTAACTTATCTGTTCATAGCATTTTTTTTCTCCGATGTAATGTAATAGTCAGCCAGGCTCGCTTGTTCTATTACGATTGAATAGTGAATTCGATCAATGATTTCGGCCTTGTGCCACATCTAAACTACGCTTAGAAAGTCACCACCGTAGCTTTTTTTTTCCTTCTTTCTTTATTTAATATGGTTCTGTTGTCTTTACGTCTTTCTTTCATATTTTTTTAAAAATATCTCTACTTTATAAACCAATTTTTTCTACAGTTTATCTATATCTTCCTCCCTCAACCTTATTTACCAATACGCCTCACAGTTCTTTACACTATTAATTATTACACAAATTTACGCATCACAAGAACCAGTTTCTTAAGGGCATACCGGGTACATTCATCACAGCCAAATGTGCACAATATTGGGAGAAATTTTGACAAAAGCAGGCAGGGCCCAGTTAAAAAAAATTACCTTCAGGATGGGTAATCTGGTCTGTTCAGACGATCTCCTATTGAGAATGTTCCTAACTATCTTGAAAAAACAGTCAAAATCTCCCCAGATCTTCCCGCCCATGAACAGAGATCCCTAGAGCGTCAGTCCCTTTGCGTTTATACTTAAAATGATTACGGACAGGTAAGTTTGCCACTTTTGTGACGTCAAAGAATACCCGTTGTCACTTTTCGTAATGCTCGATGTAGTAGAGACTTTGTAATCGTAGATACAACTATAATAAAGCCGTTGAACAATACTGGTGTTAGACGCCTTCGAATAATCACTCACACTAATAGTACTTACTCGATAATACTCGCTCGAATAGTAATCTGTATAGTAATCTAAATAGAGAAATAGTAATAGTAAATAGAGTAGAGAATAGCGGTCCGTATAGTAATAGAGGATAGACTAGAAATAATGAAATTGATCAAGTAAATTGTTGCTCACATGTTCAGTCCATAGTATCCTCAGCATCCTTCTGTAGAACTACATTTCTGTTGTCTTAAGTCTCTTCTTCTTCTATGTGGTGATTGTCCCGCAGTCACTGTTAAATACGAGGACTGATATACCATAAGAGTTCAGTGCTCTTTTCTTTGTTTCAAACGAAATGTTCCTGATTCTTAATACTTTGCTTAGATTTTGGAAGGCATCTTTCCCTATCCCAATGCGCCTTTTCGTTCACTTTTTGGGAACAAAAGAAAACTACTTCATCAAATAAAATAAGTAAAGTATTTTTTGTTTGGCGTATTCAATAAGACATGTAAACATATATATGTCTGTATATGTTTTTTCTATTAGTCGCTTCACACACACACATACATACATATATCAAATATGTGGGGCAGTTCAATTTATATTACAATAAATCATTCATACAAAAAGTAAATTAGTAAAGTTAATGATATAAAATAGCGAAATCCCTTCGCTAACAAAATTTTAAAAATGCATTAACCTACTAATCACTTGATGAATGTTATGATCCTTGTTTTGTAAAATTATACTTTCGACTGTACATATATATATATATATATATATATATATATATATATATATATATGAGTGTGTGTGTGTGTGTGTGTGTGTGTGTGTGTGTGTGTAGGCATGCTCAGAAAACTCTAATCATTCTGATGAGAAAAGAATTTCCGAATTTGTTAGTGAGGCATTTAGTCTCAACACGAAGGTATACATCGTGCCTTGAGGAGGTAGTGCTGCCCTGGATCAAGAGGGCGGCTGCTGTAAGACACTAAGACTGGCAACAAGACGCTGTACAATACCACACAAGTAGGAGAACCCCGTCATGGCTGTCAGGCAATTTCTACGACCACATCACCCCTTACAGCTGGCCATCTAACTCCGCAAACTCTTTGATTATTATGTGTGGGGCGCAGTCGAGCGAAAGGCCAACAAAACTCCTTGTGACACCAAAGATGAACTGAAGACAAGTATTATAGCAACATTCACCAACTTAAGGAGACCGCCAAGAAGAGTTGCAGGAGATCCCAAAGTCGTCTGGAGGCCGTAGTTAATACCGATGTCGATTTTATTGAATAAATTTACTTATTAGTATTTCAAGATATTTTTGTGCCATTTTGGTAAATATATCCGTTAAAATAAGATGTTAGTGCTATTTTCATTTTTGCTTAATTTAGAAGACAATTTATCCATCGCACCTGTATATATTATATATATATATATATATATATATATATATATATATATATATATATATATATATTCTGTTTATACATTATTTTTATAAATACAGTTTATTTAAGTAAATACTCTGTTTTTTAATTAAACACTATTAATTACATTTACCGACCTGAATGTTCGAAAAATTTCGTAGAATCGAATCGAACCTGTATTCCTAAACAGAATCCATCTTTTGGCCTGACGTGTTGTACCATTCAGCTACAGAGAAGTGTGGTAGTTAGAATTCCTTTGTCTGCATCCTGGTATTCTTTGAGAAGCTGAACGTTTGAAACGATCTATCGTGACGTCATGTGTAACACTCGGGAACGAGACCGCACAATTGGAAAAATACAATAAAAAATCTGTTCCTCATTTTCATATAAATGAGTTACATAAAAATGAAAGCATATATATGAATTATCAGGTCATCCCATAAATGAACGAAATTTAAAGAGTATTTTATAATGTCTAATGGAGCTGAACATTTTTATGTTTAGATGCATTTAAACTGATCAAATTTTATTTCAGAGAACAATAAAATTAAATTTTGTTTGATTAAAACCCTGCTAACATGGAAGTACCCAAGAATCATTTGAGGCACATAATGCCTTATGAGTTCAAGAAAGGAAACTCAGCAGCCGAAGCGGCTAGAAACATTCACTCAGTTTATGGAGAGGAAAGTGTGAATGAAAGAACTTGCAGAAGATGGTTTGCAAAATTCAGAGGTGGAGATTTCACCCTTGAAGATGAAGATTGATCCGGACGTCCAATTGAGTTTGATGAAAAGCTTCTTGAAGCAGCACTTGAAGAAAATCCTACTTTATCAGTTGAGGAATTGGCAGTGGTTCTCAGTCCAAACCATACAACTGTTCATCGTCATCTTCAACAACTTGGAAAAGTTCCTAAACTTGGAAAATGGGTGCCTCGTGAATTGTCTGAAAACATCAAATCCCGAGTTGACGAAAAATAGATCTTTTATCGAAATGTTAAGCGTCGTAGACAGTGACTTGGTAAAGGGGAAGGACCCCAGCCACAGCCGAGAAGGGAACTTCATGAGCAAAAGTTTCTTCTTTCCGTCTGGTGGGATCGCCAAGGAATAATCCACTTTGATTTCTTACCACCTAATTCAACAATTAATGCTCAAATATACTGTCAGCAATTAGAGCGATTGAACCAAGCTTTGAGGAAAAAAAAGACCTGCTCTAGTGAATAGAAAAGAGGTGATGTTTTATCAGGACAATATGCGACCCCACACAGCAAGAATCACGTCACAAAAGATCGAAGAACTTGGTTGGGAGAAAATTCCTCATCCACCATATTCTCTCGATCTTGCTCCTTCAGACTACCAATTGTTTCGTAGCTTACAGAATCATTTGGAAGAAACAGCTTTTGTAACACAGGAAGAGGTTAAAACTGACATTTGTGGGTTCTTCGAATCAAAGCCAAAAGAATTTTACCGTAATGGAATTAGTAAGCTTGTTAATAGATGGAAGAAAGTCATAGATAATCAGGAAAAATACATTGTTGATTGAATCTGTAATTAAATGTAACATTTGGTCTCTTGTTTTCTTTATTCAAAATTCGGACAGAACTTATCAGATGACCTGACACAATTGCGTTTCATTTTATGTAATTCATATATATTCTGTGTAGTTAGGTAGCAAATGTGCAAGAGGGCAAATACTATTAAAAACGGCGGACATTTTGCGTTGATTAATTTTAATGATCGACTTTTCCAACTTTAGATAAGGAGGAAATTCAATAAGAAATTGTCCAATCTTCATTTCAGAAGTACAGGAAATATGGTCCAAGCTTTCGTCTTTCATCATCAGAAATAAAAATTTTGAATGCTATAAAACCTCTAAGCTTTTAGAAGTAAGTGATGAAAGCACGTGGGGCGATTTTTGGGACCTAATGAATGTTGTGGCGTGTGTATATATATATATATATATATATATATATATATATATATATAAAATTAAGGATACGGACTCTTGTTTTTTTTTATTATTGATGGTTGTTTTTGTTGTATGAGTATTGATCAATGACCATAAATCTGTTTTTACTATTTGATTTTGCTTGTATCGTTTGTGAGTAGCTGTCTACTGTTAATATGATCTTTAAGCCGCGTGTTAATGTGTTGTCTGATGGTAATATGGTCCGATAGATGGCAAGTGATTCTCTGTAAAAGTGTAGTTGTTGTATATCCTATGTAAGACCTTTTGTATTTTTTATTTACAGAGAAATATCCAAATTAGCAAGTATATTCATACAGAATATTGGCTTTATATGGGAGGTTGGAAGTTCGGGATATATTATTTTTAATAACTAAGTTGTTAGCTTTTAAATTTAATGTATTATTTTTATTCACATGTTTTATATATCTATATGTTTTTTTGCCGTTTCGTCTTTTTGTAATTGTGTTACAATTGATTTTGCTAATATATGTTAATAGCGTTATTGTCAATATTCTGTTTTTGACTGTAGTTTTTTCTTATTATTAAAATTGGTGTTGTTTAAAATAAATTAGATTTGTTTGTCGACTATATAATTAGAGTCCTCATTGATAAGTATTTACTTTATATTATTTCAATCTTTAAAGAAAATTATTAAAATTAAAGGAAATGAGTTTGAATTAAGTTATTAATGACAGCATTTTTTTTCATGGTATTTAATCTGCAAAATTTTAAACGCAATGCTATCTACTGTCCTCCTGATTGGTCTTTTCTCTTTCTCTTCATTAGTAATGTTATCTGTTCCTAATTCCTACACACCCTGTAACCCCTTGCATGCTAGTGGCTGTACTGTGAGGACGCTTTTGTGCTCAATCGAAACTGGAAAATGAAGACTGGACAGCTCCTGTCCACATATAGCTCTATTTTCGGCCTGATCTGGTTCATGTAAAGGTAGAGGGTAGCATGAGGAGTCAGGTATTTACTGTAGCGGTACAGGGGACCGATCATTTCTGCAGTATCTTTAGCAAAGGATCGTATGTAGGAATTCCACTCGAGGTCTGGATTGAGCTGAAGTCCCAATAGGCGCTCAAGACACAAAGTCTCTCTGAGAGGGCACCCATTCATCGCGATAGTTAAAAATTCATGATCCGCTCTTTCAAAGCGGATATTATTCTTAATAAAATAGCGTTTTAAAATGCGATTTAGAATAGGTTTAAAATAGCTTCACTAAAATGAAGCGGCAGGTGGTCGACTTCGAGGGTGGGATATTTGGAGTTCGGATTGGAGAAAAATTGTCTACAAGTGGATTTTAGTGGCTAAAGGGGTCAGAGAGCAGGACACTTGAAGCGGTTAATCCTTAAGTAGAAGTGATTGTTTGAACTGGGAAAATAACTGAACAGAAGGAAATATTCGAATTGATGGTCTATTTGTCGATAAATGCAGTTGTTTCCGCTTCACTGATTATTAAAAAAAAAAAGATAGGAAGGTGAGTAATGGCAGTGAATGCTGGATAATTTTCTCTCAGCGTGAAAATTCCCTCATGTAGTGTGTTCCAACCTTAAATTTCTTAAAATATCCATTGATTAACTGCATGGATTTTCACGGCAAAACGGTCAGGTCGATATCACTAGCCTGCGCAATATTGGTGATTATCGAGTATTTTGTAAGCATTCTTAAAAATACAGCAGCTATTTTGGCTTCTTTTTCTGCCTATTTTTAAAAAAAATAGTTTTATTCAGTTAGAAATCATGGTTATGTGTATCTACAAAATGCTACCAAATAAAAGGTGGAGGCTAAATAAGATGTTAAATTCAGACTAGAGGTTAAATCAAAGATTTCTGATTCTATATTTTTTATCTGATCCATTCATATTGGTTTGGTGCATAATTATCAGGCGTGTTTAAACAATATTTATTATGGAAAAAGAAACATAACAATTCAGCAATAACATTTTTAAACGAGTATGATCGACACTCATTTTTATAACCTGAAAATAAAATATTTTTTATTAAAAAAAGCAAAAAAATAATTTTTATTAACAAATAATTCGCCTATAAAAACGCCTGATAATTATGCACCAGCCCAATAAAATGGCCATCTTTTAGATCTATTTATTTTTATGAAGATATTTATACTACTTTTCTTCTTTTCGGTTGTACTTATTTTCTGGAGTGTAACCTATAGACTTTACAGCATATGCAATGTGAACCGGGCAATAGGCGAACCTATCGCTCGGTTCACACTCCTTCCCTTTCTTTTGAACAGGAATAGAGGTTTTTACCTTGTTTCCTGTTTAGGGTTTGGTTTCCGCTTTCGTGTCATCTCATTCTCTATCACACTTTGCATCTTAGTGGTATTATCGCATTGCTTGGGGTGAAATGATTTTAAAAAAATATAATAGTAAGATTATAGATTGAAGCTAAGAAGATGAATTTAGTTTAATGGTTAGTTCTCATTTTCTTCAAAACGTTGGGGCTGAGGCCTCCCTCATAGCACCGTAGGTGTGTGTGTGTGTGTGTGTGTGTGTGTGTGTGTGTGTGTGTGTGTGTGTGTGTGTGTGTGTGTGTGCATTCCGTCGTTAAAATAAAAAAAGACACTTAAATATGCGCGTATTAATGTAATTTGCATTCTTTTCAGGGCGGAACCGATCATGGCTATCCAACACATGTTCGTTATTATCTGTGAATTGCTCTGCTTTCTTCGGAAAGATATTGGAATGGCTTCCTATTACCTTCTCCACGGTTTAGGAATTCCGAGGTGTTCATTCTTTTACAATGGTTACTAATCAAGGCTAAAGGGTCCAGTCTACCCTACCATTTAACCAATAGGCAAGGAAGATGAGATGTTTTTCCCAGGGGCATTTTAACCTGACAATTCGATTCTACTTTTCGCGCTGATAACTGCTGCGTAGCGCTCACATACTAGCTAAGATTTAAGTCTTTTTAATTCTATTTAAAATAATACACATGTGTTTCTTGACAGTATAAAAAAGAAGACCTCCAGCTGAATGAAATAAAATATTCCTGGGCCAAAATAAAGTTGCGCTCGTCTCCGGGGAAATCTGGTGTGAGTTATACGGACGGCTATGCGGCGTAATGCGAGGCTACGGGTCATTGCGTCTTTTACTAAAAACGCTCCTCCTCACCTGAGACAACGTTGACTTATACATGAGGTATTCAATTAGATATTAGCTTTTTTCATGAAAATATCAACCTAAAAAACGAACGGTGTTGAATTAATCATTCTTCTTGGCCTATTCTTATACCAGCCACCTGTTGTCACCTCGAAACCCAGTCTAAACTGTATTCATAGATTTTTAACACCTGTCCTATATGGTAACTACTTGATTTCTTATTCTTAGCCTTTCGACCAGTAAAAAAGATGTCATATATTTGTTAAACTCTCTGATTAATCACTCTCCCTCCCTCCCCCCTCTCTCTCTCTCTCTCTCTCTCTCTCTCTCAATCTCTTTTCATTTTTTCATTTTGAGTGTTAGTTTTAGGTTGTTCAGAAAATATTGTCGCATTTTTGAAAGTAAGAAAATCATTTTCATTTGTGTTTGTGTAGCAAAAAAAAAAAAAACATCACATCCGTATGACAAAATTCTATCATAAAATAATTCCCACCCTGGTATGACGATAAACTACCACCGCGTCCTGGTTAAGACAATAAACTACATCCAGCAGCAAGGCCTCTGATCAATTGTTGGTGTTTCCACGTCCACCCTGACCCGGGGTGGTAGCACTTGTTAGGGTCCCAGCTATGGGCAAATAGTTAACTCCGAAACTGGGGTAAAAACACTATGAAAGTGTAAAAATAGGTTTTAATACCAGAAATACTTTGTAAAAATTTATTACCGGCAATAAATTTTTGAAAAAAAAAAAAAAACTATTACCAACAATGCATTTTTGAAAAAAAAAAAATTACCAACGATACGTTTTTGAAAAAAAAAAATTAACAGCAATACACTTTTGAGGAAAAAATATTACCAGCAATACTTTTTTGAAAAAAATTATTACCAGCAATACATTTTTGAAGGAAAAAATGTTACCAGAAATAGATTTTTGACAAAACAAAATATTACCGGCAATAAAAATTTTGTCGGCATTAAATAACCCAATGAGGTTGGTATGCCGTGAAACAAAACAAAGCAAACCAAACGATACCAAATATAATTCATTTATTTCTTTTTAAAATAATCTGGACGAAAACAACTGTAATAATAAAGACTTGACATCTTCCCGGTTTTAAAATCTGATTAGGGAAAATGCAATAAAATATCCCAACCTAATGATTTCATACACAGAGTTTATATTACTGAATGCAAACCTATATCCTTCTTTTTTATGTACACTCTCCTGTCAGTTTCACGCCTCACGCGATCTACAGACCATGTGTCACTACATTTTTCGCCGGCCACTGCGGAATATATGGGAGTGAGGGAGAGGAAATGTTCCCAGTTATTTTGTTTAGACTTTGGCTTATTTTTAATTTTATTTATATACTAGCTTAAAAACCTCCCTGAGAGGGCTCTTGATTGGGCCTTTATCACAGTAGGTAAAGTGTAGATGCGATAGGCACCAATAAACTACAGAACTCAAAATTGATCGCTGCATTTAGGTATTGCATTAATATTTAAACTTACCTTTTAAAAGTTCAACGATAATTGTTCTGCCTCCACTTAATTGAAAGACAACTTGATGTACGTAGGTCCTTATTTCCGTGCAAACAATTATTATTTATTTCATGAGTGACTTTCGCTAGATTTCACAATTAATTTCGATTATTCCCAAATATATTTCCAAGTTATAAAAATTGTTATCGTACAAAATAATTCGTCGCAAAACAATCGCAGTAATGTAAACTTGGGAATCCAAAATTTAAGGACAGCGGGTCCGGATCTAGCCCGAAATGTCTTTAATTTACACACGGAGTCAGCCTGATTCCAAAATGGTATGATATGGGCTACGGCCACTCGGAGTAAAGTTGAAAACAAAGATAATTTTATTTTCAAACACTGTAATTTTAGAACAGTAATTCTTTTTTTCATTTGAACATGAGCGTTTGAAAGTTAGTGAGTTGTCTCCCTTTAAATGTTTTTATCAGTAGAAGCCAAGATGACGGAATCCGAAAACAATCGTTGTAATGAAAAATTGTGAAACAAAAATTTCAAGATTGCAGGTAAGGATCCAACCCGGAATATTTTTAATTTGCTCACGGAGTCGGCCTGGTTCTTAAATTGTATTAAAATGTTGGGCTACGGCTTCTAGGATTAAAATTAAAAAAAGTGTGACACACTAACGTCTGCATTTATTATAGTGATATAATTCGTTTCTTTTGAGGGTTTTTTTTCATTTTTTTTTTCGTATAATTTTGTTTGGTTCTAAGATTTAGTATTTGAAATAAAATTTATTCATTTAGGTCATGGGGTTTTATTTAACATTTTATTGTACCTGTGTTTCATAGATTACGCAAAGGCGTTCGATAATGTACGCCACAAAGATTTGTTAGAGCTGCTCAGCAACCTTGACATATTAAGGAAGGATGTTAGAATAATCAATAATGTATACTAGCAGGAAACCGCCTGCATACGGGCAGAAAATGAGTTCAGCAGAGATACAAAAATAGAAAGGGGTGTCTTCTCACCGGATTTATTCATCCTATGCAGCGTGGCAATTCTGAAAGAATTAAAAGTCCTACCAGGATTTATTATTGGCGGCCACAATCTTAACAATATAAGATATGCAGATGACCCAGTGTTGATAGCAGACACGGAAAGGGAACTACAAATGCTTGTACGGAAAGTAGCGAAAGAAGTAAGAAGAAATGACTAAGTATAAACTGCAAGACGGGATGCATGGTTATCAGCAAAAGGATGTACGGAAAACACAAATTACAAATCAGGGATAGTAAAAACAAACAGGTACAAAATTTAAATATCTGGGAAGACACTGAGATCCGAAAACGTTTTGGGATAGCCAAAGATGCATTCCAAAAACTAAGCAGAGTATTAAGAGACAGAAAAATATCGTTAAAAACAAAGAAAAGAGTATTGAATTTTTACGAGATATCTATCCTCCTATATCGTCCCAGTGTCTTTTCTGTAAATACATGGTAATTCTTCGAATGAGCTCTTTGTTATGGTACCTAGACCAATCCTTCATCAATTTACAGTTCAATTGGCTAGATGTGATGCAATTGGCTAAGTTTGATGCTAATAGTTTTTTTTCTCTTGTCGAACTCTTTTCCGGCTCCATGATTTCCGACCAACTTTCATCTCCAAAAATTTAAATGCAATGTCAATCGTTATCTACTGTCTACCGGATTAGTCTTTTATTGTTCTCGTTCTTTAATAATGTTCCTATTTTCTAATTGTTTCACAGGTAGTAACTCCTTAGTGTCTTTGCAGCCTTGCTTGGGGTGAATCTGATTAAAAGAACAAAAATAAATTCCTATCTTTTGCAGTTCTTAATAATCTTTACCTCACTCCCACTCACTGTTTTGCTGTCCATAAGCTCATCAGCTAGTTGTCCCTCTGTTTCTCCCTGTCTCTCTTTTGACTTCGATATATCTTGTGAGTGTCAAATTTTCCAAGCATGTCTTTTCTAATTATGCTCCCAAGAAATTTTAGTTGTCTCTTGCGAATTTTTTTTTTTTTTTTTTTTTGTTTCCTAAGACTTCTTCGTTTCTTACTTGCTCCATCCATGCTATTTTCGGCATCATTCTGTAAAATTCACACGCGAAAATTATTCAGCATTCACTGTCATATAGAATGATTGATATTACATGACAGTTCAACTCTGTTTCTTTCGTTTCTAAGGAAATTTTCCTGTTTCTTAATAATTTGCTTAGTTTTTGGAATGCATCCTTTACTAGACCAATCAGTCATCAGATTTCGGTATCATATCTTCCTATCTTCTGTTGAAACCCTTCCAAGACATTTTAAACTTCTGAACTTGTTTGATTTTGACATCATCAATTCTTAGCTCGCCTCTTGGGCTTTTTCTGTTACTGATAACTAAACATTTTCTCTACTTACAATTGATCGATAGTCCACATTTCTTGCTTTCTTTTACTACCTTGTCTAAGAAATCCTGTAGTTTTCCTTGGTTCTAGGACAGTTGCGCACGTGACATTTGTTTCCCGGACAATTGTGTACCAAACAACTGCGTCCGTAGACATCTGTGTCCCTAGACAAATGCGTCCCTGGACAAATGCGTCCTTGTATAATCGCGTACCTCTGATAATTTTTGAAGCTTTTAAAGACAATTACTATAAATTTTGAAAAAGACGTAGGTAACAATCATAGATTTTTTTAATAAAAGGAATAAAAAAAAACCTTAACAGTTTATTTTTGTTTAATATACACTGACAGATTAAGTGTTGCAAGTTCGCTCTACACATCGCCAGTATATTTTTGTTTCATCGGCGTTTTTCTTATGATAGTGGTAGCTGTAATTTTCCTTGTCCACAAATATTTTGGCACCAGTGTTTGATTTTCGAAACTTATTCTAAATAAAAATATAATCTGTAAAATCCTGCTGGAGTGAACTGAAACTGCTAGCTTAATTTTCTTTTGCTTTAAAAAAGATTTTTTTTTCTCTCTTTTTTAATTATGGTAACTAACTTTCTGCTTGTTTAGAGTAATCAGAGGTATTGGTATGCTAATTTCTAAATTAAACATCTCTTTAAAAAAAATGGTAAATTCAAAAAGTATCAGAGATGCACAATTATTCAGCGCCGCATTTGTCCAGGAACGCAAATGTCCGTCCACTGTTTTCGTTCTGTATCAGCCATTATCAAAATGTAATCTTCGTATCATATGTTGTTAAGATTGCGCTCGCCGATAATAAATTCTGGTAGGGTCTTTAGCTCCATCATGATTGGCACCCTTCTGTCCTTGTAATATGCGCCGGGGGTTGGTTCAGTCTGTGGGTGATTTCCAGCGCCTGTTGTGACTATATTGATCGATCTTGAAACGGAAGTGTCCGCTGCAATCGCCGTAAGTGAAACCTGTATCTGATCCTATGGGTACAATGGGCCACTTTCTAAGTCGTCTGCGCTCTCTAATCTTGTTCTCTCTCCTTCTCTGACGCCCAGTTTTAACAGCAAGATTTCAGGTGCTGCGATCTGCTGCGTTGGTTTTGCTGGTTTCGGGTCGGCGTCGCTTTCTTTCCTGTTGTATTTTCAAACGTCTTTGTAACGAAGAACTTGTTTGAAGACAGAGGAAATTTTCTCCGTGCCGTACATCTTAAGTTATACAACTCTCTTATATATGACTGACAAGGTCAATATTTCATTTAAAGAATTTAAAAAATCTATTATTTCAAAATGCACGAAAACAATTGTTCAAAATACTTTCGGCCATAGCAGTTATTTTCAAGAATCAATGTGATACCTGTGCTGTAACTAGAATTTGGAACAAAACAATAACAAATATGAATTTTATAACAGTCTATCCACAACTTCGAGCACAATAGTCAACATTGGAAAAATAAAATAAAGAATTAAAAGAATTGACCATGTCCTTTCTTTTTGATCAAACTTGTTTGGATTACTCGCATCCGAGCATCGTGATTGTCATCTCTCTTCCTATTCCCCTCCCATCCACCTACTGATGGTGGTGGCGGAGTTGGCTGTGAAGACCCAGCCTACTTAGAAGAGTCGTGAGCAAGAATCACAGAGGAGTGTGTATGGTGGACGCAGCTGAGCGAGTAGAGCCCTCCTGTCAACACGTCGCAGATCCCCTGCATGTTGGCAATTAAACTCGAATATATATATATATATATATATATATATATATATATATATATATATATATATATATAGCGGATCTAACAAAAAATTGTTAAAATTGTGTAACAAAAAAATTGTCCAATTGTTAGATTAACCGTTGTATCTTAGAAATGATTAAAGATATCTTACTGGAATTCTCCGAGATTTTTATGAAACTATTAGACTCTACTTTGAGCAATAAGAATGTATAATTACTCACTAGCTTAACAGAAGAATTGTGATGAAATCGATCATAAACGAAAAACATATGTTCATCAATAATCATAGCTAGAATCGAAAGCTCATAAAGTATTGAAATTACGTTCATATATATATATATATATATATATATTATTCCAGAATCATTTTCCAACTTATTCAAGATGATCTTCGCCCTCTCTAACCTTCTAAGTTTCTGTCCTGGTGTAACACGGTGCCTCACACGTTTCACGTACGTTTTCATTTACGAGTCTTTTTTCATTACTCCTTGTACTGTTATAGCTGAAACTCCTCTCTCACGTGCCAAACGTCTTATCGATTGAGTTGGATCTTTTCTGATTGATTTCTTAAGCGCTATGTGGAATTGAAGATCTCTCTTCCTGTTGTGGCCTCCTGATCCCGTTTTCCTTTCTATTCTTCCCTCTTTTTAAAACTTATTCACCGTTCTATTGATGGTTCTTGAATGTTGGTACCATTACTGAAGTCCTGAATGATCTTTTTCCTTTCACCATTTCACTTCAGTTGGGAAGACAGTGGGTTTGACATAAAACAATTTGTTGTAGCATACCTACGAAAGATAATGGGTATGTCCCCTTTGCATAAATACACTAGTAAATACTGTACGTTGGTCTGCAGATAAATATTAGTAAATACTGTACGTTCGTCTTCAGCTGTACTAATCAAAATCTCTGGCTCCGGGCAGAGAGGATCCCCATACGATGTTATGTCGAAGCCAGAGTCTCGAAACGTGAAACAGCTACCCAACCCCGTTTTACACGGGGTCTAAGGGGAATTTTTGGCTGAGCTTACGGGCTCGGATACCTCACATTAAATTCGGCCTTGTTCCACATCTGACTGTGTGGGGTGGTTGGTAGATATTCTGTAGTTGGAGATTCATTGTGAAATTCACTTGACTCACTTCTAACAGTTGACTACTTTTTCTACGCGCTGCTGGCGAATCTTATATGTGTTGTTCTTGTCCTAAGTATTATCGTTCATTACCAACCTTTGTTTGATTATTCTCTTCAGTAACCTTCCCCTAGGTCACAACAAAATTTTAACTTGGTCTCTTTCTAGCTGGATAACTCAAAGGGTTTAAGTGATTCTCACGAAAAATGGTGTCAAAATGGCTAAACGTCTTATATGAAACTTACAAAAAGAAACTCAATAAGTTTAGTGATATTTTTAGATATTAAACATTTTGTGGGATGGTTAATTATGCTATACACACATGTATATATATATATATATATATATATATATATATATATATATATATATATATAGAGAGAGAGAGAGAGAGAAAGAGAGTAGTAGTAGTAAGTAAAATTGAAGTGAAGCCACGTAGAGACTGCCTATCCTAGTGAGCGTGGCAAGTCTCTACAACTGGTTATTTCGGGTACTTTTTAATTCAATCAATTTTAGGATCGTTTTCAAGCACCATATGATGTATATTTGGGCATTTGTGGTTTACGTCGTTTCGAGTTAAGTCATTTTCGAAGATACGTCGGTTTTTCTTAAATATCATGTGTAAAATAAAACTGAGGTTTGTTTTAGCCGAGTTTACGTAGGCCGTTAAAAAATATTACAAACGTCAAAACACTAAAATAACAAAACACACTTAAAATCATATTTAAATAAATTTGAAATAATATATATATATATATATATATATATATATATATATATATATATATATATATATATATATCTTATTCTTATTTTAAGTTCCTGCTTGTTCCGACTTGTTTTACATTTGTGCCCTGTTGTTGAAGTTCTTTCACTTACATTTAGAATGCATTGCTTCGAAGAAAAGTCCCAGTGTAAGTGCTAATGCTAAGCGCAAAGCTATATCACGGTATGATAAGCTGGAAATTAATACCATACGTATATATCATAAATACTGTAATAGGCAATGTGGAGTGCTTATTTGCGGTTAATGGTGTGTTTATTTCGACTTAAGTCGTTTTACGACCTAAGTTATGACTTTTGGAACCAATTAACCACGGAGAGCGCTGTATACTTGTATTGACTAATTTTAACCAATTTCGGGGTCGACTAGAGGCAATATAATTAATGGGCATTGACTAGTAAGTTTTAATGAATTTCAGTGCTGTTGCCTGGCCATACAGGATAATGGCTAATTTTACTTGTCAGTTGCAAGCCGATAAAGACGTATCGACGAGTATTTGTTAAATGTTTCCCAGGTTCTGAATTCTTCGATGATCATTTGGCCTCTTTCCAGTATTTCCCTTTCTTTCATCTGCACTCAGGGGTTGTCCAATATCTGACATCTTTTAAAATTATCTTTATAACTATTAATCTCTATTTTTGTTTAGCTGTGCTCATCGGTCTGTTATGAAAACACGTATGGTAGCACGAGAGATCGGACAAGATAACATGTACCGCTGGTGAGGCGAAAAGCAAAGAAGACAATAATTGTTAAGATAAAATTATTTGTATTGCCGATACAGAGGATATGAGCGTAAGATCTCTTTGTGGGCAAAGGAAGCGACTTGGAGGATGGAGAGACTTTGTAGGTCCTTGTTGTGTGTCGGGTCGATTGACAGAGATCATTTGTCGACAGCTTGCTCGTTCGCCATGATTGTCACAGTGTCGTGAACAGTGTTCTTAAAAGCAGATCTGGTGCATCATGGCACATCGTTCTTTTTATTTTTTATTTTTATTTGTTTATTTTATTTTTATTTTTTGCTTTACTGACAACGTTCGTAATTGGCTCCTTTTACATTTTATTTTATTTTTTGTGGGAATTAGTTTTGTGAGTCGGATTTGATATTAGAAGACCCAGGGCAGAGAACTACTGTTTTATTTTTCTGTTTGTTCACACCCGGCTAACATGTAGATTGGATCAGAAAGAGTTTTAATTCAGCGTGGAGTATAACGGGTTAGACTTTCAAAATCTTACATAACGCAACCTTTTTATACTCTATAATAGTTTCTTGTTTGTCGTCTTGAATAGTCAAAAACGAAATCATTTCCACAATCCTCAATCTTTAAATTTGAACACGGGATTGACTTCTATCCAAAATATAGAAGGAGAAAGCCATCATTTTTCGCCGCAAATTATAACAGTGATTTAAAATCAATCATAATTTCTTACATTTTTGTAAGAAAATGATGATTGATTTTAAATCACTGTTATAGCATGAATATTGTTACCTTTATAGATATTGCTTTTACGAATAACTAGCTGAATTAATTCAGCTAGTTATTCGTAAAAACAATATCTATGAAGGTAACAATAATAATTAAATTTATAGCAATAATAATTTATAAAAATAGCAAAATCTAGAACAATAACAACAGTGACAATAATTATATTCATGCTAACAACTATAAGAACAAAAATAATAATCACTCAGTCAGTTATATGCCAGGCGTAATACACGCTTAGGTGATCAGGTATCTTCTGATATGTAACAGACGAGGCATATTTTTTACCCGCAGTAGTTTGCCATTTCTTTCTGCGGTTCATACCTTTTCCAAGGGTATTAGCACGTCAGTCAGTCAGTCAGTTATGTGCCATGAGGGATACACGCTTCTGCGATCACGTATCTTTCGACACATGACTGACGAGGCAGATTTTTTCCCGCAGTAGGTTGCCATTTCTTTCTGCGGTAGACTAGTTGCCATCCAAGGCTATAGAACCCGGTCTTTCCTGCTATTTACCCATAGCTGGGGGAGAAAAAGTAGATTCATACCTTTCCCAAGGGTATTAGCACGTAAGTGAATGTAATGGATTTGACTGGAATTCGAATATTAATAATGACGAAATTACGAAAAAATAACAATAATAATTGAAGCAATAAAGCAAGAATCATAAAAATAACAATAATAAAATCAATAATAAAAATATTGAGAAAAAGAAAAATAGCAAGATTAATAACAAGTCATAATAACAACAATAATAGCAACAATAATTGTAGTATCAATAACAAATAAATTATGTTTTTTTACACAAAATAATCACGTGATACAACGCCCAGGAGCCACTCAAATTAGAGTATTACTAAATGTGGTAGTTGAATGACTGAAAGAAAAGGAAGTAAGTGTAGATTATTAAGATATGTAAGACAGTTAACACTTGATCCTAGACTTGAAGACGTTAAGATATTAGTGGTCGGAGAACATATCAGGAGTCTGTTCCACAAAAGTAGCAATAATATTACAAAATAAAAACAATATCAGTAATAATAACTACACTAATAATAATAATAATAATATAAGCATTAATGAAAACAAAATAACAATAAGATTCAAAACAAGAATGATAATAAAGATCAACAACTAAATAATAGCGGAATGGTGATAAAAATAGCGAAAATATTAATGAAAAACCAATATCAACAAAACAGCAACACTAAATATAATAACAATAACAGCAACGATAAGAACAGCAATAATAACAATAATAATAGTACTGGTTACTATTATTATTATTGTTATTACTATTACTATTCATGCAGTTTTGACAATTCATTTGTCGGTTGTTTCTTACAAACAGGAAGTTCCGGCAATGAGAAAATATGAAGTCATTGTAAGGATATAAAAAAGGAGCTCTTCTCCGTTGGGAAATTAATATAAGTCATTGCTACTTCATCAATAATGTAGTTAGTTTGATAAATAAAAGAAAAAAGTGTAAGCGCAGTCGGAAAAAAGACAATACAACAAAAAAATCACGAAGGGCAAATGGAATAAAAATCAAATACGTAATAATAATAATAAAAAAAAAGAAAAGACTTATTTTCTGTTCAGGTGATCACGTAGAAAACATTTTTTCAAAATAAAGTAAAGAAACAGGGAAAAAAGATTAGTAAATAAGAAACAATATAATAACATTGCAACAGATCACTTTGAATACACCTATGTGTATATATATATATATATATATATATATATATATATATATATATATATATATATATATATATATATATATATATATATATATATATATATATATATATATATATATATATATATATATATATATATATATATATATATATATATATATATATATATATATATATATATATATATATATATGTTAGTCTATACTATGTCGGTACTTTCACAATAAAACTAGTATTAACCAACCGTCTATATTTCTGAGATGAGTTATTGTAACAAATTACACAGTTTACTTTGTTGGGACTGTGGCCCTCATCTTTACCGTCACATTCACGACGTTTCGGACTTTATACGCGTCAACCTTCTTCAGTTGTTATTGTTTGGAATTTTGAATCGAACCCTTTATTTAGTTCATGGGGGTAGATTGTTAATTCCACATGACCTGCCTTTAGATATCTCGGTTTGAGTTAATTTGTCTTGATAACTCCAAGTCACTTTTTGTATCAATCAACACTATATATATATATATATATATATATATATATATATAGATAGATAGATAGATAGATAGATAGATAGATAGATAGATAGATAGATAACGCTTTTATCCATTTGGCTGTGTTCCAAAAAATATCACCTGAAGAAAGACGAGGCGTACAACTGCCGAAACGTCGTAAATGTGACAGTGAAGACGGGGACAACTGGCCGATCAATGTAGATAGTGTAAATAATAACCAACCGACGTTTATAAAATATTCAAGATATGATTATATATATATATATATATATATATATATATATATATATAAAATTACCTTACATTTTACGTTTTAAACGTGGATATTGTTGTATCTTATGTTTAATATGATCCCATATTTTTTTATTCCTCAAATGTTTGATTAGATTTGGCAGTACTAGAAATCTGTTTATATATATATATATATATATATATATATATAACTTGTCATGATAATTGCGAAAATTATTTTCCCACTAACCTGTGCTTTGTGGAACCGTTATGTTCTCCAAATAGCTCTATAAACTGTGCCTTTTTCTCTGTAACCCTCAAACTCGAGTGGCTCTTAGGTCTAAAATCCTGTGAAAATGTGAATCTTTTTAACTGGTCATAACTCTGATTATTCCTTGCTGACCATACTATGCAACAAAGCACAACGTACTGCATTAGAAAGAAGATGTGTATCTTCAAGTAACCACCATTACCCTGAGAAATACTTCAAAATGTTAACAGCTGAACAGTGTAATGGGTCATCTGAAAAGAAAAATGAGGAAACGTTTCTTGAGATTTTCGTAAAGACGTTTGCTAATATTTCTGTAGTACCTTTTCTGTTCATTTTTTTTTATTGTCTTGCTTCCAATTTCGTGCAGATTAATTCTGTCTTTATTAATCCTGGTTTAATCACATTGCTTGGTCAGGGTGTTGATGAGCGACCACTTGGGAATACCAGGTGGGATAAGCTTGAATGTGCGGGTGGTGTATGGATACCGGCTCAGAAATGGTAATAGGAGAGCTGAGTTCGAATTCCAGTTGGGTTCATTAGATTCTTTAAACGCGCATTGAGCTTAAGAAATGTATGAAACTACTTCTTCCCATATCTATGGGTGTGTTAGTAGGAATTGTATCAGTAAATCATTATTACCCTCTGAAAATTCCTATAATCTAAAAAATATTGTCTGGCTTTAAATAACCTGCAAAAAGTTGCTAAGCTATAAAAAAGTAATCAATCATTTATTAATCCTAGGTTTGTTCTTACTCTTTTTTTCGAATTATTTTTTTAAAAATCACGTACAAAGAACATTCAATGGGCGTTGTTAAATAATCTTGTGCCCAGAAGACTGTATCTATATATATATATATATATATATATATATATATATATAGAGAGAGAGAGAGAGAATGAGAGAGACTGTTGATACACACACACACACACACACACACACACACACACACACACACATATATATATATATATATATATATATATATATAAGTTACGAAGAACTTGGTAAACCGAATGGGCAATTCCAAGGAGGATGAAATCCTGAGAGCTCAATGTGAATACAGAGCTAATATTTAATGAAAAAACAGGCCACTTTAAGGTACCATTACAATAATTTATTTCACCAAAATCCTTTTTAAAGGACTCCGGGTCATCAGGTAACAATTCCAACAACGAAATGAAAGGAAAAATGGGATTAGAAATTGATGGGTCGTGTAATTTTTATAATTTAACAGGGAGGGTGATAGCTGTAGTTAACGAGACAAGGTAGAGTATAGGGAGGGGTTAATTTCATATTTCTCTTAAGCATGCTTTATATTGGGGTAGGAGGAGTGACCGAACCGTGACCTATTTAGAAGGTTAACTTAACGGAAATGATATATAGGAATGGGAGGGTAGTGGGGGGGAAAAAAAGGAAAAATGGAAAGGAGAGAGGAGACAGACAACAGTAATACAGATATATCTAAATGAGTGTTACGGCAAAGAGAGAGGGGAGAGGAAGTGAATCGAAAAGAGGCTGTAATTTTGTTTTAACAAAATTATGTAAAAGATAGATTTCAATGCTTGATAGAAATTTAGATGTCTAAAAATTATGAATGTTACCAATTTAAACATTTATTTTTTTAAGTAAATAGTTTAAGGACTTAATATAAGTTAACTACTATTTTTATTAGCACATTAGGAGCTTAATATAAGTTAACTACTATTTTTATTAGCACATTTATCGAGAACATATTAAAGAAATATTTAAAATTATAATAGTTTATTTACCCGACCAATTGTACTTTCATAATATTATAAAAAAATTTCGGTAACAATAACATCTATATTAGTTTTACTTTAAATCTAATTTATGAATGTAATTTTTCTTTATTATTATATGGTCAAACTTAATTAAGGTTTAGGTTTCATTATTTAATAATATTTGAGGGTAATATTAAAGATTTTGTTTTATTCTTATATGCATCTCACAAACATATTCATGCAAATCCATATATACATACGTCCATTTACATGTGCAAATACACACATAGACACACGTACAACAATATACACAAATGTTCATCCATCTCCATACATAAATTACATATACACACATACATTTCTCAATCATTACCTATATTTTAACGTTTGAAATTTGTTTAGATTTTAGTTTGATTTTATAGTTAAAGTTTAACTTTAGGTGACTTCTGAAGTGCTTCATTATTAAAGGAATTTCGATAATATTATTATTACTATTAATAGTTAAAGAAATTTAAATTATATTTAAATTTAAATTATCAATTTTAATATGAAACTCCCTTAAACTCGTTATAATTATATATATATATATATATATATATATATTTGAATAAGTTGTATTTAGGCAGCAAGTATTTATCTAAACAAGTTTGATTAAAGAGAATGAAAAATAAGCAATCAAAAATACCTACTAACGCGAAAAAATAGTCCGTGAGGTGACAAAAATGTGCTTTACAGCACAGAAAATATACACCATATATATAAATTCTTTTTAGGCTATCAGCAAGAATTTTATTTATACGTTCTTTACTAATTTATGTTTATTTACAATAATTTCTTAAATTACTTTGTTTTATTTTAGACTCTTTTTCATGAAATCTTTTTATAGTTTCTGATTTTATTAATGTAGATAAGTTATTGATTTATTTAATCTCCGTCTCATCCCAGGAAAAGATTAATCTTTAATTTTCCAAACTGTGTGTCTCGACACATCAGTGTGCCACTGATTGTCTCGGGGTGTGTCACGAGGTGTGTCACGAGATAAAGTCAAAACTGATTATTCATTTTTTTCCTCTTTTCATCAGGTGATTAAAAAGAATTTGACAGGGTTTGCCACACTGGTCTGATACGTAAGTACCAGCGCTATGGTATTACTGGACGTTTGTTTGGTTTAATCTAATCGTCCCGATCAAATCGTGAAATGAAGCTCGTTTTGAATGGGCTCACTTTCATATCCTTTCACACGAACGCAGGTGTCCTCCAAGGCTCTATCATAAGTCCTACATTGTTTCTGATCTTCATCAATGATCTCCCTGATGTCATCAGTTCCCAAGTCGGCATTTATGGTGATGACATTACCATTTTCTCTTGTCTCAATAGCAAATTTGTCAGAGTTGACAAAATCAGGCCACTGCTCTTGAAAAGGACCTCAGATGAGTGCTTAACTGGGACAGGAAATGGCTCGTAAATGCCTCAAAACAAAACATTTAGCCACCATAGAGAAACTTTCTTTCGCATCAACAGCATGGCTGATGGTAGACTCATGAAGAGCAACATACTGTGACTTCTTGTACTCACGTTTTCAACTGACTTCAAGTGGAGCGACTACATCGAATCAATAGCAGCATTTACTGCAAAGAAAGTTGGCTCACTATGTCGTGCATGGGTTTACTAACATATATATATGTATATATATATATATATATATGTGTGTGTGTGTGTGTGTGTGTGTGTGTGTGTGTGTGTGTGTGTGTGTGTGTGTGTGTGTGTGTGTTAGTAAGTCATCGAGCCCACAATAACCTTCAGCAGAATTCAGAAGTAAGTCATGGAGCCCACAATTTAATTTTTTTATGCTTAGGCATTTCTTTGACAGCAGAGTCTTGCAATGATATCTTGTAATAAGCATAATCGACAACGAGATGACAGCCATCATATATATATATATATATATATATATATATATATATATATATATATAGGAGGTCATAACAGGAAGAGGGATCTTCATTTCAGCTTAGAGCTAAAGAGATCAATTAGAAAAGATCCAACTCAATCCAAAAGACGTTTGACACGTGAGAGAGGAGTTTCAGCTATGACAGTCCAAAGAGTAGTGAAAAAATGACTTGTAAATAAAATTGTACGTGAAACGTGTGAGCCACCGTGGTACTCCAGGACAGAAAGTTAGAAGGTTAGAGAGGGCGAAGATCATCTCGAATAAGTTGGAAAACGATTCTGGAACATATATATATATATATATATATATATATATATATATATATATATATAGAGAGAGAGAGAGAGAGATGAAGAAATATACTCTTAAGGTGTGCTATATTTATGAGATAAAGTGCTCAATATCACAGATAGAGCGTGTATATATATATATATATATATATATATTATAATATATTTTGATTTTTTTAATCATTCATAAGCTTCGATCTTTACGCTATGATTAATTAATGATGAACATGTCATTTTCGTTTATGAATGATTTCATCACGATTCTTCTGTTAAGCTTATAATAAGCTAGAATATAAATAGAGCGAAAAAGAAAGTATAATGATAGATGGAATGTATGTATATGTGTGTGTGTGCGTGTGTGTGTGTGCCAGTCAGTTATATGCCATGCGTGATACACGCTTAGGCGATCATGTATCTTTCGATACATGACTGACGAGGCAGATTTTTCTCGCAGTAGATTACCATTTCTTTTTGCGGTAAATATTGGACCTTCATCAATATAATGGGAGGAGTAGATGCGATAGGCAACAACAAATTACACAAGAACTCAGATTTGGTCATTGCATTTGAGTATTGTATTAATATTTAAGCTTACCTTTTAAAAGTTCAACGATAATTGTTCTGCCGCCACTTAATTCAAAGACAATTTAATGTACGTAGGTCCTTACTTTCCGTATAAACAATTATTTTTATTTCATGGCTGACTTTCGCTGGATTTCCCAATTAATTTCGATTATTCCCAAATTTATTTCCAACTTGTAAAAATTGTTATCGCACAAAAGATTCGACGTAAAAAATAATGTACAAAAATCGCCGAAAACAATCGCAGTAATGAAAACTTGGGAATCCAAAACTTTAGGATTGTGGGTCCGGATCCGTCCCAGAATGTTTTTTATTTGCTCACGATAATCGGCCTGATTCCAAAATGGTATAATATTTTGGGTTACGGCCTCTTGGAGTAAAGTTGAAAAAGTGTGACACACTGACACACTGACATTTGCATTTATTTTATAGATATATATATATATAAAAGAGAAAGAAAAAATATATATATTGATATATAAAGTGAGTAGTGTATTTTTTTATTTATAAATCCGTTGGATATTTTTGTTATTATTCAATATCATTTTTCTTTCTTTCACTAATATCTTTTCTACGCTTTAATTTTCTTTTTTCTTTTTTTTTTTTTTTCTAATTTTACGCATCAAATTGTCATATGGGATTATGGCCTAATGGGTCAAAGCATCGGTTTGTGAGTATAATCCCTGGATCGGGCAGTCTGTACTTGTATTCAGTGGAAACGGACGAGCAAAACTGAAAAGGGTTCAGTTCGGAACTCCCTGTAGATTAGCCTGATCGATATACTCCCGATCAACGCCCGAGGGTCTAACGTTGTGATAAAAACAATGGTGAAGAGGACAATAGTCCGAATATAAACTGTGTTTAATAATGACTTTATTCTGCATTTTACTTTTTCTTACTTTCGTTTTCTCTTTTTTTTATAATTATTCTAATCTTTCTTTTTCATATTTTTTCCAAATTTCTTTCCTCTGATCTTTCCTTCTTTGAATTTCTCTTTCACGCTTACCTAATTCCTTCTTTGTCTTCTCCCTTTCATTTTACTATGGTACTCTGGAGTAATGGATAGTGGCTTTGATTGAAGAATTGGAGAGCCGAGTTCAAATTCCAGTCGAATCCATTACATTCACTTACGTGCTAATACCCTTGGGAAAGGTATGAATCCTCTTCTTCTCCCCCCATCTATGGGCAAATAGCAAGATAGACCGGGTTCTATAGTCTTGGATGGCAACTGGTCTACCGCAAAAAAAAATGGCAACCTACTGCGGGAAAAAATCTGCTTCGTCAGTCATGTATCGAAAGATACATGATCGCCTAAGCGTGTATCACGCATGATATTTAGTGAACTGACGCTGCTTTCTTTCTTTCTGTTTTTTATTCTATTTCCTATCTTTCTTTTTCTTTACTTTTCTTGCATTTTTTTCTTTGCCTTTTCCGTCCTTTGATTATCCCACTTTTCCTTTTTTTCTGTTTTCTTTCTCATTTCTTCGATTATTTTTATTTAGTTAGTTACTTATTCATTTCAGAATAATTTTTGCCGCTTTTTCTTTCTCTATTCCACTCGCATGTGTAGCATTTCGGTTTTTACCATGCTGTGTGCCGACGGCCGTATAAGCGAAGGCGATGCTTCCACGGAAGATAATCGTGCCCATTACGTTTACGGATAAACAAATGCATTTACGCATAATGTCTAAGCGTATGCTTTTGTTCACTACTTTTTCGATTTCTTCTTTTCATATCTTTCTCTTCTTTTCTTCTTTGTTTTCTTTTTACTCCGCCATTCTTTCTGTGTTCTTTTTCTCTCCTCTTTTCCAATCTGTCTTTGAATTATTCAATATTTTTGCCGCCATTTTTGTCACCTCCATGTTTTTATCTTGTTTTGAATGTCAGTTAGGCGATGCGGGCTGTTAATTCTCTGCGTACTTGTTAAGTATGAAAGATTTCTTTTTATTGATTTCCAATGTATTCTTCGGGGTTTTCTTTCTTTCGTTCTTACATCCTGTCAAATTTTAAATTCTCTCAAAGCAATATGCAATTCTTTTGGTAAATTTCCCACCACTTTATTTTATTAGGACAATTCATTTCAATATCTTTTTTTTTTTTTTAAATATTTTCAATTGATTTCGTTTTTACTTATTGCTACAATTTCACTTAATTGGCGTCTGCATCATTTTTTTCGTGCGATTAAGCGATTTTAAATACCAGCCTCAAGTAGCAAATTTTAATTTTCCTTTCAAAGAGAAAGTTAACGTTCAGGCTTATTTTCTACCATGTGTAAAGCCAAAGAGCCACTCAGTATAGAGAGTTACAGAGTAAGAGGAAAAGTTTATACACATATGTGGGGAAGATATCGTTTGACCCTCGAGTTGAAAAGATTAAGATTGTTGTGATCGGAGAAGCGTCCTCTTGGGAGTCGGTTCCACAAAGCGGAAAGAAGCTGTTCGAGCAGAGCTTACGTCTTACCAATTTAATATGAAGGAATGAGGGTGGTTTGTTAGAATGTGCGTGGCATGTCGGGTCTTAGCCGTGAAGGTTAGAATTGGTGGAACTAAAGAATGTCGTTCGTCTGAACATTTTCTATGGAAATAGTGATAGAGCAGCGAGAGTCTCGCGAGGTTTCGTCTATGAGAAAATTAGAATGGTAATGACTATATTTGTCATACGATACTTTCATAGCGTAAGTAGAATTATGCTCTTCCAACTACTAAATAAACGTTCCTCCATCTTGTTAATATTTGGATATTTTTTTTTGCCTGTTTAACAGCATATCAACACCTTATGTGTCATTTAATGTCGAAATTTAATTTTCTTTGGATATTTAAAAAAAATAAAAATATGACATGTTATTCTGCTTTCACAATTGAATACATGGTAGATAATACTCAGCTTTTGTGCATATACATGTTTATGAGGACATGATTACTAGAGGCGGTAATACGTGTGTTTTATGTAGTAGTTTAAATTGAAGTTATATTTCGAAATACACTTTGATTTTTTAAAGAAATTGTAGAATAGTATATTGATTAATGTCATGAAAGAGTTCTTTCATGTTCATTTGTTTGTTGGTTGATTTTGTTTAGCGGCATATCAACCTCTATGGGTTATTTAATGACGAAATCTATACATTTTGAACACAATTTCATAGCTTCAAATGCAGATAAAATGTATTGTTGGTAATTTTTTATATCAAAATTTATTGTTGATATATTTACTATAAAAATGTATGTCTATACTTTTATAGTGTTTTCTTTGATGGGGGGGTTCACTATTTGCCCATGACTGGGACCCTAAAAGGTGCTACCATGTGGACCTAGGAACAACAGCACTTAAGTGGGGGTTCCAGATAACAAATTTTCTAAGCGTAACAGATGTAGCACAAAGCTGAAAATGCGCAGCACTCTGTAACTTATCAAGCAAGACAAGCTTGTTAACCATTACACCACGTCGAAGTGCCTCCCTGTCACTACTAGTATGGTGTTCGGAAAATAATTCCTTTTTAACAGAAATAATATAAAAACGAATGTAAGTTAAATTTACTTAAATATTATTTATAAAATACGTAGTCATCTCCATTTGAAACGAATGCAGCCCAACAGGAAAGTAATTCCACCATAGGTTCGCCTATAGTCCGGTTCACACTCCTCCCGGGTCTTTTGAACAGGAGTAAACGTTAATCCCTTCTTTCTTGTTTCGGAGTAGATTTCCGGTTCTTCTAAAAAAAATGCTACAACTCTATACTCCTAACGGCTGTACCTGAACTCTGAAATTTTTTCACTGATTATCTGTTTTTCTCCTCCCTCAGTAGTTGTAGACAGGTTCGCCTATCATTCGGTTCACACTCCATGCCAGATTTTTGAACTAGGGTAGAGGTTTATTCCTTGTTTCCTGTCTAGGATTGAGTTTCCGGTTCCTTCTGAGGTCTTCTTCAACTCTATACTTCTGACGTTCCCGTCTCTGAACTGTGAAATGTTAAACACTTATTAAATGTTGACTACTTCAAGTTTAGAGCTAGCTGCTATCTTTCCTGCAGAGCCCCAATAACTTTACTTCCTCCCCTTTCTCAAGCCCATACGACACCTCAACGCCGTGTATTGGGTGAACATTAGTTTTAAAAATAGAAGAAATTTGTGAATTTTCCCGACAAATTTTAAAAGATTCTCTTCGAATTCTTTATTTCTGAAAATTCTGCAACTGAAATGTTCTAGTGATCGAAACAAATGAAAATCTGTAGGTGCTGAATTTGGAGAATATGGAGGATATGGAAGGACCTCCCATCTTAAAGATCAATATATTATGTTTGTTTTGCAAAGTGTGCCATTCTGTTGTCATGAGGTAGAATGATATCTTTTCTGTTTGCTTAAACAGGAAACTTTTAATGTAATTTTTCATTTATCTGATCAAGTTGTTGAAAATAAACGTTTGCAGCGATGATCCGTCTGTGTTCCTTATGTTCGCAATGGACGACACTTTTCGTATGCCACCAGAAACATAGCAAAGGCGTTTGTGATTGAGTTCTGGCTTTGGCGTTGGCACTGGTTTCTCATTTTACGAAAAATCTTACGGTTGAGTAATGGATAGCTGTTCGGATTGAGGAATCGAAGAACCGAGTTCGAATTCCAGTCGAATCCATTACGTTCACTTACGTGCCCTTGGGAAAGGTATGAATCCTCTTCTTCTCCCCCAGATATAAATAGCATGATAGACCGGGTTCTATGGCATTGGATGGCAACTGGTCTACCGCAGAAAGAAATGGCAACCTACTACGGGAAAAAAATCTGCCTCATCAGTCATGTATTGAAAAATACATAATCACCTACGCGTGTATCACGCATGGCACATAACTTACTGATTGTCTTTGTCTTTTTCTTGACATGCAAAACCCATTTTTCATTACATGTAACAATGCGATGTAAAAAGGAAAAACTATCATTCTTGGTTATATAATCGGATATAAAAATGATAAGCTTATTCTAGACGCAGTTTTCTAACTTTCAAGTTTCTATCTAGGTTGGTTCTTTTATAATTCAGAAGCATGAAATACGTAATTACTTTCCGTACACCCTAATATAATAATATTCTAAAGATACTAGTTGAATATTCACTTCGGTAGGGTTGTTTAATAGAATCTATTTCTAACACAGATACTGGCTTTATTTTGTTCAATGTCCCGATAACTTCTTTGTTTACAAAAGCGTCTCTGCTTCCTTGTGGGCGATGAATTATCTTCCACCCTACAACCCTTTTCCCACAGATGAAACATTGCAAGTCTCACTCTGTTTTATCACTATTTTCATGGAAAGTGCTCAGACGAACTACATTCCTTGGTTCTAAACTTTATGGCTAAGACCCACCATACTACGCACATTGTAGCGTACCACAGTCATTCCGTTTGTGCTGCATTGGTGAGAAGTAAGTTCCATTCGAGCAGATTCTTCCCGCGAATCGCTGCTTTGTGGAACCGTCTCCCAAGAGAATGCTTCCCAGATCACTACAATCTTAATCTGTTCAAGTCTAGGGTTAAAAGTCATATTTCTCACATATCGACGTGTGCCTCTTACTGTGTAACTCTCTACTTTGAGTGGCTCTTAGGCCTTGTACAGGGTGAAAAATATTTAAAAATAAATAAAAAATGAATGTCTTCTGCTGCTTCTTGGATCACCAACATCGTCCATTTTTTTTATTCAAACTCCATTTCATTTTTTTTTGGGGGGGGGATGAAGATTTTAACAATAATTTGTGTTTTCCCACCAGTGGTCGGGGATCAAGTGACAGCAAAATTCTTCTGTGCTGCAGTAATAACTTTAATGTTCAAGTTGTCTTTTTAACAATGCTATTTTCTCAAAGTCATCCAGATTTTCAATTCTCCCAACCTACAAGCAGCGATCTTGGGGACTGTTCTAAACACCCTAATAAAGTTAACAACGATTAGCCCGTTCACATTTTACACGTTTTGCATTTTTCTTACAAGGCTTTGATATTTTTCTGGCTTTTCACTTTCTTTCAATTTTACTGACAGATCATATGAGTATAGTGGTAAAAGCAAACTCCTCGCGATAGAGATACGAGTTCGATTCTCACCGAAGCTTCATATTTTATTTCTGATCCATGCTGCTAACGATTGTAGAATGGCGTTCTGAAAGTTTCAATAAAAAGACTTGAAGGAAATATTAACGAAAAGTTACTACTAGTACTACTACTGCTAATAATAATAATAATCTCTCAGACATCGTGATCAAAGACCACAAAAGCAGAATATACTTTCTTATTGACATGGCAGTTCCTGAAGATTGTAATGTATCTTTGAAGATCTTTAAAAAAAACTCAAGAATCTTGAGAATCAAGATTCTTGAGTTTTTTCAAGAATCAAGAATCTTGAAATGGAAATCTCAAAAATGTGGCACATGAGGACATTAATAATTCCAGTTGTAGTTGGAGCCCTCGGATTGATTGCAAAAAGGTCAGATAGACTCAGTGAAAGGATTGAAGCCCATACGTTAAAGAAATACAACAAATTGTACTCAGATATACAGCTCATACATTAGGAAGACCTTTATCTATGTAAAATGTATGTGATCTTAGTTGGGTTTTTTTTTGTATTTGGTTTTTTTATTGTTGTTGTTTGTTTCTTTGTTTTTTCAAAAATGGGCGGGGGAAAATGTCATGAAGCTATTTCTGACCTTAGGTCTCTGAGTGGGACTCGGGAGGAAATGTGTATACAACACAAATCAAAGGAAATATTAATAATAATAATAATAATAGTCGGGAACAGCGATATCTACTAATTGACCTTTTTCATCGCGACTGGATTTCTAACTGTGTCCCATGTTGGGCGATTCATTTTCAGTTACTTTCCCACAGCCGTAATAATAATGTAGCTTCCCTGTGCCTTTTCTATAAATACTTTCAAGGTAATTGCCCTGATGAACTTTCCTCTATGGTACCTAGACTTTATGAATTTAAACTCAGTACTAAATTGACAGCAAGGTCTCACCATTTTACAGTTGAAATGGCTAGATGTAACCGTAAGTTCTTTGCTAACAGTTTCTTCTCTTTCACTTCTCACTTGTGGAACTCCCTTCTGGTTTCTTGCTTCCCAGTCAAGTTTGATGTTCAAAAATTTAAATGCAATGTCAATCGTTACCTTCTGTTTTCTTAACTCTTGTTCTTTTATTATTATTATCTCTCCATAAAAGTATTTTCTTCTTTTCTCGTATTCTCTAATACTCTAATACCTTTTTGTGTCTTAGTGAATTTATTGCTTTACTTGGGTGTGAAAGGATTAAAAAAACTAATTTTACTTTTCAGGTTTGTGCATATGCTGTTGATTTATATGGTCCTATTTCAGCCGTTTGAACAATTCCCAGTGGATTACTATTCCTCCCCAATCATGTCTATATTTGCATTCCTGAGTATTTTGTGTGTGTGTGTGTGTGTGTGTGTGTGTGTGTGTGTGTGTGTGTGTGTGTGTGTGTGTGTGTGTGTGTGTGTGTGCTTTACAATTTCGTCTTTTGTTTTTTCCCCGGCTATTATTGCCGCGTTTTGGGGTTTTTTTTTTTTTTTTTTTTTTTTTTTTTTTTACTTTTTTTACTTTTTTTTGTGTTTTAAATCTTTTTCTCATTATTATTATTTTATATTTATTATTTATTTTTTTTTATTATTTTTGCTTTAGGATATGTTCATCGTGTGTCCGTTTTTAGTTTTAGTTTTGATGCTATTTATTTCCCGAATTCAATTATTTTGCAGCCTTCTAATTATCTTCATTGTTTTTCACTCTTTGATATCATCTTCAGTCATTTTTTTATTTTTAATTTGTTGTCATATCTTTCCACCCAGTTGGTCTCTCTCTCTCTCTCTCTCTCTCTCTCTCTCTCTCTCTCTCTCTCTCTGCATCGATTATTCTTTATTTCTTTTTTCCTTTATTGTTTCTTTTTTTTTCTTTTTTTTGCATTTCTTCTCTTTACTTCTTCCTTTTTCCCCTTTTATCTTTCTATCTTTTTTTGTATCCATGTTTGTGCCTCACTTTGGTTTTTTTTTTCTTCTTTCATTTTCATTTCTCTCTTTTTCTTTCTTTGTTTTTCGCTTTCCACTTTCTATGTTTTCCCTTTCTTTTCTTCCTTTATACTTTCACAAAGTTTTCTTCTTTCTTTCTTTCTTTCTTTTCAGTTTCCCTCCCTCTCTTTCCTTTTTTCTTCAGTATTTTTCCACCCCTCTTATATTTATCATCTGATTCTTAACACTGTTTTTCCTTCCTTCCTCCTCTATAATTCTTTCCTGATGGTTTATTCTTTCTCCCTTACTCTCCTTGTCTCTCTCTCTCACTCAGTCTCTTTCTTCGTTGGGTGAGAGAATGTCTTCTCTCACCCAACCACCACCACTGGAGAATCTAATCCGCCCCAAATGTTATTTATATGTTCTTTTGCTTGCGCGAATCGAGGCCTCATCTGTTCAAAAACCGTTAATTGTCGGCATCTTTGATTGAACTTAACCGGTCGACTGTGATTCGCCTAGAAATAGCCCAAACCCTGTCCCAAGGGTCCGGCTCCAACAGCTCCTTAACCGTAAAGGTCTGCACCCTCATAAAACACTCTTCAGCGCACTTAACCTCTTCAAGACTATGAGGATATCTAGGGGCAATTATAAAAGACGAGAAAGCCTGTCTGACTTACATTTCATCTGCTCGTGTCTGTGTCACTCGCGAAAAATTTCCACTGCTCACTTTCTAGTGTCTTTCTTTCTTTCTCTCTCTCTCTCTCTCTCTCTCTCTCTCTCTCTCTCTCTCTCCACTTCTCTATTTTATCACTTCTACTTATAGGCACTATTGAAGCGTCCTCTTTGGTCTTTTTTTTTTTACTTTTTTTCGGTCTCTTTCTCTTCCATTTTTCTGTTGATGCTCTCTTTCGCCTTTCTTTCTTTTTATTCATTTCTTTCTTCCTTCTTACATTCCTTCATTTCTTTTTTCTTTCTTTCTTTTTTTTTTCTTTCTTTCTTCGCTCTTACTCCCTCGCAGTTTTGGGGGTGTTTCACTTCCTATAATTATGTGCTTATCTTGCCCCTTTGTTTTTATTACTGTTTTTCTCTTTTTTACTTTTTTTTTTTTTTTCGATCTTTACCTCTTTCCCTCTCTTCTAATTTTCTGATATCTCTTTTTTTCTTTATATAGTCTCATGTACCCTTTTTTTTCCTTTTCACCCTCTCTTTATCTCTCTTCCTTCTTTTATTTACATGTTCTCTTTCTTTCTTTACACATTCTTTTCTGTTTTCGATCTCTGTCTGTTTTCTCTCCTACTCTCTCTCTGTTTTCTCTCCTACTCTCTCTCTCTCTCTCACACACACACAGACACACACACACACACGTTTCTGTTTCCTTTTCACTTCTCTTTAGATGTCCGCTTGTGCCTTTCGTTTTTTTTTTCTCTCTACTTGTCCTTCTCTTTTTCGTTCTCTCACTCTCTCTCTCTATCCTCCACTTTTCTTGTGTCGCACTTCTATTTAAATGCTCTTTTGTACCTCTCTTTTTCATTTATTCTTCTTTCTCCCCCCCCCCTCTCTCTCTCTCTCTCTCACACACACACACACACACACACACACTTTCTCCCATTTTTCTCTTGTCTCCTATTTACATGCTTTCTTGGGCCATTTTTTTCTCGGTTACTTTAGTCTCTCTTTTTCTAATCTCTCTTTCCATCTCTTTCTTTCCCTCTCTCCCACTTTCAGTTGTCTTAATTCTTCTATTTATATACACTTATGTAACTTTCTTTCTTTCTTTTTTTTTTTTTTTGTTTTTGGCCTCGAGCCTGCTTGTATACACCATTTTGCACATATGTCCTTTGAGACGGCAGAATGCATTTATCCTTCTTCTCCCTTTCCCCATCTCTCTTTCTCTTTCTCTCTCTCTCTTTCTCTTTCTCCCATCTCTCCTCTCTCTCTCTCTCTCTCACACACACAGATATTATGAAAGAATATCTTATAGCATATGTTTGATAGAGAAGAGAAGATGATAGGAAGTGTGAATGAACACTTGGCCAAACCACTCTCTCTTTACTACAATTATGTTATTTTGAGAGGGTCTAATAATGGATATGATATAGACATGATTATAATTAGATATGCAAACTTTCAGACGAGCCAAAAAAGCCCTCCTTATTTTTCAACGGGAAATCTGTTTTTAAAAAATAAGACATGTGTCTCATCCAGATCTTTAACGCTTGAAAAAATAGTTTCAAAATTATAAAAAAAAATAAAAAACTACGTTAATGGTTTCGCGATGATCAGGGCGTTTAAAAAGAGGGGGAAATCAAACACAATAAACCCTGTCTTAGATCTCCCAAAGTGGACGTAATCCAGCGGAAATAATTTGCATCCTTCTTTTGCCATATAAAATGAGTTTATTGTGAGTCTCATGGACATATGTGCTTCTAGAATGTTCCTTACGTACAGTGTTTTTGTTTCTTTTTTACGCTGATATTTATTTCATTAATATATTTATCACTACATTAAACTAAATATGATTTTGTCTTCACCATTGTGTTTAAATTAAACTAATTTACTTTTTTACGGTTTATCAACCTTTTGCAGGTTATTTAAAGCCAGAACATATTTTTAGGCATTTTAGGAGATAATAATGATTTATTGATAAAGTCCTGCTAATTAATCCATAGCAGGAGGGAGAAGAGGTGAATTAATACCTTTCCCGGGGCTATTTGCAAGTAAGTGAATATAACAAACCTGACTGGAAATAGAACTAGACTCTCCGAAAGCACTTGCGCGGCCTTGTGAGTGCTGAATTATTTTTACCGCCAAACCCCTCTCCCATAGATGAAACGTTGCTGACCTCTCGCTGTACTGTCGCTATTTTCATTGTAAATATTCACGCGAGCAGCATTCCTTCGTTCCACCAGTTCAGTCCTTCATATTTAAGAACCGCCATGCCAAGTACATAGGGTCGACACTATTATCTTCGCCTTCCATTGGTAAGGAGGAAGTTCCACTTAGACAGCTTCTTCCACAGAATTGTTACTTTGTGGAACAGACTACCTAGGGATTGACTACTCAGTCTCTACGATTTTAAATTTTGCAAGTCTAGGGTCAATCATTATCTATCCTACATATCCTCACTTCTTACTTCCTCTCTTTCCGCCCTTACAACAACCCCATTCAGCAATCCTCTATTTATCGGATATTATTGCAGAGATTTATCGAATTTAAGGAACTTTACCCGCAATTAATTCTTTAAAACTGGGCTTTACTGCATCTCTTTTGGAGCTTTAGAGAAAATTGAGATGAGCTGGTGGATTTTATGAGTTATCCATCTTTGATGTGTTATTTAATATCAAAATCTGTTTATTATTATTATTATTATTATTATATTTGAGTCTCTACGTAAGCATTGTTCATTATACTTGAGTTTATAGGTAAACATTGCTTATATTTATGCTTCTGTCTATAATTAAACATTTTTTCTGTTTATACTTGAGTCAATGGGCAAATAATGGTCGTGTTTATATGTAAACATTGGTTGTGTTTTTACTTGAATCTATAGGTAATTATCGGCTAGTTTTATTCTTCAGTAACATATTGTTGGGTTTATTCCTGAGTCTGTGGGTAAACATTGATCGTGTTTATAGTTGAGTCTCTATGAAATCATCGGCCAGTTTTAAACTTGGGTCTACTGGTAAAAATCAGTCAGATTTATAATTGAGTCTTCAGGTAAATAATTATCAGGTTTATATTTACCTATAAACTTTGCCCATTAAATAGAGTTACATATTGGTTGGGGTTATACATGAGTCTATTGTTCATTTTTTTTTTTTTTGCGTTTATACTCTGTACGCTTCGATGCGGCAAGGAGGTCTTACTCAATCTTTAAGTTGGCTACAAGCGCTTTTCTCGCCATTTTTTTTTAATTTTTATTATACTCTATCAGTGTTAAATTATCCAAACCATATTAATTCCTTGTTTGCCATAAAACTTTTAACTGTTTCCTTCTTGTTGTTGGGATCAATTCATTTGTAGTTCCTATTTTGTCGGCATATTTTGGTTGATTTTGTTTAGCGCCCTATCAATATATCTATGGGCTATTTAATGCCGAAATCTAAATATTTTGAACAAAATTATATGACCTCAACTAAATATATTTTGAATGTAACTGTAATTTCAACTACAGATAAAATGTACTATTGGTCCTTCTGCTATAAGTAGGTATTGTTTGTAATTCTGCTATAGATAGGTATTGTTAGTAATTTTACTATAAATCGGTATTATTGGTAATTTTTTTTATATAAAAATATATCCCTAGTATTTTTACTATAAAAATGTATTTTTATACTTTCATAGTGTTTTGTTTTTTGTTTGGGAGATTACTATTTGCCCATAGCTTGAATCCTACCACCCCGGATCAGAGTGGACCTGGGAACAATATCAATTAAAAGGTGGTTCCACGCTCCTAAGGATCTCCAATCTTCCGATCAGAGGGTTTGCTGCTGAATATAGTTCATTTGTCAGTAGAACCACAACTCTCTAGCTTCAAGTCTCTTCTTCCTCTGTGAGTCAATTGTCCAATATTCAGTATCACATAGAAGATTAGATATTACATAGAATTTCAACGTCTTTTTCTTTGTTTCTAAGAATATTTTCTAGAAATTTAATATTTGGATCTGTTTCTGAATGGCATAGCGATCTTTTAAAATGAAGTTAATTAAAAATGAATCCTCCTGATGTCATGAGGGTGGAGTTGTCCAATAGGCCCAGCGACCATTTTTTTTTTAACTTTTTTCATATTACCAATGATTAAGCACACCAGATGAAAAAAAATATAAAATAAATAAATAAATATTTATAAAAGTTGGTCCAGTTGGTTATGTAAATTCATTATAAATTTGTTCTCCCGACGGAAGACAAAAAGAAAAAAAAATGCTCATACCATGTGATTTAACATGATAGGAAAAAATTGATAAGCTGAGATCTTTTTTCATATATTATTACCATTCAATCAGTTCAGATTACGGATTTTTAAAAAATGGTATGAACATATTTTGTTTCCGCTTCTGTAGAGGGGACTAATTTACGGTGAATTTACATCGCAAACTGAACACCCGTCACTATTACGTTTTATAAAATTTACTAATTATTATTATCATTATACTTAATTATGACCAAACATAATTGCAGAATTCTTGGTTGAACTATCAACATCAGAAAGAAGGAAATACCTCGATTAGATCGTAATATGTGTAGGAATTTCTTCAACCGTAAGTTCTCTCGCTTGTGGAACTCTCTTCTTGTGGAACTCAGTAAACATCTGCGTGTAAGTGACCCTGTTGCCTTGCTTGGGGTGAAATGATTAGAAAAAAAAAACAGTGAAAATCTGATTCTTACGGAGATTCTAAGCTAGCGTTAATGGTATTTCAAACACAAAACTAAAGATGTCCCTTGGTGTGAACAAATGGATTGAAAAAGAGTGGCCAATACTTTTTTCAGCACTAACCCTTCTGAAAGCTAATCAAATTATTAAGAAATAGAAAATATCGTTAAAAACAAAGAAACTAGTACTGATCTGTTATCTAATATCACTCCTCCCATATGGCAGCGAATGCTGAACAATCTCCTCACAAATGAAAAAGTGACTTGAAGTAACAGAAATATGGTTCTACAGAAGGATGCTGTGAATACCATAGACCGAACACGTCATCACTGACGAAGTTCTAGAGACAATGACAACAAAAAGGACACTTCTAATTAATATCAGGAAGAGACAGTTGAAATTTCTGGGGCACATAGCGAGGAAAGAGGGCTTAGAAAATCTGATACTCACAGGATAGATTGAAGCTATGAAATACAGAAGAAAACAGCGCATTGCCTATCTGACGAGCTTCCGTGAATTGATGGCGGAACAAGGTTTGGAAGCGATGGCAAAAAGACAAAAGTTATTTTCAAAGGATATGAAATTGTTAAAAATTGATAGGAAATTGTGAACAAAAGTTATCTGTAAAAAATAGGAAATTGTGGAGAGCCATGATCGCCAACGTCTTGACGTAACATGGAACATAGATGAAGTTTATGAATGAACTGGTCTGAAAGAAACTTTAAGCCCATGATGAAAGGAAAACGTTTTCTCTATCTATGTGCCATATTGCTTCAGAACATGGCGATCATAACTCTTCATCATCTCATCACTTGTAGACCATAACCCGTATTTGTCTCTTTGCCAAGCCACCCGTACCCGTTCCTCAATCCATTCACTCAAGCTCATCGGGTTAGTGGCCTTCTCCTATCTCTTTTGCCCTTAATATGTCCTGTGAAAGTCAAATTCTCCAAACCCTTCTTCCTCATTATGTATTCAAAAAAATTCAGCCTCTTTCTGATTCAGAGTGTAAGTGTTCTTTTTGTTACCATTTTCTTTAAGACTTCCTCATTGCTTACTTGCTCTGTCCGTGGAATTGTCAGTATCCTTCTGTACAGGGCTGGTGCGTACTATCCCCGGACATCCCCAACCGGGTAGGGAGGTAAAAGCCTGATTGGGGGAGTCGAGCAGTGCTTTGTGACCTTCGCTGTCTTATCAACATTTGCTTTTTTTCTACCTATATTTATATACGTTATAAATTAAACTAAACACAACTGACTATTAAAGGATGAAAAATGTCCGCTGATTTTTGACGTCATTCTGATGTCTTTTATTTTTCGCCCAAATCCGTCCAAAATTTGTTTTGCTTCTGCTAAGT
The DNA here is from genome assembly GCA_903632075.3 of Acanthosepion pharaonis. Classification (NCBI taxonomy): domain Eukaryota; kingdom Metazoa; phylum Mollusca; class Cephalopoda; order Sepiida; family Sepiidae; genus Acanthosepion; species Acanthosepion pharaonis. The sequence continues at coordinate 951,024 of CAHIKZ030003916.1, read as the reverse complement.
CTCGAAAAAATACTGTATAAAATTCATTATTTTTTTTATCCATAATGTTGAATGTGTTAAAATTATTCAACTTTTTAACGAAGAAAATCTCAAATTGATGTTCAAATTTGCCGCAAAACATTGTTGATTTATTCAAGATAGAATGATCTATTTATAACATGTCTCTAATTTGTATTTAGATACATTGTATTTATTTTCAATTTTTCTAGTTGAATTGTTCAACTATATTGCATATGATCAATTATTGTATATAATTAGGTTCGAATAAAATTTGTATTTTATATGAATACTACTTTATGAAAATTGAGATGTAGTAGAGTGTGGGACGGGTATCATAGATTTGGGGGTGGCACGAGACATTTGCACCGTCCATGCTTCTGTATAAAACCATTTCTGTTGCCTCCAGTTTTCTTTTCATCTGTCGGGAGATTGTCTAGAAAATCTGAGTCTAATAAAAAAGAAAGCACGGACATAGCCAAATACAAAACAGAAGAAAATACTCCTTAAATCTTAAACGGCGGACATAATCAATTGACAGTTCATTGGAGATCAGCAGATATCATCAATGATTTAAACTTTTTCCAACGATACGGGCCTCATTCATTCATGATTCGTGTCTAAATGACTAATTGACAACTCTAGTATTCATGAGGTCGCATCGTTTTCTGAAGGATTTGCTTGCAAATAAAGCTGGAAAAACAAAAGATTGCTACGACTTCCCAAAAAGAAAAACGGCGAAAAATGGTGACAATTTGGTGCAAAGAATGTTCAGTTCTATCGTGTATGGAATGTTTATCAAGAAGTATCAAACTTTTAAAAATATTAAATTTAGGAACCTAACATTTCAAATATATACATTTATATGCGCAAGATCATTATTTCACGAATAAAAACTTTATTTAAGCTCTTAATTAGGCATAATATTAATTCGTATATGATCACCGTGATTTGTATACGTTTTCGCGCAAACTTTAAAAAATACCCTTCATAATACTTTCTTCGCATAAAGTCGGGTCTTATGGGATTCTAGGACTCCCAAAATATGAAATATAACGAATATGTAACCATAGCATAGTTAGAAAATATTTTAGAGGTTGGGTCCTTTTACAATGAATTTCTGTAGCAATCTAAACGGACCCATGTACTCGTGAAGTATCTTTCTTGTACATATAGGTGTGAAAGAAAAATACAGAAAAAACAAAATTCTGAATATGCATTCTTGAAAGTCCTTCCCGTTCAAGCTTGTTGAAGATATAAGAACCAATTGTTTCACTACGTATTCCAACATCAACGGAAGAGATTTCTTTAACTTTTTATAAAAATTTTTCAATCGACTTTTTGATATTTTAATTTTTTGGAAATCATCTTCGAATACGTCTTAACAACATCGCCCACGAGACGACTACGTGATCATATTTAAACAGAACGCTGATCTGTATAAAATTTCAGTTATCTGTTTGAATTAGTTGGGTTCTTATGTCCATCGTCTTTTGTGTTAAATTGTTATAAGTTATAATGTTAATTATGTTTAAATGAAAATGTCCATGAAGATGGTCTTAAATAGACCGAAACGTCCGACGTCGACTTTATTTTAACATTAATAATGCATATTCAGAATTTTGTTTTTTCTGTATTTTTCTTTCATACTGTCGGATTTATATCCATATATTTGCTTACACATATAGGTGTATATATTAGATATTGTTATTATTGTCTTAATTTGACATTAAAGTTTGAATTAAAATTTCCTCTAATTTTCAATGTTAAATTTGTTTCTTTTTACATATGATTTTTTTTTTTTATTTATTTATGAGACTGGGACTTTGTTCACTTTTGGGATAAGAGGTTGGGTTTTTTGTCCTAGATTCTAGGCAGACAACGCAAACACTACGAGAAAGAAAGACTTTGCTAGTTCTGGCTTATTATTCGATAAATATACAGGAGAGTTCAATATTAGAAAACAAATTTAAAAATCAAAGTCGGCCAATTCTACAGATTCGGTCGAGATTAAAAACGGCTGTAAATTTTCTTAAAATCTTATTCTTTCCTTTGGTAAATTTACATAAAATGGAACGAAAGACAACAAAAAATCATTTTAAAATAAAAACTTTTTATTAAGAAAAAATGTAGCGGCCAAATTATTTTAAAGGAATATTTACTGCAAAGTTAATGTTTTCGAATCTACAGAAATGGAAACGTTTCATTTTTAATTTTTCGTTCTTTTACAGGGAGAGAAAATTCGCTTTCAAAGACACCAAATTAATAGAATGGTGTCAGCTTCTTCAGACTTGATTTCTGGAGTTTTCCTTACATTCTTTTTTTTTTTTTTTAAATTCGAACTTTAATTTCGGATTTTATTTTCATTATCACGTTTCGACCGTTGTGCCCTCTTCAGGCGTTTCTCGATCAGGGCATACTTCAGGGAATTTCCAACTGAACCCTTTATTTAATGTATGCGGGACAGTCCATGTCTATAAGTATCTCGTGCTGTTAATAAAAAGACATAGCCCTACACATACCCATATCTATACATGGACAACGGAGTAGCATAACCTACCCCTGTAAGGAAGAGTTCAGTTTGAAATTCCGTGAAAGTTACCCGGAACGACGGGCACCTGAAGAATGACGAAGAGTACAACGGCCGAAATGTTTTGATAATAAAAAAAATATGCCAGAACGTAAATACGAAAACTTGTAGACCTGATTAAAAGAGATATATCCGAAAATGAAAGAAAATATTCAAGCGAAGATTTCTAGCAGACAATAAAAAATTTTTTACCATTGTTAACTCAATATAAAGCCCAAGAGCCACTCAAGTTAGAGGTTTAGCTTGTATGTGCGTAAGATTGATTGCTTGGTTCATTCGTTCGATCGTTTTATTGGATTTGTTTAGCGGCATATCAACCTCTATGGGTTATTTAATGCGGAAATCTAAATATTTTGCATGCAATTTTATTTTATTTTTTGAGATAATAATAGTTTAGTAATACAATTCTTACTAATTGACCCATAGCTTGGGGGCAGAAGAGGTAGATTCATAACTTTCCCAAAAGTATTTGCGCGTAAGTGAATATAACGAACCCGATTGGAATTGGAACTCGGCTCTAAATTCCGAGTAATTATCTGCCACACCACTCGCAAATCCAAGCGTACAACATCTAGTATTCCCAGGTGGTCACCCATCTAAGTACGGACCAAGCTCAAAGTTGCTTTACTTCGATGATCGTACGAGAACCGATGTTTTAACTGTAAGCCATGAGCGTAAGAGGAGAACATAAGACATGCAGACTGTATACCTGAAGAGGTTGACATCGTAGTGATCGAGGAAGCATCCACGCAGGAGTCTCTTTCACAAAGTAAGAGTTCTGGAGAAAAAGGTCTCTTATTAAGGATATACGAAGGAAATGAGGATGATACGACCCTGTGTACGTGACATGGCGAGTTTTAGTTGTAAAGGTCTGAACTGGTGCAACTGAGGAATGTTGCTCGTCCGAACATTTTCCATCAAAATAACGATAGGATAGCATTTCATTTGTGCTAGAGGGTTTGTCGACAGGAAAATAATTCACACCCAAAAGGCTAGGTAAACGCTTTTGAGGTCTGTCAATGCTGAAACAAGATGATTAGACTACAATCCACCATTTTCTTGGCCTCCATGGGTATGACGGTAAACTGCATCAGCGTACATGGGTATGACGGTAAACTGCATCCACGTCCATGGGTATGACGGTAAACTGCATCCGCGTCCATGGGTATGACGGTAAACTGCATCCGCGTCCATGGGTATGACGGTAAACTGCTTCCTCGTCCATGGGTATGACGGTAAACTGCTTCCGCGTCCATGGGTATAACGGTAAACTGCTTCCGCGTCCATGGGTATGACGGTAAACGACTTCCTCGTCCATGGGTATGACGGTAAACTGCTTCCACGTCCATGGGTATAACGGTAAACTGCACCCACGTCCATGGGTATGACGGTAAACTGCATCCGCGTCCATGGGTATGACGGAAAACTGCTTCCACGTCCATGAGTATGACGGTAAACTGCTTCCGCGTCCATGGGTATGACGGTAAACTGCATCCGCGTCCATGGGTATGACGGTAAACTGCTTCCTCGTCCATGGGTATGACGGTAAACTGCATCAGCGTCCATGGGTATGACGGTAAACTGCTTCCTTGTCCATGGGTATGACGGTAAACTGCATCCACGTCCATGGGTATGAAGGTAAACTGCTTCCTCGTCCTTGGGTATGACGGTAAACTGCATCCGCGTCCATGGGTATGACGGTAAACTGCATCCGCGTCCATGAGTATAACGTTAAACTGCTTTCTCGTCCATGGGTATGACGGTAAACTGCATCCGCGTCCATGGGTATGACGGTAAACTGCTTCCGCGTCCATGGGTATGACGGTAAACTGCATCCACGTCCATGGGTATGACGGTAAACTGCATCCACGTCCATGGGTATGACGGTAAACTGCTTCCGCGTCCATGGGTATGACGGTAAACTGCTTCCGCGTCCATGGGTATGACGGTAAATTGAATCCGCGTCCTGGGTATGGCGATAAACTACATCCACATATTGGGTATGGTGATAAACTACGTCCAACAGAAAGGCCGTTTTTGAAAAATGGGTATGACGGTAAACTGCATCCGCGTCCATGGGTATGACGGTAAACTGCTTCCTTGTCCATGGGTATGACGGTAAACTGCATCTGCGTCCATGGGTATGACGGTAAACTGCTTCCTTGTCCATGGGTATGACGGTAAACTGCATCCGCGTCCATGAGTATGACGGTAAACTGCATCCGCGTCCATGGGTATGACGGTAAGCTGCTTCCGCGTCCATGGGTATGACGGTAAATTGAATCCGCGTCCTGGGTATGGCGATAAACTACATCCACATATTGGGTATGGTGATAAACTACGTCCAACAGAAAGGCCGTTTTTGAAAAATGGGTATGACGGTAAACTGCATCCGCGTCCATGGGTATGACGGTAAACTGCTTCCGCGTCCATGGGTATGACGGTAAACTGCATCTGCGTCCATGGGTATGACGGTAAACTGCTTCCTTGTCCATGGGTATGACGGTAAACTGCATCCGCGTCCATGAGTATGACGGTAAACTGCATCCGCGTCCATGGGTATGACGGTAAACTGCTTTCCGCGTCCATGGGTATGACGGTAAATTGAATCCGCGTCCTGGGTATGGCGATAAACTACATCCACATATTGGGTATGGTGATAAACTGTCCAACAGAAAGGCCGTTTTTGAAAAATGGGTATGACGGTAAACTGCATCCGCGTCCTTGGGTATGACGGTAAACTGCTTCCGCGTCCATGGGTATGACGGTAAACTGCATCTGCGTCCATGGGTATGACGGTAAACTGCTTCCTTGTCCATGGGTATGACGGTAAACTGCATCCGCGTCCATGAGTATGACGGTAAACTGCATCCGCGTCCATGGGTATGACGGTAAGCTGCTTCCGCGTCCATGGGTATGACGGTAAATTGAATCCGCGTCCTGGGTATGGCGATAAACTACATCCACATATTGGGTATGGTGATAAACTACGTCCAACAGAAAGGCCGTTTTTGAAAAATTAAGGTTGTCGGCTATACGTTTTTGGAAAAGTAGTATTACCAGCCATACGTTTCCGAAGGAATAATGTTGCCACCAGTGTGCTTTTGAAAAATGATATTACCAGCCATACGTTTTTGGAAAAACAATATTACCAGCTATGCGTCTTTCGAAAAATAATATTACCAGCTCTACATTTTTGAAAAATAAAATTCCCAGCTATACGTTTAAAAAAAGAAAAATATTACCAGCTATATGTCTTTTAACAAAATCTTATTCAATGGAATTGTAACTGGGGTCAAAACGCTGTGAAAGGATGATGTTATTTTTTTAAATAATAATGTTGCCAGTTATACTTTTTTTTTTTAAAAAAATGTTGCCAGCTACATGTTTTTGAAAAAATAATGTTGCCAGCTATACGTTTTTGAAAGAATGGTGTTGCCAGCTGTGGGTTTTTGAAAAAAAATAATGTTGCCAGCTATACGTTTTTGAAAAAAAAGATAATGTTGCCAGCTATACGTTTTTTTTTTAAAAATAATGCTGCCAGCTATACGTTTTTGAAAAAATAATGTTGCCAGCTATACGTTTTTGAAAAAAAAAGATAATGTTGCAAGTTATACCAAAATCATTTTCGGCATAAAATGACCATTGAGGTTGGAATGCCGTTAAACAAAACAAACAAACAAACAAACCATTTTTGTGGTCTGATACGAAACTTTGTAAATATAGAGGCTGGTAGAAGAAGTCAAAGACTTTCTGGAGCTGTGAAAGGAACAGACCATTTTACCAGCTTCTTTAGCGATGGATCGTTTAGATGTTTTCGTCTTTTGGTTTGTGGGGTGAGCTTGAATCCCAGGAGACGATAAAAGCAAAGCGCCTCATTGCGAGTACAATCGTCTATTTGAATTCTCCAAATTCAGTAACTTAGCAAAATCAATTGATGAAAATTGTAAAATGTCAAGGACCCCATTAAGAGTCAAATTAATTGAATTTTTTATTAATCGATAACAAATAGTAATCACACAAAACACACACATATATATATATATATATATATATATATATATATATATATATATATATATAACCTTGGATGGCAACTGGTCTAGGAAAGGACAACTCTGGATTCAACGCCTGCGGAAGGTCGTTAGGGGACCTTGTGGCAAGTAGTGCACCAAGGTCACTCTATTCAGCCCTTCAGAAAGTGTGGTCGGTTCTGTACAAAGCCTTCACCACTATAATCATATATGTGCTGGTGACTGGCTGTCGGTTCACAGGAACTGAGCTGCTGACTCTGATACGTCGAATACGACTGGAGAGTCCATCATATATATATATATATATATATATATATATATATATATATATATATATAATTCCCAGATGAATTCTGTGGACAAGACAGACAAATGACAATTGGAAAAAAAATCTTGCATTTTGCCGACGCGTTTCGTCTTCCGACTTTTTCAAGGCAAAAATGAAATCGAAAAAAAAAAAATAAATAAATAAATAATAATAATATTAATAATCCCTTACTATAAAGGTAATTTACATTAACCAGAAAAAAGGCTTAGACACAAGCGTCTATCTTTTACATTTGAATTTTAATGTAACTATAACAACAAAAACATTTCGATTTCATTTTGCCTTGAAAAAGTCGGAAGACGAAACGCGTCGGCAAAATGTAAGATTTTTTCAATTGTCATTTACCATATATATATATATATATATATATATATATATATATATATATATATATATATACAAATTTCGTTAAAAACGACCGACAAGGTACTGAAGTTAAATTTAATTTTTATTGTCTTCTTATAAATTAAATATACACGGATACCTACTAAACTCCATTTGCAACGTACTTGTTTACAGTACAAATATAATAGCCTCATCCACATGTAATAATAATAATAATAATAATAATAATAATGATAATAATAATAATAATAATAATGGAAGCATTATTAATATAAAAAAAAGAAGAAAAAGCCAACATTCAACAACATTGTGGCCGTGTTCATAGTTGATGTTATCCCAGAAATTACAGCCTTACCATTATGTGGAAGTGTGTGTGTGGGGGGGGGTTATATGTGGGAGGTATTTGGGATGGAGGTTATATGGGAGAGATATTTCTGTCGCACCCTTCACAAATAAACGAAAAAAAATTAACTTTCAGATCAACACCACAATTTTAACTTTGAAAATGATGAACACTACACTATTTGTCTTGAAATCAACAACATCCTGATGATGGCATTGTGCTATGTCAAAATACTCGAAATAAAGTTATATGTATCAAGACACTATTTTTTCTCTCCCTTTAATAATGAGACCAAAAAGCTTGTCCGTGAATATGAAAGAGCACAATTGAAAATAAGTAGAAAAAGTCTAAATTATTCAATGAAACATGTCTCAATGAAAACATGCTGCCAAAATATACGCAGTATAGATAGATAGATAGATAGATAGATAGATAGAGAGAGAGAGAGAGAGAGAGAGAGAGAGAGAGAGAGAGAGGTGGGTAGACAGATTAATAATATCAGGTATATGAGATATTATGGGGTTTTTGTTATTCTTTGTGATTTTGTAGCACTAGTTCATGAGTTTCGAAGAAGGATGGTCCTCGCTAAAACCTACAGGCCTTATTTACTGCAGCCACTTTAATTATTGATCTAAGAAAGCGGTTTTATACAACGGTTGTAGGAAAAGTTCATTCCTTACTGAGTGCTCAACACTTATGACCTTGCACCTGATAAAGCTAAGCAGAGTAAATACCGTCTTGAGTTCGATTCTTGCTTGGCGCCTCACTTCCGTGTCCTAAAGACAAGAAAATGAAATATATATATCTGTCACTCTCAGAACGGAATGACCCACAGCGAACTCGAACGAATACCAAACTACTTACTATGCTTCCGCTAAAGCTAAGAACTCGGCACTTCACGTGACCGAGGTCAGCCGGTGCAAAGTCAGTTGCTTTTTTTCTTTCTTTTTTCTATTGTTACATGTTGCCCTTAACCTTAATGGTTGGTTTCTTCAGCCACGACACGTGCTCGCATCATAAGGTTCCAACAAAAAATGCCGAAGGACAGTTAAGTGGGTCTCCACGGATTTTAATCTCCGCACTACCCCCAGTAGAGTCAAGTGACCAGCACATTTTTTAAATTAGACTTATCAACCACGCATTTGAGTGAACTTAGTGAAGGTCCTTATTTGTTCACTCACTGAAGTGTAAATTTTGCGTGTGTGTGTACACACACACACACATACATCCATATACACACACACATGTATGTATGTATGTAATGTAATGTATGTATGTATATATAAAGATAGATACCTCCAAAAATTCGCTAAAAAGAAGGATGAAATGATAAAAAATACCCAAAGTATAATAAAAATTATATATAATATTATATATTTATATATTAAAGCTTTGTATCATTATTAAGAAGAAAGCTCAACAAAGGAGTTTTTATTAAAAAATATTCATTATTATTCTTTTTATCATTCTAGAAATTTTTGTTAAAATATGTTTTCTTTGTTTTTTTTGTTTCTTGTTGTTTTTTTGTTTTTTTTCTTATTTATTTATTTTTTGTTTCGGGGCGTCAAAGCGAGGACTTAAATTCGTACGGGATTTTTTTTCGGTAACAAGCACATTGATTTTGAAATTTTTGCCAAAAACAAATAAATGTCAAATTTTAATTAAACTTTTAAGACCATTTCAGAAGTTATTTTGATTAAATTATTTTGAAACGTTTCTTTTTCAGAAAATCTCTGTCAGAATATAATAAAAAAAATTTGATCTAATTATTTCATTTAATTTTTTTATGAAATTTCGAGAAATCTGTTTTTATATCATCACATAATGTTAATTATCGAAGAATATTTTAAATTGTCAATTTATTTTTGCCAAACAAAACCAGCACCTGTAAAAAATCTGCCCTTAATCTTATTTATAAAATCTTTTATTTTTTTATAGATATTATTGTCATAAGAAAAACATTCTATGATAAATGTCATTTTTTTAAAAATTTTAATTAAAATTCTTTAAAATTTATAAACTTTTAAATTCTTTATTAATTTGCAGCGCCCATGCGAAGTTGTTGTCAAATTAAAACTGTATTAAATTCAAACTAATCATGAATTTAAAAGCTCACAACAGTTCAACAGAGCATTTTAAAGTTTTTGTGTATATGCATTGATGCGTTGTTCTTACTTTTAATACAGACGCCTATACACGTTTTCGTAAGCAAAGCTATATAAAGCCAAAGTACCTAAATTTAATAAAATATTAAATTGCTTAAAATATTTTCTTTAAAAAAAAAACTATATAAAAAAAGGCACTCACGTTGTGTTCGTCAAGTAATTTCCTTCAGTTCTATCTCACTTACATGAAATTCCCCAACATCAGGCTGTCAATGAATCACTCAGCGTCAGAAAAACACCCCCACCCCGTGTTTAAAATGTTTTTCTGCTATATATAATCAAAAAGGTAAGTAATATTTATTTCAATTCAAATTTATCAAACTTTAAATCTGCTTATTTTAACCAACATTTCAGAAAGGTATATTTCATTTTTGAAAGATTTTTAATAAAAAGTATTTTATGTTGACAGATCAGTGATTATAGATGTATTTATAGATTTTACTGATAAGAAAACAATTCCAATCAATTTAAATTCGGTTTGAAATGCTGCAAATTATTTTGCTTGTTGGAAATTTAATCTAAAAGTTTGAGATGAAAATTAAAGCTTCAAGAAAGATTTTTCATTTTTTAAAATGTATTTTAAACTTAAGCTTACGCAAGAAATGTATGAATCCATCTCTTCCCCACCCCCCAGCTATGAGTTGAATAGTAGAAGCCTTGGTTGGCAACCAGTCTACCGCAGAAGGAAATAGCAACCTACTGCGGGATCATATTCTGCCAAGTCAGTTATGAATCAAAATGAACATGATCATCCAAGCGTCTATCACGCATGACACTTAACTGATTGACTGATAGCTATTTTGAGGCCACACACACACACACAAGCACACACACATATATATATATATACATACACACACACACACACATATATATATATATATATATATATATATATATATATATATATATATATATATACACCCACACACACACACACACACACACACACACATATATATATATATATATATATATATATATATATATAATAAATGCAAACACTAATATTCCATGGTCATAATTTATTCCAGTGGAATCGTAAATTTACGATTCCAATGGAATAAATTATGACCATGGAATATTAGTGTTTAAGCCTTTTATTATATCCTTACTCTATCCTGGACATTGAGTTCTACCTGGATTCTTCCTCTTGGAATTTTATTCCAAAAATATACATGTATGGGTATTTATATATTTTGCATATGTATGTATATTTACCACTAATATTATCTATCTATCTATCTATCTATCTATATATATATATATATATATATATATATATATATATATATATATATATATATATATATGTATTACCTCCCTTGCATAACTGAGAGAAAAATTTTGAATTTGAAACGTTGTAAACAAAAAATTTTAAATTTAAAACGCTGTAAACGAACAGTGAAAACATATTTTGAATTTACGAAGCTACTGTATAAACAACCACAGATATTTTAACCCCTTAACGATGGTCTCATAGGAGATTGAATGTACTTGGGAAAATAAAAATTACTTGAAAGAAAATTTTGGTATCTTTCTGGATAAATTTTCTACAATCACCAAGAAATTAATTCATGGACCTGAAAGGATTAAAAAATAAAATAAATTATTTAACCAAACCTGCTTGAATGAAAATATACTGTCTAAATATACATTTTTTAAAAAAAACAATAATGATTTCATTATTTATTTTTTTTTACATGTTGTTGGGGCTATGATATTTGTATTGTAAACAAGTATGTTGCGAATGGACTTTGGTAGGTCTTCATGTATGTTTAAATTATACATCATACTTATTATAAAACCCAGGTTGTGTGTGTGTGTGTGTGTGTGTGTGTGTGTGTGTGTGTGTGTGTGTGTGTGTCTGTACGTTTATATATTGGATCGGATTTCCTACATTTTTCAACCGATTTCAACAAAACTTCACAGGACTACGTAAAATTACCTTGCGGTGGTTCGGACAGTGCCAAAAATTGGAAAAACACAATTGTTTTTGTACGAAATCAATTTGAAAACACCATTAAGAGGCATTAATAAAAGGGGGAACAACTCATATCGAGTTATACTTATTATAAAACCCAGGTTGGTTGTTTGTGTGTGTGTGTGTGTGTGTTTCGTTTATATATGGGATAGGATTTCCTACATTTTTCAACCGATTTCAACAAAACTTCACTTTTTTTTTGGCAGGTAGTGTTTCTTATTGTCTTGCACACTTTTTCTTTATTTTACAGTCAGAATGCTTTAAAAATTCCATTTACAAGACAATTGTTTATAATAAAATTCTATTCAATCGGTAGACTCATAACGATTGAAAACAATTTTTTTGTTTGAGTTTGGGTTTGACCAATTCGTAAAAAAAAAAAAAAAAAGCAAAACAAAAAAAATAACTAATTAAGACATGCGTGTCCGTCAACCTTAAACAATAATCTTTGTCAAATTTATTTTTCAGTCTTTATGATGGTCGATACTTGATCTATCTGTTACTGTTACATCCCCGGGCAACGCCGGGCTCTACTGCTAGTAGCCAATAAAAATTTTAAAAAAGTTATTTTTCATTGGCTTCGTATAATTTAGACAAAGATTACTCTCAGTAACGTGTCAATCATTTTTAACAAAATTATATATATATATATATATATATATATATATATATAGGGTGTCCATAAAGTTCATGTGCACTTTAAAAAAATTATAACTTTATTTGTATTTGCGATAGAAATAATTTGTAAAAAGGATTAGAAAGAAGCAAATCTATGTTTTTTTAAGGGTTTATTGAAATTTTATTTTAATTTCCATATGTCCTCCATCATTAGCAATACAAAGGGTAATAGAGTTTTGCAGTTCACGGAAAACATTTGCCAACTGATTTACAGTAATGCCTTAAATCACATTAGTTATTTTAGCTTTCAAATCTTATAATGAACTAGGTTTGGTTGCATACACAATTGCTTTCACATGTCCCCATAAAAAATCTAATGGAGTCAAATCTGACGAACATAGAGGCTAATAAAATGGTCCATCACTTCCGATCTATCTGTTAAGAAATTCCTAATTTATAAACTCTCTAACATGCAGAGCAAACTGACAAGGAGCTCCATCTTGTTGAAACACTGTATTGTCTTTCAAGTTTAATTGTTCAAGCTGCGGAATAAAGTAATTCTGCAGCATATCTAAATAGCTGTCACTGTTAATAACACGATATTGAAAAAAATATGGCCCTATGATCCGATTTTTTCCCAAAGCACACGACACATTAACTTTAAGAGAGTCCCTTTCATGTTCAACAGTTTCATTTGGGTTCTCAGTTCCCCAAATTCGGCAATTATGCCTGTCGATATTGCCACTAATGTGAAATGTTGCTTCATCAGAGAACAGTAATCTACTCACAAATGCATCATCATTGCAAAATTTTACATTGAACTGATGACAGAAAGTTAGCCGTGCATAATAATCCACTTCTAACAACTGTTGATGTAATTGAATTTTGTAAGCTTTCATGTGAAGTTTTGCCTGCAGAATCTTATGGGAGCCTGATCTCTAATGATGCACGTCTTACAGACTTTCTCGGACTTGCTGTAAAGGATTTTTCTATGGATGCAACACTTTCGTCGGTGATACATGGCCTTCCAGTCCGTGGCTTATCATGAACGGAGCCTGTCTCTTTAAACTTTTTCATCCATTTAGCAATAGTGTTCCTTTGAGGTGGTTCTTTATGGTATTCAATTCTAAACTTTCTTTGTACAGCAATAGTAGATTTCAGTTCAGCCAACCAAAGGACACAGTTTACTTTTTCCTCAGTTGAAGCCATGGATCAAATTGATTCTGGAAAAAAGAAAATATTTTTTGACTTATCTAAAAATTGTTGAAAATTTTGTGGTAAATAATTATTCAATAACTATACTTAAAACAAGGTACATTAAACTTTATAACATTTTTTACAGATTATTTCTATCGCAAATACAAATAAAGTTTTTTTTTTTAATGCACACGAACTTTATGGACACCCTGTGTATGTATATATATATATATATATATATATACACTGCGTGCCAAATTATTATCAAGATAACTTTTTTTTCTAATATTTCAAAAACCGTCCAATTCACACGAAATTTTCACACAATGTTGGCAACACTGGTCTGTTTACATTGCGCAGATCAGTACGAAAATTTCAGTGATTGCGCAGGTCAGTGTTGCCAACATTGTGTGAAAATCTTGTGTGAATTGATTGGACGGTTTTTGAAATATTAGAAAAAAGTTATCTCGATAATAATTTGGCACGCAGTGTATATATATATATATATATATATATATATATATATATATATATATATATATGTCTTGTTAAAAATGACTGACAAGGTACTGAGAGTAATGCTTTTTAATTAGTTAGTTGGTTAGTTAATGAAGTTATTTGGCAACCCGTATGGATAATTCCAAGGAGGATGTAATCCAGAGAACTCAATTTAAAAACAGAGCCAATATTAATTATATTAAGAAACACACAACCTTAAGGGTTCGTGAGATTATAATTTATATCCCTAGGATTGGGATTTTGGTTCTAATTCATCAGATCTCCATTTTCATACAAATATATATTTTCCTGCCTGGAAAAATTAATCACCAAAAATTGTCTGTTTCTTAATATAATTTATATATATATATATATATATATATATATATATATATATATATATATATATATATATATATATATACACGTGTGTGTGTGTGTGTGTTTCGGTCGCTCTCTGTATCTAAATACATGTTTCATTAACAATGACTGATAAGACACACTCAAAATAACAATGCCTTCCAAAAGCTAAGCAAAATATTAAGAAACAGGAAATTCTTATTAGAAACAAAGGAAGGAGTGCTCAGCTGCTCTGTAATATCAGTTCTCCTATATGACAGTGAATAATGAACTGTGTCCTCGCAGATGGAAAGGAGACTTGAGCCAACAGTGATGTGGTTCTATACAAGAATACTGGCAATATTATGGAAGGAGCATGTAAGCAAAGAAGAGACGTTAAGAAAAATAGAAATAAAAAGATATAGTTGGAATTAGAATAAGACAGTTGAAATGTCTGGTTCGCATAATGAGAAAAGAAGACATCTATAATTTGACACTCCAAGAAAAATCTGACACTAGCAAACGTACTTGTGTAAGTAGATGATAGGACAGGCTTTGTGATATCAAAGAACACTCATTCGAAACTTGTGATGCCAACAAATATTCGTTGTCACTTTCATAATGCTCGTTGTAGTAGAGAATTTATAATCGCAGATACAGCTATAGTAACTCCGTCAGATGCCTTCGAATAGCACTTGTACTAATAGTACTTGATCGACAATACTCGCTCGAATAGTAACCACTGAATATTGATACGAATAGAGGAATAGTATAGAGTAGAGAATAGCGGTCCGTATAGAGGATAGAGTAGAAATGGAGATCCGAATAGTAAGAGAAAATAGACTAGAAAGGCAGATTCATTAGACGTCACGCAACCCCCTATTTATGCGTTTCCTCTATGGTCACGTGGTCTACTTAATTCAGTAATAGGATAGCCTGTGTTTGCTCACTGGCGATCTATGTTTAAACTCAAGTGTCGACAGCGACACTTTATTCCTATATAACAACAGGAAGATGAAAGATAAAGATTTCTAAGAGGTACAAATAATAGGAAATTCTGAAAAGCTATGATTACCCATGCCCTGAAAGGACACGACACGTAGAAGATCTCAGGCGTGTTTCATCATTTCCTGCGAACTCTCATTTTATGTGGGTTTTGTGTGTTTTTGAGAGAAGTTTCAGATTTGTTGTAGGCTGATTTTTCCGACACACTTTAGTGACCGACTATTGCTTTTGAGTGCCTAACGTACCAGTTGAAAAAATCGATCTTAAGGTGTAAAATACGCCTTCGCATTATTTCCTACCTTAATACTAAACACTAAAAGTCACAACTGAAAATTACGAAAAGGCAGCTCATATATATACATTATATATTTTATCTGAATAATTTATAATTTTTACAATTCTTTTGTAGCACAGTCCAGATATTAATAACATATGTTAGTAAAAGCGTACTTAGCTGATATGTAAAATCAGTCCTCCTATATGGCAGTGAATGCTGGACAATCTCCTTACAGAAAAAAAGACTTGCAGCAACAGAAATATAATTTTACAGAAAGACAAAGAGGGTCGGTAAAGGTTCAAGTAAGAAAAGGAAATTGTGGAGAGCTGTGATCGCCCACTGCCTGAAAGACAAAACACATAAAAGAAAATATCATTTAAACTTGTTTATTTTAACGAAAAGTCACAGAAATGAATTTTTACCTTTTTTTATTATTATTATTTCACTCCAAGCAATGCGATAATGTCACTAAGACGCAAGGGGGTTACTGGGAGTGAAAGAGAATGAAAAAATTTTAGTGAAAAGAAAGGACAATAACAGAACGGGTTTCGGGAAGATAGAAGATGGCAATTGTTGTTGCATTCAAATTTTTGAAAATTGTAGTTGTCAGAATAGATTTAGACTAGTTCAAATGTAAAACAGTGAGACCTAATTGCCATTCTAGTAGTATGCTTAAATTTCTGCAGTCGAGACACCAAGAAGGAAAGCTCGTTAGAAGAATTTCAAATTTGATGTTGCTTTTGGTACGAATTGATTAAACTCCCTTCAACTTCAAATTCTGTTCAGTATAGGACTTTTTGCGGGTAGTGTAACGAATATCAGCGTGTCAGCGCTAGACAGTTACGTTCACTTATGCGCAAATAGCCTTGAGAAAGGCGTTAATCACATCGGTTGTCCCTGCGGCTATGGGTTAAATAACGTAGAGTGAAACATTCTGGCCTTGGGGTGGAGTCATATTATATAAGAGACAGAAAACTGAATTCCAAACCGTGTGTAAGGTAACGGAAAGTGCTGTATTATCTTTCTTTAGAATGCAATGCAATTCTCAGATAATAAAAAAAAAAAATTCAGTGTAGAATCATGAAAAAAAAATCAAATATTTGAACGGCCACCTAGACATATTAACGAAGAGAAAAGTTTGCCGTGATAGTTAGCATTATTTTGCACTCAAATGGGATTTTTGAAAATCTTATTTTTATCTTTACCGGTATTGCGTCTTTTTTATTTTTATACTTTTTTATGAGAATACTGTTTGTATTATTCGATCGTGGGAAAATGCAGTCGTGGCTCGTTCTTTTATTGTGTACGCTTGGATTGTTAAGAAGAAAGTCAGTTTGAAACGTGAGTTTTGTTGAAGTGCGAGGACAGAGAAAAAAGAAAGGAAGAGGAAAAAGAAAAGGAAAAAAAAAAAGAAGAAATGATTAAAGCAGAAAGATGGAAAGGAATAATAAGAATAAGTATGTGAAGAGAACGAAGAAGAGAAGATTTCAAGAGGAAAAGAGAAGTCGAGGAGGAGGAGAATTAGGCGGAAGAAAGGAAGAACGAGGGAGGAGGTGAATAATGCAGTAAAGAGGAAGAAGAACAGGGAGGAAAAGGACAAATGGAAATAAAGAGGTGAAAAGAGAAGGAAAGAGAGAATGTGGGGGAAAGAAGTGAAAAAGAGATAGAAGAAGGTGTAAGGGACAGAGAAGGGAGGGATGAAAAACAGGGTGAAAAAGAGGAAGAGAAGGATTTGAGAGAAAAGGGAAAGATTTGAATAAAAGGGTGAAGAGGGGAAGAAGAGAGAATATGAGAATTAAGAAGAGAAAAGAAGAAGGTGCAAGGAAAGGGGAAGGGAGGAATAAAAGTGTGAAAAGGAAGGAGGAGGTGAGAAAAGGGAAAGGTTGGTAGAAAATGGGGGAAGACAAGAGAGAATGTGAGAATTAAGAAGAGAAAAAGAGAGATAGAGGTGCGAGGAAATGGAAAGGTTGGATTAAAATAGTGACGAAGAAGAAGAAGAAGAAGAAGAAGAAGAAGAAGAAGAAGAAGAAGAAAAAGATAAATAAGTGAAAAGGAAAGAAAAGTGAAGAAGCTGAGAGAAAACAAAAGATAGGAATAAAGTGGTGAAGAGAAGGCAAAAGAGAAGAGGAAAGGGAGAAACTAGGAATAAAGAATGAAGACGAGAGAGAATAGAAGGGGAGGGGAAAGTTGAAGTTGTGAATAAAATGGTAAAGAAGAGAAGGAAGAGAATGGGTGGCGGAAAAGGGACAAACGGGAATAAAGATTTGGCGAGGAGGAAGAAGAAAAGAAGAGAGAAAGAGGGAACGTGAGAATAAAGAGGTGGAGAGAAAGAAGAAAAGATAAAAAGAAAGAGAGGATGTGGTAAGAAAGAAGAAAAGAGAGAGAGAAAAGAGGTAAAGAGGCGGAAGAAGATAAAAAAAATAAAGGAAAGAAGAAAGTTAGGAATAAAGAGGTGAAAAGGAGGAAGACGACAATAAATGGATATAAAGTGGGTGGTGTGAAGAATGAAGTAAAGAGGAGGGAGAAGGGAAATCTGCCTTGTTATTTAACGCATAGTTAGATGAAAGACATAACCACTCGCAAAAGAAATATAAAGAAAGCTAGATGTTAAAAAACAAATATAAAATTATAGAGAAATAGGAAAAAATGTGTTTATCAGTGATAAAAATTAGCAAAGAAAAGAGACAAGAAAGTAGAAAGAAAGAAAGAAAGAAAGAAAGAAAGAAAGAAAGAACAGTGAAGGATAATTTCTAAAAAAGCAAAAAGAACGAAAAAAACACTGCTAAGTTTAAAGAAAGAAAGAAAGAAAGAAAGAAAGAAAGAAAGAAAGAAAGATAGAAATAAATAAAGAAAGATAGAAAGAAAGAAATAAAGAAAGATAGAAAGAAAGAAAGGGTATTGTCATGCTACGTAAAAAAACAATGAAGCATGTTGTAAAAAAAGAAAAAGAAAAAACACTAGTAAGTTTAGAGAAAGAAAGAAAGAAAGAAAGATAGAAATAAATAAAGAAAGATAGAAAGAAAGAAATAAAGAAAGATAGAAAGAAAGAAATAAAGAAAGATAGAAAGAAAGAAAGGGTATTGTCATGCTACGTAAAAAACAATGAAGCATGTTGTAAAAAAAAAAAAAGAAAAACACTAGTAAGTTTAGAAAAAAAGAAAGAAAGAAAGAGAAATAAATAAAGAAAGAAATAAAGAAAGATAGAAAGAAAGATAGAAATAAAGAAAGATAGAAAGAAAGAAAGAAAGAAAGAAAGGGTATTGTCATGCTACGTAAAAAAAACAATGAAGCATGTTGTAAAAAAAAAAGAAAAAAAAAAACACTAGTAAGTTTAGAGAAAGAAAGAAAGAAAAGAAAGAAAGATAGAAATAAATAAAGAAAGATAGAAAGAAAGAAATAAAGAAAGATAGAAAGAAAGAAATAAAGAAAGATAGAAAGAAAGAAAGGGTATTGTCATGCTACGTAAAAAAACAATGAAGCATGTTGTAAAAAAAGAAAAAGAAAAAACACTAGTAAGTTTAGAGAAAGAAAGAAAGAAAGAAAGATAGAAAGAAAGAAAGGACATTGTCAAGCCATGTAAAAAAAATAAAGAACGATGAATGGTAATTTGTAAAAAAAGAAAAAGAAAAAACACTTCTAAGTTTATAGAAAGAAAGAAAGAAAGAAAAAAGAAAGAAAGAAAGAGATTTAAACCCAAGAAGGAAAACGAAAAAAACAGAAAAACGGAAAATAATCAATGCAAAACAAACAAGAAAAAAAAAAAACGTAAAGAAAAGAAATCGAATAAAGATGCCGCCTTCCTGCAGGTCATCTTTGAAATTCCGTTCACAGACAAAAAAAACGAGGTTGTAAATATAAATGCGAAAAAAAAAAAAAAAAATCAGTTACTTTACATTTCCTGTTCTCTGACTCTTTCCGCCATTGACATTTTTGTATTTATAAACACTTTAAAAGATACACAACCAGAAGTCGAGCTTTATTTTTTTGTTCTTTCAAAACTCGTTTGCCACTGACCCGACATGAATTGACAACAATGTAGTCACCAGAGTGTAACTGTCAATATAGATGCGATTTTTATAAGTGCGTGTTGTTTCTATACCTTACCTTCCACACACACACACACGCACACACACACACAATCTGATAGTAACATCCACACACGTCATTTTTTATAAAAAACATTCCTTTCTTCCGCCGCAGAAAAAAAAATTCCCTGGTCGAATGGATGAAAGAAAAAGAATTTTATTTCTGTGAATAGTGATGACACGCGAGACAATATTAACCTTTGCTCTACCGTAAGTTTATTTTATCATTTCTTGCCTGTATGATTTCGATTGCGAAAACGTTTAAATTAACGCTTAGGTAGATTTTTTTCCACGCAGTATGTTGCCATTTCTTTCTGTGGTAGACCAGTTGCCATCCATCCGAGGCTATAGAACCCGGTCTGTCCTGCTACTTACCCATGGGAAGAGAAGAAGAGGATTCATTAGAGGATTAGCACGTAAGTGAACATAAATGGATTCGACTGGAATTCGAACTCGCCTCTCCGATTCTTCAATCCAAGCCGCTACTACCGCAATACGAAATCCATATTAACGGACCTTGTTATTTAACACATAAAAGAGTGCTGAACTGCTATATGATATCAACCCTCCTATCTGGCAGTGAATGCTGAAAAATTCCCACATAAATAAAAAGAAAGACTTTAGGAAACTGAGATGTGGTTCTACAAAAGAAACAAAAAGGGCACTTGTACTTTTTCTGAGACTGTTGAAACTTCTGGGGCACCTAATGACATCTAGAGAATTTAATATTCTTAGCGCGTGCACAATAGCTACATATATCACACCAAAGAAAAATATTATATCCAATAAATTATATCATTTAAAACCTATCTTTAAGCCTACTTACAAAGTGATGGCTGGTAGGTCTTAATATATACTGATTTCAAAACTTTTAAATTATACTCAGAATTTGTCTGGTCTATAAAACCGGACACACTGATGGTTTTTTGCCCGGCCACTTCTTGCTTTCTGACTTGTTGGAAATCCCCCTGTGTTCCAGTCTTTAAGAACACAGGTGAACTATCTATCGACCTATTAGACTTCTACCTCTTTGCCAAAGTACTAGATGCCCTAATCAATTCTGAACGCGGGGTCTTCTTTCAGATACGCAATGTAGCTTTTGTCTCTCCAGACCAATTGATAATGTATTAACGATTATTGCTGAAAAATTCTATCAAGTTTTAGATAAGAATAGTGAAGCTCGGGACACTGCTTTGGACATATCAAAAGCATTTGACAGGATTTGACATACTGGTCTTCATCACACATTGAAAGGTTATGGTATTTTCTATGGCGAATTTTTAACTGATTCAGTCTTATTAAATCACGAAATGAAAGTTACCCTGAACGTCCTCTCTTCTAGATCTTTATGTATCAAGGCAAGTATTCCCCCCATGAACCAGTCCTTGAACCTACGCTGTTCTTAATTTTCATAAATGACCTTCCTGATATCATCAGTTCTCAACTCGGTATCTAAACTGATGATACAAATATTTACCCCTGTCTTAATAGTAAGTCTGATCCATTCGATGATAAGGTCAAATTGGCAGCTGATATCAAAAATGTCTTACAATCTGCTGTTAAATGGGGTAAGGAATAGCTTTTTAATTTTAACACCTTCAAAACGAAACTGCTCTCTATCAATCAAGACCTCTTTCTGTCTTCCACCAGTTTGGTAGATGCATAATTACCAGGAGAGTGTCTCTTTGCGCCGTCTCGAATTAACATGAAGTGGGAAGATTATATTGTATCAATTGCGATGTCTGCAGCTAGAAAATTTTCTCGACAGAATCTATCTTATATTTATAAGATTGCCATTCGTCCATGATTTGAATATTGCAGACACATATGGTCTGGTGCTCCTGTTATAAATTTAGATATTCTTGATAAAATCCAAAGAAGAATCTGCAATGTTATTGGTCCTGATCTGGTATCTCGGCTTCAGTCACTTTCCCACTGCCGTAATGTAGTTTTCCCATAAATACTTTCATGGTAATTATTCTGATCTTTCCTCTATGGCACCTGGACTTTATGAATTTAAGCGCAATTGGCCGCAGTTTTCATTATTTTACTGTTGTATTGCCTAGATGTAACCGTAAGTTCTATGCATACAGCTTCTTTTCTCGCACTTCCTGCTTGTGGAATTCTCTTTCAGCTTTTTGCTTCCCAGTCAAACTTGATCTTCAAAAATTTATATGCAATGTCAATCTTCTGTCTTCTTAATTCTTCTTGTTTTATTATTGTCTTAATAGTATTTTTTCTCATATTCTCTAACACTCAGTAACCCCTTGCGTCTTAATGACTTTATTGTCTTGCGTGGAATGAAATGATTTAAAAACGTTCACCTATCTCTGAACCTGTTACATTTACACACTTATTTAACACTCATAATTTTCAATTCGGTAATTTACCAATTTAGATATCATTGTGACGCTGACCATGTAGGCAGAACTGATCAAAGATTGGAAGGACGGATTAACCAACAGATAAGCGCCTAAATGTAACAGGTTCAGCGATATAGCGAGTAGTGTATCCAGACTTACGGCCTAGACATGTTCTCAGAGCTGGAGCAGGGCTAACGAGTGAGTGAATACCGTTAGTGGCACTGTGTGGTCAGATTTGTTCTACTGGTGCGAAGTGAGTATACACGGGTAAAATATCTTTTGAACAGAAGTACAGGTTTATCCGTTGTTTCCTGTTTAGGACTGGGTTCCCGGTTCTTTCTAAAGAATACTTCAGATCTATCCTTCTGACGTCTCCGACCGAGCTCTGAAATGTTATTTATAACTAAATCTTGACCTCGTTATCTTTTCTGCATCACTCCCATGATCTTGCCTTTTCTTACGCTCATACGACATAACAAAGTAAGCCTCTACTTTGAGTGGCTCCTAGGTCTTGTACTGGGTGAACATTAGTAACAAAAAATGAAATAAATAAAAAATAAAAGTATTAATTTGGATAATTGTTTCTATTTATGCAAACTCTGGTCCTTCAAACGGCAAAAGAAACCAAAATGGCGGCGCCCATATTTTATGCCGGGCGGTCTCGGTTAGTTAACGCGAAATCTCGTTGTCTCGTCATTCGCATGCAAATCGTAGTCGGTCCGCGGCTGTATAAAGCAGGCTCGTTTTGCTGTTTCGAATCAGAGAGCTGTTTTCTTTGTTCCTACCTGCTATCATCAGTTGAGTTGTTGCGTTACCTACCACAACTACTAAGTTATTGCCCGCCAATTTCCAATTAGTATCAAGTCGGTATTTCTAAGGACTGAACTCATAATTCCCTGAAGGTTAACCGAATCAAGTATAGATACTTTTCTGAATTCATAAAGATGTTTTATGATCGAAGTGGGACTTGTATTGAAATATTTTGCTAATTCTAGTACAGGTTTATTTCCGTCAACTACGGTTTTTGTTTGTTTTTGTGTGTGTGTGTGTGTGTGTGTGTGTGTGTGTGTGTGTGTGTGTGTGTGTGTGTGTTTAATCAATTCACTCCAAGCAAAGTAATAATGTCATTAAGTCTCAATAGGCTATCTGAAGTGAAAGAGAATGAAAAAAAAAACTTTAGAATGAACTGGAAACCCACCCCTATAGAAAAAATAAGGGATAACTCTCTACTCCTTAGACCCACGAGGAGTGTGAACCGGACGATAGGCGAACCTATCTACTCCTATTGAGGAAAAATAAATAAATAAATAAATAGTAAATAAAATTTCAGAGTTTAAGCGGAGACATTAGATGTATAGAGTTGAAGTAGACTTTAGAAGGAACCGGAACTCCTATCCTAAACAGGAAACAAGGGATAAACGCCTACTCTTGTTCTGTTTACTGGGTCCGGATCAAAGAGAAGCATCGAGAAAAAAAAATTCCCCGAAACTGGCCAAACCATCGTTGAAATACCTAATGTTTAATTCCCATAAACAGAACGAATATCACTTGCAGTTTCCGTTACTGAAAAGTCCTTTTTGAATTCATTCAGTGTTTGATGGGGATTTGATATAAACTCATTTTAAAAGGGCAAGAAGAATACAAAATTTACCCACTCTGTATTAGTCAGCAAAGAAAAAAGAAAGTTTAGAATATAAAAAAAAATAGAATATAAAAATGAATGGTTATTTTTTCCTTAAGCATTGGGAAAGTACATTCAAAGTGATCATTTCAAAAAAGCGACAAAACTTTTTTTTCCAACCTAATATACAAAGGGCTGAAAAAGTAGGTATACAGTAAGGTAAGGCTTCAAGAACACCAGAAAGCTGTAACGCGAGGGAAAGTAGAAAAATCAGGCGTAGCTGACCACATATGGAGAGAGAAGGGAAATCACCGCCCCCTGTGGGATCATGTTGAAATCATAGACAGGGAACACCATTGGAAAATTCGTAAACTTAAGGAATCAGCACATATGCTAGGCCACAAAAATCTCCTGAGCCGACCAAGCATAGAAATAAATACAATATGGGAACCAGTAATAAGGAGTGCCAGAGAAAAGCAATGATAACAAAGTTGCAATATGAACTCTGGTAAAAACATGATGTGACAACAGCAAAATTGCAATATGAGCACTGGTAAAAAATGGTTGCTGAAAACATTATGTTTATAATACCCAGCAATTCATACCCAAGGACACATGGCACAGTGGATAAAGGCGTTGGTTAGATCCAGTGACAGACCCAAAGAAGGTGAGTTCAATTCCTGGTTAAGGCAGTGGAGAACTTTCAGAAGGAAAGTTAGCCGGAGATAACTGATACTTGACATCCATCACACATGGCACGTGGAACTAGAACAGTTTAACCCAGTTCGAAATTCCAACCACCTGAAGAAGGCCGGAGCGTACAACGGCCGAAACGTTGTGACAAATATGGCGACAAAGATGAGGACAATAGTCCGACTAATGTAAATACAGTAAGTATTATACCAGTATAATATATATAAAGTATATTGTAATTATGTATATTATATAATAATATATATTAAGTTTTGTAGCATACCTATGGACGATAATGGGCGTGTCTCCATACCCATAAATACAGTAGTAAATATGGTTTTGGCCGAGCCTACAAGCTCGGATACCCCACATTAAATTCAGCCTTGTGCCACATCTGACCGCGTGGGGAGGTTGGTAGATATCCTGCAGTTAGAGATTCATCTCCAGCTCTGCTGGTCAAACTCTCTGCCTCCGGACAGAGCGAATCCCCATACAAGGCTATGTCGAAGGGCAGAGTCTCGTCTCGAGAAACAGCAACCCAACCCCGCTTTATACGGAGTCTAAGGAGAATTTTTGGCCGAGTCTATGGGCTCGGATACGCCACATTAAATTCGGCCTTGTGCCACATTTGACCGCGTGGGGTAGTTAGTAGATATCCCGCAGTCGGAGATTCATTGTGGAATTCACTTGACTCACTTCTAGCAGTTGACTACTTCTACGCGCCGCTGGCGAATCTTATATGTGTTGTTCTTATTCTAAGTATTATCGTTCATTACCAACCTTCGTGTGATTATTCTATTCAGTAACTTTCCCTAGGTTATAACATTAAGTAAGTATATTACTAGTAATATAATAGTGGTTCTAAGAGATATTTTTATAGTCATAATTTTTATCATAATAATTTTTTATTTTTTTAAGAAATAATAATAATAAATGATTTTCAGCTAAAGATTAGTGTGAGAATGATGGGAGCAAACAGTTTGGACATTTGTGGGAATAATATGCTTATTATTGACATGTTTATAATCGATACAATAGGTTTTGTGCGCACGTTTTATTTTTCATTACTGTATACCGACTTTTGCATCAGCTTGTATTAATTCTTTTATTCCATACGAACTCGATTGAACAAATTTTAGAATTAGGACGCTTTAAATTCAATAGAGTCAGCGAGTATTACACACGAGAGATGTTTACTCCAGAATTTCGTAGCCTGAAGTTAGGGACAAATATTATACAGGAACAGTTAAGGTGCTTCATGTCGAAACATGCAGGTGCTCGTTTTTATATACATTACGCGATAGTAAAGATGGCATAAGTATGACGTCAATAATGATAATGGTCATTGTGTAATAAGCCAACTATGAAGCAGTTACATTGGAAAATATACTTACTACATCTACATGCGTCAAATTCAAGATGGCGGACTTAATGGACAGTTCGTTTTGAATCTATTGACTTGTGTTTAATGTCCGCTTCCTTTTCCCTTTCCTTCTTTCGATGATCAATGGTTGTTCGAGCGTCTAAACATTTGCTGAAATGAGACGGCGATCAAGTAAATAAAAGATCAATAACCTATCCGGAAAAACGAATGAGCAAAACAGACCGATAGTATATTTTTAGCCTATTACGTTCGAAGACGAAAACAAACATACTTTTCGGTGCCTGAATATCAGAAGGAGGAGAGAGCACGAGGGGAGGGGACTGAAAAGTTCATAGGTTGAATATGAAGGAGTGATGCTTGAGCTGTGAAATCTGGCTTGGATTAATTCCTGCTCTTCTTATTAATAAACGCATTGTTCCTTTCCCGGTACGAGGATGGGCTGAAAAGTTCATAGGCTGACTATGAAGAACTGATGCCAGAGCTGTTAAATCTTGCATGCATTAATTTCTGCTCTTATTAATAACTGCATTATTTCTTTCCAAGTACAAAGCAAGACTAAAATGTTCATAGACTGACTATGAAGAAGTCATACTAGAACTGTGAAATCTTGTATGCATTAATTTCAACTCTTCTTATTAATAACGGCATTGTTTCTTTCCAAGTAAACTGACATTTGACTGTTCAAGGAAGTCTGTTCATCCTGTTGGCTAAAAAAGTCATCAGCAGCAGATATGACGTCACTATCACTGCGATAGTAGTTCTCAAGCAATTGTTTTTAAAATCACCAAACCATATGTGAGAGCAATAGTTAATGCATGATTGAATGGTAGTCTTATAAATGTGTAAGACAGATTCTGCTAAAAACAAAAAACAAACTGTCTAGCACGACATAGTAAATCAGCTTTCTTAGCAGCAGACCTAGCAATTCATTCAATATAATCTTTTCACTTTTTTCGTGATCATCTGCACCTATTCATAGATATTATATACCCATCAACGATAGGAGAATGCACCCTGTCATTGGACCCTAAGTTGCCTGGAAATGACATTCTAGAGCCTTCTATCAAATATTTACGTTTTTGGCTACGTTTACACATCATGAGCCTAAATCGATCATTTATGGGACATGATGGCGAGGTGAGTTCCCATGCAAGAAATTTCGGCGACAAATCTCTGGGTGCCATGGGTAGCTATCGAGACGGAAATGCTCATCAACTTTCCAGAGATATTACAACCATTTGGGAAATCAGTGTCACATGGAGTTGCTGCCCTTTGCGGGAAAAGAGAATGTCCTATGCGATATTAAACGCCCATTCAGAAATTTTATCACATCGGTGTATATATATACCACAATGCAAATGATAAGATTGGTTTAGAGGTGATATTCTGATAATATTTTCTAGGAAGGAAGTCTCTTCCCACTTGAAAGACTGGCGTAACACAGTCTTCTCTGTTACTTCTTATGTTGTACAGATATTGATTTATTATACCTAGTGTGTGTATCTGTATGAATATCTGCGGCTGTTCATCATTATATGCGTGTGCTCACTGCGAAGGCGTCAGGAAACGAATGAATGACTGACTGTCCCGCCTTCTCAAATACACCGATCAATATTGCAATGAAGCCAGACACCATGAAGGCTTCGTCGCTCCATTTGCAACCGTTCATTGAACTACGACGCTGGGATAGATGCTGGCGGGGTTGAGAAGAACAGCGTTTAGTGACTGCTTCTCAAGGCAACGCGTATGGGCGTCGATCCCGCCCCATTGATCCGTTCGTTGATCTGGAATCGACCAAGCAAAACTGCTGTGGCTAACGCCATTTAAAAAAGAAAAGTAAACGAAAAGAGACAGTTGTTTATGTTATCAGTGAATTTCAAATGGCTGTTAAGAGAGACAGATCGGATAATAATAATAATAATAATAACAACAACAACAACAATAACGATATTTCCACGAAGCTAAGTACAGATAAAAGAGAAAGAAATAGACGAGGTAAAAATGATGTGCTGGTAGTTTAACGATTAACAAAAATTGAGCTCGACGAACCGATTTCAAATTCTGGGTCATTCTGTTGCATTCACGTTCGCACAAACGCTTTTCAAGACATGAATTCGCCTCGTCTTGTCCCCTCTGACATGAAAAGAGTCGGGTTCATGCTGTTTTCCTGTTGCGTTCAACTGGTCTAGATTAGAGAGTCAACCCAAAAGAAAGAAAAACTCTAGCACGGATAATATGGAAAGAAGGCTTAGAACATCTAACACTCACAGGACTTTCTTCTTGGTGTGTCGTGTCCCCTCAGGACGTATATGATCATGGCTCTCCACATTTTCCTGTCCTTTTGTATTTTTATTATTTTTCCTAAACACTGTTACGCCATCCATTTACTCGAGCTCACTAAGTAAATTCTGCATGGTTTTCCTATGTCACTCTTGCCTTCAATCTGTTCTGGGGGTATCAGATTTTCCAAACCCTCTTTTCTCATTATGCGCCCTAGAAGAACTGTCTATTCCTGATCTTAGGTATAATTTTCCCTTTTGTATCTCTAAAACTTCGTTGTTGTTAGCATAATCGGTCCATGGCATCCTCAGCATCCTTCTGTAGAACCACGTTTCTGCTGCTTCTTCATTTTCGAGGAGACTGTCCAGCATTAACTGGAATATAGGAGGGCAGATATGCATCCCAGAAGCTAAGTATATTATCAATAAACAGAAAAAAACTACTTTAGAAACAAAGAAAATACTAAACTGTTACGTGACCTCCAAGTATCTTCTTCATCTTTGAGAAGAGTGCCCAGCACACACTGCCATACAAGAGGACAGGTATTACGTAACAGTTTAGTACTCTTTTCCTTGCTTATAGTGAAGTTTTTCTATTTCTTAATACACTGCTTAGCTTTTGAAATGCATCTTTGACTATCACAGTACGCCTTCGGATTTCAGTGTCACACTTTCTGTCCTCTGTAAAGACACTTCCTCTATATTTAAATTTTTGTACTTGATTAATTTTGGTATCTCTGATTTGCAGTTTGCACATTTGGCTCATCTTTTTACTAACAACCACGCATTCTGTCTTCTGTCTTCTGTCTTCTTGTAGATGAATGGTAGAGGGTTAAAAAGTACTTAGAGTAAGAAAAAAAACAGTAACTCTACGTCAAGAAATCCTATGACACATAGAACAAAAAATATTTAGTCCATGACATTTTAGCGAAAAGATATAGCATTTTTAATATTTTTAGTACGTATTAATTATGTTCCTTTTCTTCCCAACGATGAGAAAACTAGAGGCAGCTAAAATGTGGTTCTACAAAAGAATACTGAGAATTCCATAAACGGATCGAGTAAGCAAAAGGGAATTCTTAAATAAAATGGCAACAGAAAGAACGCATATAGACAGTGATATATATGAATTGTTCTGTTCTGTGTACAACAGACCTACTAGCACACATCTCCCTTTATCGGCCCCTTTGCTTGGGGGCTTCTTTCTGACCCTACACCGGTTGAAGTTTCCAGGTGCTCAGCCTCTATCTAGTTTAGCTGCCCCCAGCACGGCTACATGGCATGCCCCCAGCTTGGCCGCATGGCATAGTTTTCATCCTTTAAATATCTCGTCATTCTTGGACATCTCCGGTAAGAACTATCGCCTTTCTTCCTTCCTATTATGGAATTATTTAATGCAAGCATTATTTTTTAGTATCATTTTCTTCCTTAAACGAACTTTGTTTACCTTCTCACCACGTGCGGAACCTCCATCTGTCCTCTCTGAACTCGACTGTTACTCAGCATAATTTGTATTCTTTTTCTTTCTATGAGTATTTTTTATGTTCAAATGCTTCTATTCTGTAAGCTTATCGTACCTACAACTACTTAAGGTCTTAGTAAATATTCACCTTCATTTTGTATTTCTGTATTTCTGAAGAAACGTGTTTTTATTTTCTTTCAGTTTTACCTTTGTCGACTGTCAATAAACCTGTGTCTAAAACATACTATGTCTCAGAGTCTTGATTGTCGATGAGAGTTTATGCTAACTGTCTCTAAGGGTTGTGTACATTTCAACGAAATACACGCATCCCTGAGACAGTATATGAATCGACACTTGAATTTAAACATAGATGAGCAAACACAGACGATCCCATTATTGAATTAAGTAGACCACCTGACCATAGAGGAAACGCATAAGTAGTGAGTTGTGTGACGTCTAATTGATTGCTATTTCTAGTTTATCTTCTATTACTAATGGATCGCTATTTCTACCCTATACTATTCACTATACTATTTCTCTATTCGGATCACTATACGAATTACTATTCGAGCGAGTATTATCGAGCAAGTACTATTAGTATGAGTGATATTCGAAGGCGCTTGACTCCAGTATTGTTCAACGGCGTACTAGAGTTGTATCTGCGATTACAAAGTCTCTACTACAACGAGCATTACAAAAGTGACAACGAGTATTCATTGACATCACAGAAGTTGCAAAGAGTGTTCGTTGATATCACAAAACACAAAAAGAGACAGCTGAAGCTCCTTGTGTATAATAAGGAAGGAAGGCTTGAAAAACTTAACCCTCACGGGGAATATTGAGGATAAGTGAGATAAAGGAAGGCAGCGAATCACTTACATGACGAGCTTGTGAAAATGGATCACGGGAGCCTTATCAAAGGGAGAAAAATTGCTAAAAGAGTTAGGAAGTTGTGGAGAGCCATGATCACTTATGCCCTGAAGGGACGCGGCACATAGGAGAACCGATATTCCTTTCAAATCCAAGTTATGCTCTGAATATAATTTTTAAGATGATTCGGTTCATGTAACTGGCGAACCGAATTCAAATCCCGGGGTAGTCTGTTGCATTCGCTTTCGCACAAATGCTATTAGGAAAGGCGTGAATCCATTTCTTCTTTCTATACCCAGCTATAGATTAAACAGCGGTTTGGTATGAACTTTTAATCACTGGGTAGAAACCAATCCAAAAGAAGGAAAAAACCTGAATTTCAGACCGAGGAAAAGGCAACGGGTAACCACTCCACTATCTTTTGCAAGAATTCCTGTCAATTCACAAATAAGTGAGAAAAATATGTAATGAAGGGACATTACATTAAATATGTGTTGTACCAATCTACCAAGTTGAGATTGGGTAACAGAGAATCGGGTCAACCCAATAAGAATCTCCGAGTTGGTTGCATGTGGTGCTGTAAGTACCAGGAGTTACGTCATCTTCCAAAATGGTCTGTTGAGGGAAGACATTATACTTAGAGGAGGTGGCGCTGACTATTTGCATATAAACGAAACCGGGTAGGTATTAGCCAATAGTCCACGTGGGTCTATGGACTTGCGAAAACCAGACAAGGCCAACACAGATTGCCGCCATTAAAAATCGTCTTTCCAAATTCTGGGATTTACTTTGAACTATCGCCACCCGTTACCCAAAATCAGGATTTTACTGACAAAACATCCTAATATAGATTTGGGGGAAATTTGATTGGACAAAGAACTTTTTAGTACAATTGTGATGTGTCCTCCAATCCCCCTGCCACAGAAGTCAAAATGAGAAACTTAGTTTCGTTAAAAGGTTAAGTAAAACATTACCCTGTCAAGTTGGCCTTCCGTGACAGAACTGAAAGAAACGCACGTTGACTCACAAATATGGCCCTGATAAAAAATCGGGTGTAGGTTCGATTCCTATCGGATGAATAATTTTTCTTTAGTACGACTTAATTTAGGCCTATTATTAATTTTACAGTTTAATTAAATTTAAAAAAAAAATGCTAGCTACACGTTAACGTTTTTAGTAATAAGATATATATATATATAGAGAGAAAGAGAGAGAGAGATCCACAGACGTTTTTAGTAATAAGATATATATATATATATATATAGAGAGAGAGAGAGAGAGTGAGAGAGATCCACAGACAGACTGTATCACAGTTCTTCAGTGTGACTAGACGTCCGATTGCTTAAAGCCGGGTTCGAAACCCGGCCGATTTGGCAACACTCAGAGATGATAGCCCAACGCTATCGTCGCATGGGAGAAGGGAAGGAAAATTTTAACGTTTTTCTATAAGAAATACGTCAGTGGCCCGGAGATCTCAACTCAATTCGGTTGAAGGGTAATGCATTAATAGCAGTAGGAGCCACTGTTTTTAAAATCACCCTTTTCTTCAGAGAGCTTAACTGGATTTCCCGGGAGCATATATATTGTCATCCACAAACAGACAGTTTCGCTGTATCACAGCTCTTCAGTGTTGCCAAACATCCAATTGATTCAAGCCGGGATCGAAACCCGACTGATTTGGCGTCAGTCAGAGATTCTACCCCTAGGCTAACCTCGCACGGCAGAGATGAAGGAAAATTTTAACGTTTTCTATACGAAATACGCACATACATATGTGTGTGGGTGTGTATATGTGCATATAATGTCTATTAAATTTATTGCTTATTATTATTATTATTAAAAATAATATTTATTATTAAAATAATTATTCATGCAATCAAGTACCAAAGAGCTACTCAAGGTAGAGCGTTAATAAATAAGGTTGTTGTATGGACATAAGAGTGGTTGTTTGTTTGTTTAGCGGCATATCAACTCCTTAATACTGAAAAGAATTTTCTTGAGGTGCTTAGTAATTTCATTTACAAAAATGTATTGCTGTAATTTTTTAAAAATCTATTGCTGGTAATAATTTTTTCTATGAAAATGTATTACTTGTATTTTTACTATAAAAATGTATTTTTACTATAAAAATGTATTTTTATACTTTCATGGTGTTTTGACCCCAATTTGAAGGTTAAATATTTATCCATAGCTGGAACCCTAAGAACAGTTATTAAGAGGTGTTGACCATGTTCGCCAAGTCTATGAATATAGAATACAGCGCAGTACGTAATCTGTTCAATGAAACAACGTTAAAGATTAACACTCACGAGTCAGACACTCTACTGGATCTGACTATATCGCCAATACCACCAGCAGCTGTTCTGTAATTCTTCAGTCTTCGATATCAAAGGCTGCCAGTGAATATTCGAAAAAAAAACATGGCCGCCTTTATACACGTCGCATTGAATATTTTGAGCCTTCTGATTGGTTAAGCCTTCTATTGGTGAACTATAAAATGAGTCAGCACATTTTGGCTGGCTAACTAGTACTGGGCTACCCAAAAATTCCAACAAGAGCTGATTCCACACTCCTCAAAACCTCCCGATCAAAGGCCTTGCTACCAGATGTAGTTTATCGCCTGATCCAGGATGGTAAAAGGTAAAAAGTGAAGATTATGGGATCATGTAGATTGTAGTGATCGGAGAGTCTGTTCTACAAAGTACTGATTTTGAGTGGTGGGAAAGTGGTTGAAGCCGAGATGCCAGGTCAGGACGAATAATATTGCAGATTCTTCTTTGGATTTTATCAAGAATCTCTCTAAATATATAGCAGGAGCAGCAGACCATATGTGGCAGCAATATTCAAAGCAAGGACGAATGCTAGACTTATAAATATATAAGATTGATTCTAGCGAGAAAGATTGCCTGGTACGACAAAGTGAACCTCTTTTCTTAGCTTCAGATATATTCAATATACTTTTTCCAGTTCATGTCAGCATAAATCGTTAGTCCGAGAAGACGCAATGAGTTACATACCAATGTTTCTACTATTGGTTTTCTAAAGCAGGTAAAAACTGTTCCTTTGAAATAATGACGCAATATAATCTTCCTCAAGTAATTTCTCGAAATTGGCCTTGTGTCGTATTGAGCTCTGCTCAGCTAATGTCGAGAGTTTTAGGCTCTGAAATTTAGAATAGGCAATTTCAATAATTATTGCAGAAATAGTATAAATCAAGGTTTGTTTTCACATTAGAAATTACGAACTGTTGCACTCGATGATAAAAAACACATCCACTTTCCATGAGGCGAGCGGAGACGACAAGTACAACAATGAAATTTTCTAACATAAAAACAGTGTAGCAATGCAAAACCTTCAGGCTATGCACCAATTAAATGTGCCAATAACTTCGATAAACTTAGTTCTTGCAGCGTTACATTTATATATATATATATATATATATATATATATATATATATATATATATATATATATATATATATTGTTTTTTAATCGTTTTTATACTTCATCTTGTTTGTGTATAGAATTCTTGTCAGAATTCTGGTATCGATATATATATATATATATATATATATATATACTGCTTTATATTTTCTTTTATTTTCGAACTGATTTTGAAGAGAACATCTCCAGGCAGCAGAAATCGGCAATGGAGAAATAGAAAAATACTGAATGTTCTTTGCTTCAGAATTTCAAGTGTTGATGGCTTCGGAAACTACTTGATTTAAAAAAAAGAGGGAAAAATAAAAATGACAACGGTAAAGAATAGATAAAATGCATAAATATTGTTGCTTTTAACGAGCCATTAATACTCATTTCAGAAAAGTCCTTCCCATTAAAATATATATATATATATATGTGTGTGTGTGTGTGTGTGTGTAGTTTTATATGAATCTAATTTAATATTGTACACACACACACACACACACACATATATATATATATATATATATATATATATATATATATATATATATACCTTTTTCCTAGATACACTTAAAATACGAAACCGAAATCCGAACGCACACTGGAAAAGGAAAATATCTCTCCCAGAAACTAAGCAACGTAGCAAGAAACTCCAACAGAGCACTGACCTATTAATCCTCTTGTATGACAGTGAATGCTGGGGAATCTTCTCACAGATGACAAAAATACTGGCGGCAACAGAAATGGAACACTACAGTAGGATGCTGAGATTACCTTGGGTGGAGTGTGTAATCAACGAAGAAGTCCTAAGAAAGCTGGAAACAAGAAAGACACTATACTTAGAATCAGAAAGAGATAGCTGAAATTTCTTGGATACATAACGACTAAAGAGGGTTTGGAGAACTTGACACTCACAGCACATATAGAAAGTAAAAGGGGCAGGGAAAGGCAGCGATCCTCTGTGAATGGATGGAGGTACGGACTCCTAGTGCCCCAGAGGAATGGCAGTTCGCTATTATCTTCAAGGACCTACTCGTAAGGAAGTATTTTAATACTGAGAAGATTCTTTTAGTGATTCCATAGATGGTGCAGAAATCCTTTGTGCCACACTTTGTTAAAAGCATTTGTAATTTCTAATGCTATTGTCCTTGAAATGTATTTGTTGTCTAGTGCCTCACTGAGTCTGTGAGTAATGACAGAACATCAGCAGTGGATCGGGCCGATCGAAACACGTACTGTTTGTCAGTCAAGAGAGTGTCCTTATTTAGGTAATCAAAAATCTTCTTGTTGATTATAGACTAAAAAAAGCTTACTAAGGACACTGAGGAGACTGATGGGATTATACAGTTAAGGAATGAGTGCTCTCTCATGTTCTTGAAAATCAGGCATACGCTTGACACCTTCCGCAAATTTAGTAAGCATTTTTCCTTCAAGCAGTGGTTAAATAGCTTCGCGGAGACCACTAATAGTTTCAGGTTGATATTCTTAACCGCTGGTATTTTGTCAGGGCCAACTACTGGGATTTTGTATTGATTTCCCGGGCTACAATAAAAAATAATATTAAGATTGTTCTTAGTGAAACCGGGTAAATTGGGATGGAGATGTCCTATCTTCTAATGTTGAATTAGAGGTAAAGACTGAGGCGAAGAGGATCTGACGAGGAAGATATACCCTCGGGGCCATTTATAATCGTGGGTACAGCCGCTTTGCCTCTATTCATAATTTGTCTGGTGTTTTTCCAGAACACTTGGGATCCAATCTTTTTGTTTTCAGCTTTGGCCTAGATCGCTTGTGCATAACTACACTTTGCATTTTCCAGAACATTCTTATAGCGATTGCGAGCGGTTCTGAATGCAGTAACAAACTACATCACTCTTTGTGATAGATATTGAAGTAGTAGTAACGATGAGCTGTGACTGCAGTGCATTCAGGGGTGAACGAGGGTTGGGTGTACGGTTTTTGTGGGATTTTTGTTTGAAAATGGAGTTTAAACTCTCCATTCCAGAAAGGATCTATTCTGGGACAAAGTGAGCAATTTTAAAGGCAGCATTTTTGAAGAAGGTTGAGAGAGGAGCTTCTGCCATGTAGGAACTACAGCTGTCCCAGTCTGTCTTCGTATAGAGAAAAATCATACGTCAAATCAGGGAATACCTTTGATTTGGCATCAATTTGGACACAGACTAGGGGAAAATCTGTCTTCCCTCTCCGGTATTTGGAGGGCGAAGCATTTTTCAGTGCAGGATGTGAGGAAGTGTTTAAGGAGGTTCGCTTGACACACACACACACACACACACACACATATATATATATATATATATATATATATATATATATATATAGGCAGCATATCTTCATTCAAAACTGTTACGGAGACCAACATTGCATATTAGTTTAAATGTCATTTGGGATATTGTATCGCTAAAAAACAGTAAGTACAAATGTTGGTTTTACGACCACAACATTATCAAGAGGTCTTACACTCCATTTGTCGGATACAAGTTCTATTGCACAACATTTAAAGACACATTCCTGTTCATCTTCCCAATACAGGAAAATACTTGTTGACAACACAAATATATTGCACCATGAACATTATAAACAAAAACTTAAAATTATCGAGGACCTCTATTTCAAAAGCAACCAACCAACACTAAACAAAATTTATTACGAGTGTCGCACAAACGTTGTAAAATGCATTTGTCCAAAATTTAATGACATTTTATGTTTCTGCCATCTCTAGTTAGCCCCCATATATTGTTGAACCTGTTAGTAAAACACCATAGCTACAAGGGATAAATTTTAAATTTTTAAATAATTATAACAGCGCGTTCATGCGTGTTTTCTAAAATCACCACTACAACGATCAGTTACAATAAGTTAGTCTTCGCAATTCACCCACTGAAGATGATCTCAGAGGAGATCGAAAGTACTTGGGTAGGGAAAGACTACAGCGCCTTCCTTGATGAATTTAAAACTTCAGGAAGTTAATTAAAGAAGTAAAATGAGTTATTATAAAATGACATAATATATCTATATTATTCAGTGATGAAACAATCTCTTTCTCTCCGTATATATATATATATATATATATATAAAATTTTATTGCTTACGTAGAAAATATTTTTTAATCAAACTTGTATCAATGAACAACGGCTGTCTGTATAAACATTATATATACATACATATATGTGTGTGTTTGGTTCTAATATATAGTTATTTTCTAAGCGTAGCTTAGATGTGGCACAAGGCCGAAAGTATGGGCACCTAGTGAGGATCGAACTCCCTTTTTAGTTGTAACTGATCTAGCGAGACAAGCTTGCTAACCATTACACCACGCCGAGGCGCCCTGTTTCTAATATATAAGACAACCTCGTGTATTGTGTTGATTGATATGACTCTGATAAATGGTATAATCCAAGCACCCAATTCCACGATGGAAAAATCTAATACGACATTTTTTTCTCAAATCTCAAAGCAATAAATTTATTCCGTTCATGAATATTCTACTTTATACACACAAGAGCCAAAGAGCCGTTATCATGTACGCAACGACTAAGTGGATTATCAAAGCAAGTCTTTTCTGTGATATTTAATAAAACCAGATTAACTACACATTCACACACATACATATATTTCTTATTACTCTAAATGTTCTATTTACTGGATACCCATGTTTGAGCAAACGCATTGTTTTTTTAACAGTGAGAAATACATCTAACATTATAGTCTGTTCATATCTATCTATCTCAGTTTATTTATATCTATCTATCTATCTATCTATCTATCTCCCTATCACTCTTTCTTTCGCTATCGCTCTCTCTTTCTCCCTCTCTCTCTCTCTCTCTCTATATATATATATATATATATATATATATTTACAAAATGGAACAAATGAAAGATAAATGTTTACTGTTTATATTTACGATGGTAACTTAAAAGTAAAATTTTGAAATATATATATATATATATATATATATATATATATATATATATATATACATTTATCGAGGCGTAATGGTTAGCAAGATGATTTCGCTAAATCAATTACGATTGAACAGTGACTTCAATCCTCACTGGGCGCTCC
This sequence comes from Acanthosepion pharaonis, assembly GCA_903632075.3. NCBI lineage: Eukaryota > Metazoa > Mollusca > Cephalopoda > Sepiida > Sepiidae > Acanthosepion > Acanthosepion pharaonis. Next base: position 913,037 of record CAHIKZ030003916.1, on the reverse strand, counting down.
ATACATGTGCCATATCTAAGCTATGTTTAGAAAATCAATATATATATATATATATATATATATATGCAAGCTCTCACACTTTTTTTTTTTCTCTCTCTCTCTCTACATATATATATGAAAATTTCTCCGATTTAATCAGTAGAGAAGACAATATTTATGAATATTTATTCATAAATATATATATATATATATATATATATATATATATATATATATATATATATATGTATGCATATGCATGTGTGTCTATATGCAATTATATGTACAAATATATACAAATTGTGTGTGTACATATATATATGTGTGTGTGTGTGTGTGTGTAGCGTGCTTACCATCTATTTGTTGAACATATATGCTTGCTCGACTCCAGTTGAAGAGTAATTAAATCAATCAATTAGGAAGTAGCAAAGACGAAACACTTGAATCAAGCAGCAAAGTAAGTAGGCGAAGGATTAACAGGTGCTTCATACAAGATTCAAGCACAAAACGTTTGCGTTTAAATTTACTCGGATTACCATTTATTCCGCACACACGCACTCACTTATCTACAAGCGTTTGAATGTATACATTACATATATGCACTGACACACATCACTCACTTTAAACATTTCTTTTTGATATATATATATATATATATATATATATATATATATATATATATATATATATATATACAGGCTTTATCAAAAATACCTTTACAAATTTTGGGAGCGGGTTCCTCTCACGAAAACAAAGACAAAATTCAAGATATGCCCTCAAATCCTTCGTTTTGAGTTTTTAAGTTTAAAGAAAGTTTACGGTAGATGGCACTGTTTTGCCATGTAGATTAGGTTACATTTGTCATTCGTGTACATTTGTGGCTCGTCTCTCTTCAACGTTTAACGTTTGTAGTAGAGAGTTAACTGAGAACTGTTCCGTTTAACTAGGTCAGGATATTCATATCGTCAAAAGACAGATATGAATTTTACACAATGGTAATGGACGAATGGTAATGGACCGCGGCTGTACGGCTGTATCAGATTGCGTTTCCAGACCGAATGCAGCCGAGACATCCAACTTTTCTGCTTTTTACCATCACGTTGATTAGACAAGATCCGTGGCATCACAAACTATGGAACGAGGAAGACCCTAACCCGAAGCGCTCCTACACCTGGTCGCAAAGAACACATTCTACGGTATGCAGGTATCAACACATGTCATAAGTCCCTAGCATGTTGTACATCTCATAGTACCACATGGAGGGTACTTCAAGAGCAGCTCCTGTATCCGAATCCTTTTCAACGTGTGCAATGTTTGAAGATGGTTTATTAAACAAACTGCTGATCCGTTGTTTGTCTCTTCAGTCTTCTTTACGGATGAGGAAACATTTAGAAGAGATAGAATAACACATTTACCAAATATTTATGAGCGGATCGAAATCCATATGTGTTGAAACTTGACTAATTGACTGAAAGTGTACACAATATTTACATATAGTCTTTTGTATATTCCTGGTAAGACCGTTCCTGGAGAATGTGTTGACTTAGTCGCAGTCGGGCAAAGTCTCTGGATTGAATCACTTGATTCCTCCCTTCTCTTCCCGGTACCAACCATATTTATATGGTCGGTACTCCACTATGAAAATTAGGTGGATCCTACTACAACAATATGGTACAAGACAGGCTAGACACCAGCGTCAGTTTATGATTTATGTGTGGGCTGCAATTATAGGTGTCTGCCTGGTAGGTCCATATGTTCTCCCAGTATAATCTGTCTACAAGGTCCTTATTACGAACACACTACCAGACCTGCTAGAGGATGTACCCCTGCTAATACGAAGACAACTGTGGTTAATGCATGAGGGGCTCCAGCTCATTTTAAACACATTGTTCGCAATGCACTGGCTGACATCTACATTGAAATATGAAAAGGTAAGGGAGGACCGGTTCCATGGGTTGCATGTACCCCCGACTTTTGGACTTTTATCTTTGGACCCACCTAAAACAATTGGTTTATGCAGCGTACATTAATAATTCATGTGATTCATTGTGATCAACGTGTGATGGTAGCTTGGGAAATCATTCGACACCGTGTGGTAGTTTTTGAAAGGGTCCGCCAGTTGGATGCATGCGTGTGTAGAAGCAAGCGAAGAACATTTTGAACATTTATGTGTTTCTGTGTTTAGGTTCAACTATGAACTTTTGGACATATTTTTATAAGGACATTTTACCTTGTTTTTAAGTCAAGGACCAAAGTTTGTAAAAGTATTTTTGGATTGCATCTTGAATGTATTTAACAGCGTCTACCTTAAACTTTAAATTTATTAACTCCAAAACAAGTGCAAAAGTCCATATAAATATATTTCCGCAAATCCTTCGTTTTTATGTGAGGAACACGTCCCCAAAGTTTGTAAAAAGTATTTTTAATACACCCTGTATATATATATATATATATATATATATATATATATATATATATATAGAGAGAGAGAGAGAGAGAGAGCGACAGACGGCTGAAGAGAGCTTCACTGTGGCTTTTCTATATATATTTTAACGTTAATTATTCTGACATCTCGAAGTTCTAAATGGTTGTAATTTTATAATTGTTTCTTCTCCAGCACTTTTGCAACCTTCTTCCGATTTCCACTCATCTACGATCCCCAACACATTAGAAGCAACGTCAATGAACATCTTCTGTCTCCTTGAATCCTGTTCTTTTTTTGCCCACTCCTTTTCTTCCACTCTCAGTAAACCCATGCGTTTTAGTGACTTACTTGAGCAAAAAATGTATATTTAGAGAATACGAACGAGAAAACTTATTCGAAGGCCTGAAAATGTAAATAGAATATATATAACATTATAGTAATTCACCGAGTCAAGAAGAATCCTCGACAGAATACACTGGTAGCTGTTTCATCCCATTGGGGACTCATCAGCAGTTCTCACTCACAACCACTTATCGAACCCGGACCGTTACGATACAACGGAAGAATCATATCACTGTAACAACGGCGAAAGAGAAACTGATTAAACTCGATATAGCGCCGCTATTCACAAATTCTGTGGTGATACTCATCCAAGTATTCGAACCCAACGGGTTGTGCCCCAAGCCAACGTCTTCCTTCCTCTTAGTCGCTCCATCGCAGAGCATTAGCTGGGTCAAGCAAGGATATACAGGTGATAGAATTTTGGGCGGTTAGAATAATTATTATAGTAATTCATCGTGTGTAGAATCCATATATATATATATATATATATATATATATATATATATATATATATATATATATTCCCTAAACACCTGAAGGGGAACCTTCCCTATTCACAAGCACTTAGACTCAGAATATGTTTCAACAATGAAGAAGTAAATAAACACACTCAAAATCTCGAGCATCTATTCACATCACGCGGCTATAAACAACACCTAATCAGGGAAGAAAAAATAAAGCAATTTCTAAACCTAGCAAAACACCCTAATGTACAAGATTAAAAAATAAATCCCTCTAGTAACCACTTTTAACCCTACTCTTCCTTCATTATCCCAGATAATCTAATGTCGCTGGCTAATACTACTTCTCAAACCAGACCTAAAAATTTTGTTTGAGGAACCCGGTCTTCTAGCATATCGTAGACATAAGAACCTTAAGGAAATTATAGGTAGTCACCACATTTCAGATGATAAGGTAACCTATAATAAACCAAAAATAAAAACAACATGATTTTCTTAACAATGTCACTACAAAAGGAGCTTATGCTGTAACCATACTTGACACAACAATTACTTCACTAGCTCACTCACTAAATCTACTTTCAAAATCTACAACGACTCTGCCTGTAGAAGTCAACATAATTTACCTCTTACAATGCACACTATACCTGAAACAATATGTGGGAAAATCGGAATGGCTGTTTCACTACAGAATTAATAATAATCGTAATTAAAGTCGTCTCTCCACGAAAGATTATTACCTGTAGAACAACATTTCCGCCTAGAAAAACATGATTTTAAAAGCCATGCCAAATTCACTATAATTGAAAAAAAAATAGAAAAGGACAGAAAAGATAACATTAGAAAAATTTTAGAAGACCATGAAGACAAATAGATTTTGTGCTTCAAAACATTCCATCCAGATGAGATTAATTACAAATTTAACAACATAAATAGAATTAATATATAACCCCATAAATCAAGCCGTACCCACATTTCTCACCTACACAAGACAGACATGCTTACGGAGATGTTGAGGTCACACACTTATAAACACAAACATACTAATATATACACGTTCACACATCATACACACTCCCGAGGAACTAAATGATAACATACGCTTAACACAGACACATCCTCTTCCCAGGAACCAATAAAACTGTCAAAATAATCAAGGGAATTCAGAGTAGCATGAATCTATCCAGCCTCTATCTTAAAAAGCAACTTGAAAGAGGCCGTTTGACCAACACAAGGACTGACCAAAATTAACGATAAAAAAGAAAAAGACAAATGAAATCTACAGTTCATTTTCTTCAGAAAGTCATCCATTCCTGTAGTTCACTGCTACTAACAAGCATGTTTTTTTTCTTTTGCAGGTCGAAACTAGACGGGGAATCTAACTGAAACATTACCGTGGTACAAGGAACCGGACCATAACAATAGTGTAATGGATAGCGACTTGGAATAAGTCATCGGAGAATAGGAGGTTGGAATTCTAATCGAGTTAGAAATGATAGGAATCTATCTCTTTAGCATTTATTGCTAAATTTAGAAGACCAGCATTGAATTCTAAATCTGAGGAGGGTCGTTTGGAGAACTAGTGACACACGATAGGTACCAGTTTTTTGTATTCGGTTCTTCTGAAAAGTGTGGTTGCCTCTACACAAATCTTCACCACAAATATATATATATATATATATATATATATATATATATATATATATATTTGATTTACTATAAAAAAAAAAACAAGCTAAAGCTGGATTGAATATATTTATGTTTGAGTTATCACTACTAATTCTGTAATCAATGAAAGTGTTTTGTAAATTAATAAATTTAGAATTTTGAACTGTTCTCGGACAGTATAACGTGTAGAATAAGTATGGGTCTACAAACATTTTATCTGAAAGTATTACTAGTAATATATATGCAAAAACAATTTATAAAATCAAAAAAATCAAAATAAATATTTTAAGAATCATAATCTAAGATAAATTAGTGGAGAGGTACATAAGAGGGTGGGAAGTATATCAAAGGAGGGAGTTATAATTTTAAACGTTTAGAGTTATGGAATTAAGAATTTAGGAAGATTGTAGGGCTGGTTTTCACCCGTCGAGGTGCAGTTGAAATGCACCGAAACGAAGTTGCATCTTTGTAGTGAGTAAACTGTTTTTGTCTATATATATATATATATATATATATATATATATATATATATATATATATAATTTATTTTATATGCGCAGTGGAAAGCGCTCAATATCAGTGATAGATCTAACATATTCAACTGTGTGGATATGAGCTTGTGACCCTGGGTTTAACGTTTTTGCGGTAGTTAGACAAACTGTTTTTTTTTAACTGAATTTATTTATGTATGTTGGCATTTAATTGTTTGGTGGTGGGAGAGGGAGATTCTCTGTGTTCGTTTAGAATGATACTCTCACACATACAGACACACATACACACAGGTGTACGCATTTAGTTCACACAAACATAGCCATATAAATAATCCGAGATTAAGCGCAGATACACATACATACATACGCAATTGTTACTCCATTTCGGTGTCGAGACTGCAGTGATATTCCTTTCAACAAGGGACAGGCTGAGGTGTTCTTGACTCTTTTCAGACTGGCCGTCTGTGTCGCCAGACAACCTTACACTTCCTCACACAGACATAAACACATGTGGACATGCGCGTGCACTCTTGTTGGTATGGGCCTTTCATCACCAATTTGGTTAAGTGGGTTCTGTTTGTGGACATGGTGATGATGATGTTTTGTATTTTAAACGCTGTCTGCTTGTGTATTACTGATGATTGTGATTATGTTAATTGTGCTAATAATTGATATTATAATGTTAACAATAGTTATTGATATGTTAACGGTAAATTTAGCTTTAATGATGATGGAAACGAAAGTGTAATGGTAAAAAATGACAATGGTAATTATGATAATAGTTGTGGCAATTATGATAATGATGGCGAAAAATAATAATAATAATAATAATAATAATAATAATAATAATAAAACGATTACAATAGCAAAAAGCAGTACTAATGGTGTTAGTGAAGATTATGAAGTGGTTGTTTCTAAAGTGGTAATGCCACTACTGATAGTGGAGATAATAATAGTAGTTATTATTTGTAGGTGCATAAAGTGATAACAACAATATTAATAGCGAATGTAGTAATAGTGGTTATAAAATGATATTGAAGTGTTAGTGGTTATATCTCCTCTGATGGCTGCACCAACTGCCATGGCGATGATCGTGTCCACAGAGGTGATGTTAGTTTAGTTAACAACGCTGTTAGTTCTATCTATCTGTGTTAATTGCTATAGTGGTGGTTGTATTTGCGGGTGTGGTGTTAGTGTTGGTAACAGTGCAGGTAGTGTTAATAATAAATATTGGTGGTTATGTTTTGGTGGTTTTGGTATTCTTGCGTTTTAGTGTTCTACCGTATTTTTTTTCCGTAGTTTCATTCCTGGTTGTAATCAGATTTGTTGTATGTATTATCCATTTCGCATGAACTGTGATAGCAGATATTTATTTTCGTGTCTGCATTTTGAAATTATTTCTGATTTGGTTTAGTAATTCCTTTTGTTGAGTGTAGGAGATTATTACCACTTTTTTGTGAAGACAAAGTAGACATCTCTATGATATGTTATTGTAGACAGGTGCAGTTTTCGTGATTTCCCAGCTTACTTTTGGTATTATATGTATGTGGATAGTGTGGTGCTATTCGAGTATTTTCTCTTGGAGAATGAAAGGTCGTGGGTCTATTTTCTTTGCTTGAATGTTCTTTCTGTGGCGCCAATGTAGTACATTGTAGTGTTGTTTGCGTTTACCTTAGCTTTGTATACTACGTTCGTTTGTAGGCAATTTCCTTGTAGTGGGCATGTAGTTTTGCCTCTGCAGTTGCATTGGGGGTCTTTGATTACACTATTGCGGGTTATTATTTTTTGTTGTAGTTTTTATTATTTATGTTATATCCAAACAGCTGAATATATATATATATATATATATTGAATAAATTATAAACATTATGTCTGCTTTAATGTGGACATGTAGTTTTGTTTCAGAAAGATATTGAAGTACTTGGGAAATATAAGTGATTCTTACTGTTACAATGCATTTCTTGCCTCATTCAATTGTAATACACGGAAAATATTCGTGAATATGAAAAGATTATGATAGAAATAAGCAGACATAATGTTTGTAATTAATTTATTCATTCAGACATGCCTAAAAGAGAATTTTCTACCTAAATACACACATATATATATATATATATATATATATATATGAGGAAAATGATTATTTATTACTTAAATGCTCTTTTTATATACAGATGTAATTAGACGCGCAGTTTATTTATTATATTATATTTTATAAAGTAGTATACTTACTTGTTTTTATCTACCAGCCCGAATATTCAAGAAAAATTATTAGAGAAAAATATGCGTTTTCCGGCAGGATTCGGACCTAAATAAATATACTGTTTCATAAATAAACGAAATGTCTTCTCAAATACGAGTATCCACAGAAAATAACGTTTAAGTAATAAAAATCTATCGGATTAATAAATAAAAAATCCTGTTCCTTACAAATTGCTTTGTTTACGTTAGAATACAAAACTGATCAGATATGTGTAATTCAGTCTCATCCTTAAGTCCAGAACTCCTTAGCCACTGGTGGGTTGTGAATAGATTCTACATCAGTATTTTTGCTTCGAAGAAGGAATTGGCTACGTAGAGTCTTTTAGTTCCAATTTTCTTCTATTTGCTCATTTTCTTAGCTTTTTCGCTTCTTATTTCAGTGTTCTTGCTGATTTTGCATCAGTTGTATCTATTTCACTGCTATTTTCAAAATTCTCTTGCATTTGTATAGACGTCTTTTGATACAGAATAAAGCTTTTTACTCTTTACATGCTTCATTACGAGTTACAACATCCAATCTTGTATAGATGCAATATACTTAATAAGTCTCATTATTGAAACTTTGTCAGACAATTCCAGTTGAATCAAACCCTTACACTCACTGCCCCTTGACAGATACAGAGTTAATATCTGCCTTAGGGTGGTGCATTATACTGCATGGGATTTGTTTGCGAAATTTTGCATCAATTTTCTAGAGTTTCGTTAAGTCCCAATATATTATGTTGAATCTGTAATTTACAGCAAAATTGTTAATGGCCATTATTATATTTTTCGAATTCAGTTCAGTTTTCGTTATTACTTGTACTCTCCTGATACACACCTTTCAGATTTTCTTTCCTTTTCGAATGTCGTATTCTATTGCTTTCATTCACACCAAGATACTTGTAAGTACCTTTTTTGTCGTGTCCCTTAATCACATATCTGCATAAAGAATTATATTCTTACTACTAATAAACTTTTCTCGCTTGAAGGTGGTCTTTACACTTTTATCTAGCCCAAATTCTATGCTTATATCATCACTTAAGCTTTTAAAATTCATCATCATTTAATTTCAAGTTATCTATATAAAATAGATGATTTATCTGTTTATCTTTGATCTTATACCCATATACTAGATTGTTTAACAATTTTGATAAATGAATTAACGCCAGACGAAAAAGGAGAGGAGATAAAGTGTCTTCTTGAAAAAAAAATCCATTGTTTAATTTTCATGTCTTTATTTTGGGGCACGCTATTAGAATGCGAGAGTAAAGAAGATATCTTCCAGAATGACATATTATGTCGTAAAAAAAAAATCACAGTTTTCGGTGAGATTGTATACCCTTCAAAGTCCTTGATGCTCCGCGAGTGTGGGATGCTATCGAAGGCCATTTTGCTACACTGAAAATCATTCTATTTATAAGCAATTGATTTTTGCTACCACACAAGCCAATGTGACAACCTATTTGCTCAGTAGGACATATATTAAGATAGCTGTATATTATTATTATTATTATTATTATTATTATTATTATTTTTTATTATTTGTTGAAACTTGGATAAGCATGGAATAATAATAATACAACACAAAATGTACGTAAACAAAATGTATTGAAACAAGGAAAAGGTACACAATATTTACAGTTAGTTTTGGTATATTCTTAGGAAGACTGTTCCTGTAGAATGGGTTGACTTAATCGCAGTCGGGCAGAGTCTCTGGATTGGATCTCTTCTTACTTCCTCCTCGTCTTCCCGGTACCAACCATATTTATATGGTCGGTACTCCACTTATGTAAATTAGGTGGATCGTACCACAACATTATTATTATTATTATTATTATTTTCTGTGTGGCATTATCTTACCAGATTGTAATTTTAAGTGTCTAATTACCAAGTCCCCTCCGGAGTCTAAGTGTAAAAGAAAGTTATCTATGCATAGTTGGGATGTTTTGCTGAGATGAAGAGAATTTTGCGGATATGTGCAGTTCTGCACAAAGTATTCTTTTGTAGCTATTATTGTTATTATTGTTATTATTATTATTATTTAGTTTTCTCTTAGTTGATTTTCTTATTGTTCCACGTTTCGGTTATGACTATTTGATACATCCATTTTTTATTTTAATTTGCCTTAACCTTTCTTTTCATTTCCTTTTTATTGATTTTCTATTACGTTCTTTATTTTCTTTACTACTTATTCTTTCTTCTATTCTTTCTTTCTTGCCTTTTTTTCTTGCTTTTTTTTTCTGTTTTTTACCTATTTCGTTCTTTCTTTCTTTCTTTCTTTCTTTCTTTCTTTCTTTTCTTTATTCTTTTCCTTCGCATTTAAAATTCTCCCTCTTCTTGTCTTTCGTTTTTTTCTTCCGTCCTTTTTGTTCTGGGTGTTTTTTTTTTTAATCAATGTTACTCAGTATTACTGTCTCTCGTTTCTCTAACACCACATAAAAAAAAAACAAAAAAAAAAAACAGATAATAAATAACACTCGTTTTGTAGTTTCCACTTCTTGCCGTTTTTTTATTTTTATGAGTATTTTTGTATATATATAAATATTAGGGGGTTTATAATTATTTCCTCAGAATTATAACTCCTCTATACATTCCTTAATTTTTTTCTTCTTCACACTCTTATCTGCATTCAGGGCTTAAATTTCAGTGAACAATCTCGCCCAAATTTACCTCATCAATCTTTATCTCAACTTTAATTTACTTTATATATATATATATATATATATATATATATATAATCACTAAGCAAATCGTTCATTTAGATTCTTCATTCATTTGTGGGTGGGATTTGTTTCTTTATATTGTTTTTTGTTCTTGCTTTTGTGCGGCTTCGCCTACTGACGCCATTGTCAATATCACGCATCTATTCAACCCTAATCGCGATAATTACGTCGTGTTTCTATTGACACAGGCCTCTTTTGTAAATAGTGTTAATAACTATCCGTTACTTTCAATCGATAACTTGCCTCCTGTTCCGGGAAGGCCAGATTGAATTGATGGAAAATGCGAGGAAAATTGAAGTTTTAACGTTCTTTAATCTGCGTTAAAACTTACAAAGCTATTTGCCAAACAAAATGAAAATAAAGAAAGAAAAACGAAAAAGAAAAAGGAATAAAGATTTACGAAACAGAGAATCATGCAATGCAAATATTATATTATTTGTATTGCTCAATAAAGACAAATGCCAAGCCGATGACAGTTTGTTATTTTCTAGCATATAAATGTAATTGGGAATCTATCTGCAACGCAAATTAACTCAGAAAAGCTCCAGGTCGGTTGTTATGGCAATTTATGAACATAAATTTTCGATACTTTATTCGAAGCGCAGCCGAAAACGAGCGTGAAGAACGGTCGCCTCTGAACCTATGATTTCTCATAATTATATCAAAAATTCATAAATTCTGAACTTGGGTATATTCACTGGAGCAAATCATCTGAATCAGTTTATGTTTAAAGAAAAGACGAAGTGGGTGGACAGAAGAAAACATGTACGAACGAAATTAAACTGATAGGGAAAGATGCAAACCAAAAAAATCACTTATAAGTAGATATGGAATGGATTCAGATAGATAGACAGACAGACAGACAGATAAGCAGACAGGCAGGCACAAAGTGCGATGGATGAATTGGCGTCTAAGTTACGCAAAAATGAAAATAACACTGATGACATATCATTTTAACAAATACATTTACTAAAATTACACAAAAATATCTTGTAATACTAAAGTGTAAATTTATTCAATAAAATCACAATTAGCTACAACCACGGCCTCCAGATGACTTTGGAATCTTCTGCAACTCTTCTGGGCGGTCTCCTTATTTAAGTTGGTGAATTCTGCCACAATCCCTGCCTTCAGTTTTGTTGGTCTCTCGCTCAATAATAACATAATAATCAATGGGGTTGCAGTTTAAGAGAGTTAGGTGGCAAGATTTCTGCCCACAGAAATTTCTGACAGCTATGACTGGGATCCCCTGCTTATGTGGCATGGTATAGAGTCCTGTTGCCAGACATAGGATCTTCCAGCAGCTACCTTCTTGACCCAGGATAGCACTACCTTCTCAAAGCACGTGATGTAGGCCTCTGTATTGAGTCTTAGGCCTTCACTAAAAGATTCGGGAGTTCAACTCTTTCCAAATCCTGTGCACTGTCCTCAGATTGATATCCAAACACTCTGAAATGTTCGTCTTGGAGCTTACGTTACCAAGCCAAACAGTACAGCATGCCGTTTCCAAATTTCTGGCGGAATGAATTGCGTCATGGTGCTCTTTTTCTCACAGACGGTGCCCAACTGACCCTACTATACTGTGCAGTCGATAAAACAAAAACCAGCAACACGCATGCGCGAAATTAAAAATATAAAAAGGCGAAAATTTACCCATCGCACCCTGTAGATAGATAGATAGATAGATAGATAGATAGATAGATAGATAGATAGATATGAACAGAATGAAATAGAGACATATGGACAGAATGAGATAGATGTCGGCACCTGCTCGACTTCGAACACTGTGATCGTCATTCTCTCTCCCTATACCTTTTCTCTCCTCTGGTATAAGCGGAAATGGCTATGAATCAAAAAGACTTTTACGAGGCCATTCGCGTGAATTTGATTTTGGTGGACAATTCTACGCGATGGAGAAGCCCACATACTTGGCCAGGAGCGCCTCCCTCGTAGTTCAAAGAGGATTGAGACAGGCAAACCTGATTGCATTGAGCTGTCGGATGATTGGTCTGTCAAGGTCCGCCTTGATTACTCCAGCCCGTCTGACGCTCCCCTCTTCCGCCAGTTCGATCATTGCCTTTTTCCGCCGGTGGGGTCTTCGGGGGTTGGTTGCATTCCTTTCCTCTTCAACCTTACCGCCATGGTTGCCCTACAATAGTTGGTACTCCAAACTGCTTCGCTCTTGGGATTACTGCGACAAGTAAGCCCTCTACAATGACAAGGAACAACCATATATATTTTACACTGGATGTCTGAGTGAACAGTTCGTTATCAAATGTACCACTTTGAGTTATTATTACTTGAAATGACAATAACAGAAACGAATCAATAAATAAGGAATTAATAAAGCTGATAAAAGTATAAAATCATCATTAAATATATATGAACATTTTTATTATTGTTAAATATTTGAGAAATAAATAATAAAAGAAGAAATTCACTACGGCACTAAAATAGCTATATATATTTCTGAGATGAGGTATTGCAATTATTTACATTATTCTGGGGCACCTCGGCGTGGTGTAATGGTTAGCAAGCTTGTCTTGTTAGATCAGTTACGACTGAAAAGTGAGTTCGATCCTCACTAGATGCCCCATACTTTCGTCCTTGTACCGCATCTAAGCTACACTTGAAAAATAACTATTTACATTATTCTGACTGTTGCCCTCATCTTTATTGCCATATTCACAAGGTTTCGACCATTGTACGTTCCGGCGTTCTTCAGATGATTGGAATTTCGAATGAACTCTTTATTTCGTCCACCGAGGTAGATTGTTTTAGTTATTTCAGTTACCTCCCTTTAACTCAACTCTCCGTTTTTGCACCACTGCAGTAGGCAAGTATTGAACTCTTTGGCTGAAGTCGCAGGATCAAACCAACGCCTTGAGGACATCAGCGCATGATTTTTTGGGACTTATAAACTTAATATCACAGTAACTAGTTTTTACCAGAGCTCATACTGCGAATGTGTTTTTTTTTTTTTTGAGAAAGCAAAAACAAACTCGTATTCCTGGCAGTAATAATATCTCGAACAGAACATAGGTTTAAGACATACGTATATCGCAAGCCAACATTTACCGGACATTAAATCAACTTCAACTCCCACTACACATAAAATGTAAAGAAAGGGATCGTCTGCTGCTTACAGCATCGAGCAAAAGTCATAAGTGATGACCTGGGGACATATGAACAAAAATGGTCAGTATAAGCAGTACCCTAAAACGTAACAACTACCCTGGGTACATGGTAGCAGCTCCGATAAATTGGAATAGAAGGATACAAGAGGATAACAACACACATAAAACAGCTTCGGTCTGCCTACCCTATATGAAGGGATTATCGGAAAAATACAAAAGATCTGTGATCCATATAACATCAGGACGACCTTCAAAAGTGGTTCAACACTTCACAGACACCTATTCCGAAGACCCCTACCCCGCCCATAGAGTTGAACATGACTAAGGACTATGTATACGTCATCCCGTGCAGCTGTAGTAAGAAATATAAAGGAGAAACAGGCCGCCCTCTTCAAGAACATCGTAAAACCGTAAAACGAGCAGAAACAGAAAAATCAGGTGTAGCTGACCACATATGGAGGGAAAGGGGAGATCATGTGGGATGAGGTTGAAATAATAGACAGAGAACATCACTGGAAAATACGAAAACTTAAAGAAACAGCACATATGCTAGGTCACAAAAATTTCCTAAGCCCGACAAGTATGGAAATGAATACAACATCGGAACCAGTAATACGGAGTGCTAGAGAAAAGCAATAACAACAAAATTGCAATATGAGCTCTGGTAAAACATGATTACTGAGACATTAAGTTTATAAGCCCCCAAAATTCATACATATATGTATTCAAGGACACATGAATAAAATAGTTGGTTGGATCAAGTGACTTGACCCAAGGAGTTGTGAGTTCAATACCTGGATACTGCAGTGGAGAGATGAGTTTAAGGGACATCCGGAAGTGGAATGGCAAGTGGAATTAAAACAATCTACCCCAGTAGACGAAATAAAGGGTTCAGTTCTAAATTACTATCACATAAAGAAAGCTGGAGAATGCAAAAGCCGAAACGTTGTGAATATGGCAATAAAGATGAGGAAAACAGCCCGAACAATGTAAATAATATAAAAATAATATAATATTGCGACTCGAAATGCTTTTCCTACAAATTTGAAAATGCGTCCTCTTCTATAAAAAATCTTACGTTTACTACAATCATTGATTATTTATGAGATAGCTATGAACATATAGATAGATATGAACAGAATGAGATGGAAAGGAAATGTTTTCGCTAGATGTATTAATACTTAAAAAAGAATAGAAAATCACAGAGAGGAAATTAATATGATTCCCCCACAAATGTTTTATTTGTTTCTCTTTTAATGGACTCATTATGGCCTTTATTTTTGTTAGTTTTCCAACAAACAGTGTAAGTTCAATGACTCTGAGCTAATTTCAATATACGTTTATTGATTTGTTCAAACCGTAAAACGATCGATTTGATGGGTCGATTATTTAACTGTGACAAATTTCGTGAAATAATGAGACTAACAGGAAAATGTTACTCGCAAACAAAAAAGTAATTTTCATTTTCCTCTGAATATTTAGCATTAAAAGTAAAACAATCTTTCTCTTGTCCTGTATATATGCATATTAAACTTTCATGTTGGGATAATTATTTATTTCTCTATTATTAACGTTCCATAAACTTAGCATAATATTAAGAAACATGAAAAGATAACCGTGTTCAGTAATGTTATATCAATCCTCCAACATGACAGTTAATGCTAGAATGTTTCCCCATACATGAAGAGCAGACTTGTGACAACAAGGATGTGGTTCAACAAAAGAATGCTGAGAATTCCTTTGACGGAGTATGTGAGCAACGGGGAAGTTTTAAGAAAGATAGAAAAAAAAACCCAGACACTTGCAGTTAAAAAAGAGAGTTTTTTTTGCGGGTGGGAGGATCCTATCATTCCAAGCAAGGCAATAAAACCACTAGGAAGCAAGAGGTTTACTGAGTGTGAGAGAATATAAGAAAAAAAAACTATCAAGGGGACAGTAAAAGGATAAGAAGACAGAAGATAACGATTGGTATTTAAACTTTAGAAGCTCAAAATCGACTAGAAAACAAAAAAACCGGAAGCGAGTTACACAAGTGAGAAGTGAGAGAGAAAAAAACTGTTAGCATAGAACGTTTACATCTAACCATTTCAACTGTAAAATAATGAAACCTTGCCAACCTATCTACCACTGCAGTTAAATTCATAAAGTCTATGTACCATAGCCGTCCTGGGTATGACGATAAACTACATCCGCGTCCTGGGTAAGACGATAAACTACGTCCAACAGCAAGGCCTCTGATCAGGAGGTTTTGAGGAGCGTGGAACCACCTCTTAATTGCTGGTGTTCCCAGGTCCATCCTGACCCGGGGTGGTAGCACCTGTTAGGGTCCCAGCTATGGGCAAATAGTTGACTCTGCAACGTAACTCAAAACACTATGAAAGTGTAAAAATAGATTTTAATACCAGAAATACTTTGTAAAAAAAAAAAATAGTATCAGCAATAAATATTTGAAAAAAGAAAATATTGCGAGAAAAAAAAAATCTTGTCAGCATTAAATAACCCATTGCCACAAGACAAAATATACCAAACTATACTTTTTTTAAATAAATATTACCAGCTACATATTTTTTTTTTAAAAAAATAAGGAAATTTTGTCGACACTAAATAACCTATTGTGGTTGATTTGCTGTAAAACAAAACAAACCAAACCAAAGCAATCTATGTACCATAGAGAAAAGTTCATCAAAACAATTACCATGAAAGTATTTCTAGAAAAGTTACATTGGCGATGATAAAAGGGAATTAAGCCTAGATGCCAGATTAAGACCAATACCATTGTAATTTCTTTGAGTTTAATCAAGAATTTCTAAATATATAGCAGGAACACCAAACCAGATGTGACAACAATATTCAAAACAAGGACGCATGATAGACTCATAAATATCTAAGATAGATTCTGGCGAGACAGTTAAAATTTATGAGTAATATCATAAGGAAAGGGTAGTGTAGATAATTTGAGACTGACGTCTCGTATTAAATGTAAGTGAGAGAGATGAAAAGAACGAGTAACCTACCTAACGATTTTGTGTAAACGGAAGACAGACCAAAGACTGAAAGGTATGATAACAAACTATGATAAACATTGCTTGGTTTTAAGAAGGATGGGAATTTGTAGAGAGCTATAATAGCCTATGTTCTAAAGGGACACGTCATATAAAAGAAGATTATCAGCCATTTTTCATGCCTGTAGAAGGTTCAGAGATTCCCGCCTTCCTTAAATCAGGGAGTAAAGCGCATTACCCTACAAGGTTGGCTAATGTGTTATCAGAGGCTTCGAATTGTTGTTCTTCTCTTAGACTAATTGCTCCAACAAGACTAGAGATCTTAATCTGCTCTAATATTTTACCCAGACCTTGGTGGAAATTGGCAATACAAGAAGTCTCGGCAGGAATTTGAACCTGGCTTGCTGAATCTTAGAGATAGAGCGCCAATAAAAATTACGTAATTCTCTCTCTAAAATATTTCAGTAACTTGAAGCAAATCTAAATTCAAATTTAATAATTATTTTAGAGCCAATAAGAAAAGCTTCTTTCGAAATAAAGCTTCTAATTCGAAAGAATTCAGCCAACAACATCCGGATACGTTGCTATAGTTTGAAAAGAAATGCCTTTCTTAGATTTGTGAACCAATCAGAACGTCTCTCAAAAAGTAGTTTATCTGATCCGACTAACTTTTATATAAGGAAAGCAGTCCACCAGTAAGACCAGGGTTGAATCCGTTTGTTCGTCTCTCCGAACTGTAGGCATGTAAACACACGCCTGTGCGTGTACATATACACTTTTCTCATGAAGTACACTGGTTTCAACTGTCCACTTTGTAACCTAATCACACACGCATATATGCACTCACAGCGGTCAGATGACTTACTGTATTCAACGACTGGCTCTAATTACTTGCTCAATAAGAAATACACATTTCCCTTCACACTGCCTTTAATGAGAAAGATTTTGTATCATTTGTTGGAAATAATCATTTCCACTGTTATTGAAACCACAACATTGTCTTCTCGATCTTTTGTTCAAACATTGTTTGAATTTAATTTCCACCTTTTGTTATCACTCATTTATCACAAGACTATATTTTTGTTGGTGGAAAACAATTTATCTAGAGTCAGAATTAAGTGATTACCAACTCTGTCACATACTGACTAAAATCTTTTAACATCGCCTTAAGTTATCAAAATTCTTAGATGGTTTATTTTCATTATTGATTTCTGTTTATTTTATTTCCATTTAATTGTTACCTTTTGATCCTACTCCTCGGAGACATTATAATTGGTGTGAATAATCGAAAAAAGAAAGAGAGTAGTCGATAAGTGACCGAATTGTTTAAGGCAATGTCCATGTTAGACAGAATAAGTAAGTGTAAGTTTAAATCTCCTTGCACGTTACTTTATCTCTGGTTCACGATGTTTACTTATACGGTCATAGAGAATAACGACCTCGAACAGTGTTTCTCGACATTTTTTTACTTTAGGGCGCACTTGTAGAATAACTAAAACGCTGGGACGCACATTAAAATTTAATAATATAAAATTAGTCATGAAATTTGAAAATAGGAAAATAATAAAGTTCCCTGAAATAAATATTCATTCATTCTTAAGATATTGTATATTTAAGTATGCTTGTATGAAACCTATGCTTGATGCATTTTGACAAATTTATGAATGTTAAGCCTTATATATGATAAATATATACTCTCACTGTCAATATTTCTGAGATGAGGCATTGTACTTATTTACACTATTTACATTATTCGGACTGTAGTTCTCATCTTCGTTGCCAGTGGATAAAAGCATTGGCTGAATCCAGTAACTTGACTCAAAGGGTTGTGAGTTCAATACCTGGCTACAGCAGTGGTGAACAAAAACTCGGAGAGTTGAGTTAAAGGGGGGAAACTGATACTGAGATATCCGGAAGAGGCATGGCATGTGGAACTAGAACAATCTACCCCGGTGGACGAAATAATCACATGAAGTAGGCCGGGGCGTACAACGATCGAAACGTCGTGAATGTGACAACAAAAATGAGGACAGCATTCCGAACAATGAAAACAGTGTAACTAACACGCTCAGTGTATTTAATGCTTAATCTATTTTTGCATTTAATATTGGTAAGTGTAGAAAATTTTAATTAGAAGACGTATGATGTGGACAATTGTAATAAAATATTCTATGATTTCTTGAAGGGTATTGTTCTTGAATGGGAATCCAAAATTGATCAATGGACACCTCTTTATACTTGATTTGTAAGCCATGATCGGCAGATATAGAGACCAGCTCCTCCTCTTCTGTTAACGATAGACTAACGCCATCAGTTGTAACGTCAATTGACATGGCAGCTATGTGCTTGGTGTCCCTTGCTTTTGTAAAAAATATTTTTTTTAAATATAAAAATAATTAATAAATTACTCTTCAGTTACCTTGGGGTGCACCTGGGTACCTTTCAGGGAGCATTAATGCGCCCGGGCGAACCAGTTGACAAATGTTGATCCAATGTTTGATATGAATATTCTGTAGAACACGTTCAGACAGTGGATATCAGCTCAGGAAGTGGAATTGGCGGACCGAGTTCAAATTCCGCGTTCTTCTTTTGCATTCACTTTCGCACTATATCATTTGGGAAAGGCTTGAATCCGTCTCTTCTCCCACCAGCTATGGGTTAAATAGTAGGGTAAACTAAGCACTTACACTACAGGCAAACTGTTTGGGGGCCACTCAGCATTTCTTTTAAAAAAAAAACACCTTAAAATGATATATTTTTTTTTCTATTTTTCAAAGTAAAAGATAAAATTTCAATAACTACAATGCACTTGTTTTTATTTTGACAAAAAATAAGCACTTAACTGTAAATAAAATTATCGTGCAACAGCATCATATTTCGTTTTTGTCAATAAAACCACCACTTGCCTTAATCACGTGTTAAAAATTTTGACATTCTTTAAAATAGTTTATGAAGTACATGGCAGACCTTCCCAAGTATTCTTCTAGCACTGAAAAAGCTCACGCTCACTCTTTTGGGTATTCTCTCCTATCCAATTCTTCCCATCCTAATTCAGTAGGAGAGATGTCAGAAGATTGAAGCAGCCAAGCCACAATTTCCAAAATTCGGTTCCTTTTTTGGGGGTGACTGGACGTAATTTTGACATAATTTAGAAAAATGTTTGGGATCGTTGTCTTGATGAAATGTGATTTTTCCAAGTATGCGTTAACCATATGGTATAGTATAGATGGTATCGAATAATATTATTTTTATCTCACGATTCCCTGAATCAAATCTCCAGCTATCTCTCCGCGCAAAATATTCCTACACGATAATATGTCCACCATGCTGTTGGAACGATTCAGTCATTCCCTTGGCTTTCCTCTCATGTACACTCTTCTCTTACCTCCAAAAAGTTCAAATTTGGACACGTCTGTCCACACTACATTTTCATACTCTTTCAATGTCTAGTTATTATGTTTTTCTTCCATAACAGTCTTTTCTGCTTCATCACCTTCCGTAAGAGGGTTTCTTGATGGCTATGTACCCCGCTAATGTAAGACATTTTTTCACAGTTGAGAACGACACCAGTTGTTTCTGGGATGAATTAAGTTCAGCTGTCAACTCTTGTGCAGTTTTCCTTCTATTTCTTTTCCCTTCAATAATCAAGTATTTATCTTTAGCAACAATTGTCACTTTTGATACTCCAGCTCTTTTTTGTCAGTATTTGCTCCAGTTTCTAACTGCCTTTGTCAGGAATATTACACCTCATGTCTAGAAATTTTCAACCTTTTGACAATTTGTCTTTGAGAGTAACCTTCATTGAATAAAATTTCGATGCGTGCAATGCTTAGCTGCTTTGTTTTTGCAACTTTGTGCAAATTACTTCAAAATTAAAAAAAAATCAATGCTGAGTTAACATTTAGAACCTGTATTAAAATTTAACTTAGTTGAAAATTTTGGTAATTTCACAATGTCTACTGAGTGGTTAATGGGGAAACGAAATATAATGTTTCTCGTAAAAATATTCATAATTTAGCAAAATATATTGTGGGTACACAAATTCAAATTTGAACTTTTTAGTAGTAAGACGAACCCAGAGAAAGACTGAACAAATAAAAGCAAATACATTTTAGTTACTGAAATTTTATCTTTTTTGTTTTTTTCATTTTTTTAAAAATTACAAACTATCCCCTTTTAATGTGTTTTTTTTTTTAAGAAATGCAGGGTGGTCCCAGAATTTTCGCCTGTAGTATAGATAGATAGATAGATAGATAGATAGATAGATATGAACAGATTTAAGAAAGAAAGAAAGAAAGAAAGAAAGAAAGAAAGAAAGAAAGAAGTCAAATGCTGAACAAACTGGTAGATTCGAATTGCATCTATACTTAAAAGAACAGCAATCTACAAAAAGCTTACGGTGCCAAGAGTGACAAGCGGTGACAGTCAAATGTACTCAATGTATTTTTGTCCCGGACAAGTTAAGCCTCAATGTGAACTGAACTAGCCTTATAGAAATATGAGTTTATATAGTCTTCTGAATATAAATAACATTGCATAAAGCTAATTCTTCATGAAGGCACTCCCAAGTTACAAAGAAAAGGTAGCGTATCTATCTCAGTTTATTCATTTCTTTCTTTCTTTTTTTCTTTCTTTCTTTCTGGAGAAACAAAGAATGTATTCACAGATATCGAAATTAAACAATGCATGTAGTATGGAATGTTGCAGCTGCCTTTTTTGAGCAACATCCTTTGGCAGATCGTTGATTATACAGGTTGCATTGGATAAACTATCGTCTAAATTATGCAAAAGCGAAAATAACGCTGACATCTCATTTTAACAGAGACATTTAGCAAAATTAGACAAAAATATCTTGAAATGCTAAAGAATAAATTTATTCAATAAAATCACCATTTCTTTCAACCACGGCCTCCAGGAGACATCGGAATCTCCTGCAACTCTTTTGGATGATCTTCTTTAAGTTGGTGAATGTTACCATAAACACTGCCTTTAGTTCATCTTTGGTGTTAAAAGGAGTCTTGTTGATCTCTAGTTCAACTGCGCCCGACACATAATAATCAAGGGAGTTGCAGTCTGGGAAGTTAGGTGGCCAGATGTAAGGGATTATAGGATCGCAGAAATTGTTTGGCCGCCGTGAGTGGGTTCTCTTGCTTTTGTGGCATGGTTCTAATTCCTGTTGTCAGAGCTAAGTCTTCCAACAACCATCGTCTTCACCCAGGGCAGCCCTACCTTCTAAATGCACTTGATGTGGACCTCCGTGCTGAGTCAGAGACCCTGTGTGAAGATGAATGGAGGCATAACGTCACCATCACTCGTGATCACTCCAAACACCATAATGTTGACTGGATATATATATATATATATATATATATATATATATAAGCATTACGCCCAGAGCAAGGCATGAAGCCACTAGGATACAGGGGGGTTGCAGAAGATTTGGAGCGAGAGGAGATAGGAGTGATAGAAGAAAGGATGAGGAGAGGGATAGTGGGTAGATCAAGGTAACTGGAGATGTCGATTGACATTACATTTGAATAGTTGGAGATTATCGCTCTCAGGGAAACAGTAATTGGGAAGGGTGTTCCACATGCGAGAGGTGCGAGGTATGAAGCTATTAGAGTAGAAGAGACAGCTACATTTAAAAGTTTCTACAGTGTAAGGGTGGGAACGGGATGCCAACCTCGTAGGGTGCTTGAATTCATGAAGTCTGGGAACCAGTGAAAGCAGCTCATCGGAGCAATTACCATGAAAGTATTTGTAGAAAAGACAGAGAGAGGCGACGGCGCGTCTATGAGAGAATGACTGTAGACGAGACGCCAGATCAGGGCCAATTATATTACATATCCGTCTCTGGATCTTGTCAAGAACTCCGAGGTAAACAGAAGGTGCCCCAGACCATATATGGCAGCAATACTCCATGCAAGGGCGAATTGTTGATTTGTATATTTGAAGTATCGATTCCGGGGAGAAAAATTTCCTGGTGCGGCACAGAGAGCCAACTTTCCTCGCGGTGGAAGAAGCAATTGACTAAATGTATTTGTTCCATCTCAGGTCAGCAGTCAACATGAGACCGAGCAGACGCAGGGAGTTGCTCTCAAGAAGTTGACTATCAGACATTCTAATGGGGGGGGGCAGGGAAGGATCTCTATGGTGATTAATAGAGAGTAGTTTAGTTTTTGAGGCGTTAAAGTTGACCAGCCAATTCTTGCCCCAAATAACAACAAAATTGGAGGTCCATTTCAAGACGCACAGCCAGGTTAGTTTTGTCACCGACACTAGATTTGTTTTTGAGGCAGGAGTAAATTGTAGTGTCGTCCGCGTAGATGCCAACTTGGGAATCTATGGCGTCAGGAAGGTCCTTGATGAAAATAAGGAATAGAGTGGGGCCAAGGATGGAGCCTTGGGGAACGCCTGCGTTCGTGGGATAGGAACTGGAGGAGAATCCGTTGAGAACGACTTTCAATTCACGGTTTGATAGGAATGATTGTATTAGATCAAACAATCAACCTGTAATACAATCAACCTGGAGCTTACGAAGAATCATCTTGCTCTTTCCGAATCCTCTGCACTGTCCTCAGATTCATACTCAAACACTCTGAAATGTTCGTATTGGAGCCTCTGGTGCGAATACCAAATAACTGACCTGTAATACCCGCATCCACTGAAATGTCCGCCTGCATGCACCATCCGTTGGTTTACTAAGCTACTCCCCGCTTCATCTTTTTGTCCTTCGCAAGTGTTTGATTGTTCTTAATAAAGGGATTACATCGATAAATCCTTCTTGTGTGATCGTTGCTCGGACGTGCATAAATAGCACAGACACACACACAAACAGACAGACACACACAGACACACACACAGACATCTTGTGTTTTATAAATATAGATTCTAAGGAATTAATGGATTTTATTTTTTAATCTGATATTGTTTCTTATTACTCTAAACGTTATTTTAGGGCAGTCATGGCAAACTGTGACCCGTTTAGCCTTCTGTATGGCATATATAATTTAATGAGGAAAATTAAAATTGTGTGTTTGTTTCATTCTCATATGTTCATTCACATTCTCTCTCGCGCAGAAAAGTTTGAAAGAAGCTGTTGTCAAAGGGAAATAACTATGAAATGCCTGAGTAACCCCCCCACACACACACACTTCTTATTATTGCCTGTTGCATTGTGGGTACAGTTCGACTAGGCCACATAACGATTAAGTACGTCGTTTCTTTAATATTGTAACCTTTCATTGAAGGTAACGTTCGCAGTATTTTAAACTTTTGGTCATTATGGAAATGATACGTGTAATGATATTTTGCATTAGAAACAAGAATCGTCCATATTTTTTTCCTCTGGAGGAGAAATATAATTGTTCTTTTGAAAGATACATGTATATTTTTTTGGTATTTGCAAATGAATATATTCAACACAAATCACGTGCAACAGCGGGTGTTAATCACAGTGTCATCAGTGATAATATTATACGAAATCATCAATTTTTAAACTGTAGAAAAAAATCTTTTCTCCGAATATCAACTTTTTTCCTCGTTTCTAAGTCAGATGCTTACACGTTATAGCTTCAGTCGTCAAAATGGCCGCTTTTCTTTCAACTAAAAATGACTTTGAATCTCCTTTTTATTAGTGCGACCCGCCTTATGATGAGACATCTCTCATGCATCCAGCTGACGGGAAAAGGTTGCCCATGCCTGTTTTAGTGGATAGTTACCCTGTTTTTTCCTCGTCCTGTTTTTTAAACAGTTTCAATTAAGTCTACCGGCCTGTGCATTTTTTGGTACAAAAACATGTACTTTTTTTTGGTACATCCTCTTTATTAAGTCTCTACAATGTGCAAGTTAGAGGAGACTTTTCTTCATTATGTCTCTCGAATGCGCAAACCTTAAACGTGGGACTATTAATTAGTACTGGAAATTTGAGCGTCTTTTTGCGGTGAAAAACACATTGATTTGGCAATTGTTTCCAAAATCAGATAAATGTCGGATTTTAATGAAACTTTCTTGATTTTCTTCATAAATTAATGGAATTATTTTTTAAATGTTTCTTTGTGATAATCTTTGTAAATCTTTTACATGTGCTACCCACTGCTCATTGAATTTTATGAAATTTTGAGGAATTCTTTTTTGTATCGCTTAGATTAGTTATAACAACTCCTCTGTGAATTTAAATCTTTAAATTATTTGGTTAATTTGCAGTGTAACAACCGCGGTCAGCTCGCAATAAAAAATTTCCAGAATACTTACATTTATGTGTAATTGTACATGCTTCATTGGAATCTGGCTTGATAAATTTGATAAAATCTACCGTTTTGGAGTTATCGAAAGTGAAATTTGGGATTCAGTCGCGTCGTTGGCGGCAGCCATTACTCGTGTTGTTTGCATACATTCGCTGCGGAAAGCCAAACGGCGAAGACTACGAAAAGCTAAGCTCGGAACTGATCTTTCTTGTCTAAGTTTGTCTCAATTACTGCTCACGTTAACGACTTACTTAGACACGCTCAGTTTGCGCATTGATACCAATGCTGATAGCTATTCTGATTTAGCTATTGTATTAATTTGTAGCGGTTAAGTGATATTATTATTAAAAAAAAAAAACTCTGTCTACTGATCATAAATGGAAAAGCTCACTACAATTCATCGGCCGCAGTATTTAAAAAAGAAAGAATTTTGAATTTATTTTATGTTTTTAAATATGGATGTTCACAGATGATATTATCAGAAAATAAGAGCGATAGCTATATTGACTTTAATAGTAACTATTTAAATTTATTTGTAATATATATATATATATATATATATATATATATATAAAAATGATTTGAGATAATTGAGTAATTCATCGAGTCTAGAAGAAACTTCAACAGAATGCAAAAAGCACTGGACGGCCGTTTCGTCCTATATTTGGGACTCATCGGCAGTGCGCATCTACCACCGAGAATTGAAAACCGGACAGCTACATTACAAGGCAAACTTCATACCAACTGCACTAACGAGAGTCAGCGAGGGTGAGGTAGCAAATTAGACTCGATATTGCGCCGCTCGTTCACATATTCCGTGGTGGAACTCATTCAAGTTCCTTTACCCCACCAGAGAGAGGAGGGACATACAGCAGACAGACATGAACAGACTGAAATAGATAGATAGATAGATAGATAGATAGATAGATAGATAGATTTGAACAGACTGGTTATAATGTAAATTAAAAAGGTGCAATAAAATTACAAAACCCAATAATTCTTATATATATATATATATATATATATATATATATATATATATATATATATATATATATATATATATATACTCTCTATATATATCACTCTCTATATATATCTCTCTCTGTCTCTCACACTCTTTCCGTCTATGTCTATTTCTCTCTCTCATTTTATATATATATATATATATATATATATATATATATATATATATAAAGTCAGGTTTATATATATATAGAGTGTGAGAGAGACAGAGATAAATAGATAGAATATGTATATGTAAACGAACACATTTTCTTCGCGAGAATATCTATGAATGTCTTGCGCAAAATATAAGCCAACTCTTTTGTTTAATTCTATTTCTTACCTTATCGCTTATTTGATTACGAAAGCAAGGTACACGTTCGTGTTTCTCTTCTGTCTAAATCCAGACTACGCCTTGCTGTCGCATGAGAAGATTTAAATATACCTCAATGACTTTTATTAAGACGTTCTATTTTGACAATCCATGCCAAGTAGAACGCGACCTGACATGCGAGCAGCACACAACTTTCACAAGGGTAACATTTTTCATTTACTCGTTTCTACGTTCCACGCTTTCTAGTAAAATCCAAAATACCAAGAATAGGAAATTCTCGCCGCATTATTGCCGAATGTCTTTTGGGGCGTAATTTAATACGGAATGTTAAACGTAAACTAGTGAGGCGTATTATTTCGTGTATCAAAGGATTAAGCTCGTTGAACGCACGATAGTTGTCGGTTTTCAAGTAAAAGACAGGATCTTTCGAGAATATCAATGATTCTTCCAGATATAAATACTACTATTTAACCCATAGCTGGGGAGGGGATATGGATTCATACATTTCGCAAGAGTATTTGAACGTAAGTGAATTTAACATATCTAAGTGGAATTCGACCTCAGCTGTCATGCCACTATCCATTACAAAACCCGCACATCCAAGTTGTTGGCAAGGCACCCTAGCAAACAATTAGATCTGTCATAAGTTCGATTCTCATTGAGTTATCCAAATTTTGCCAATTGTATAATTGTCGGTAGACATGTTATTTAAAAGGATTTAAAACAATGGAATTGCATCACGTTGAAACCAAAGTTCTGTCTGATTTTTTATCTGAAATATCGAATGAAATTTATGAAATTAACGCCTCTTTATGAGTAATTTATATTTCTTTCTTTCAGATTATAAGAATGTCGGTTATCCCACTTGACTTTGCTAAAAGTAAAAACAGTCACTAGGTAACGCTCCTCAAGCCTCTAAAAAGGCGTGCATTTCTCTCCCTAGATTCTTTTACTGATTTTTAGCTCTGGCTATAAGATGTAGTCACACGGCGGTAAAGCGGTTCCTCACAGCATTATTTTCATTTTCATGTTTTTAATTCTTGACGTTTGTACTCTCTTACACACGCTTGTTACACACACACACACACACACACAAACACACGCACACACACACACACAAATAAACAAGCACATTCTTATTATAGCTAGCGTCATTTTTTCCTTTCGTCACATGTAATTTTTTGTGTAAGTACATGCATTGCCGATTGTTTTATATTTATTGTTTTGTGTTACTCATTTTTTACTTGAACTCGCATTGAGTCCGCCAATAATTATTGTGGGATAAATTTTCCAGGAGCCCTTAAATATTTACTCTCCGAAGTGTTGACATAAGGGTCATTAAATATTTACCTAACCTTAGTAGAATCCTGCAACAAGAATATTATTTATAAAACAGTTCGGAACTTAACCCTATGTCCGTCCCAACTAAAGAACACTTCAGAAATGTTGTACCATCTTACACACGTTTTGTGCTTTATGAGTTTCACGAATGTCCCAACGCAAGCAGCAACAAAATCCATCCAGCGCGCTTATAGGATCGATGCAGTGAGTGAAAGACATTGGAGCCAAGGGTGGGTCACCAAAGGGACTCGATTCAGAGGATTTTGAACCTGTTGTTACAGCAAATCCTGCTACTACGGCCAGGGAACTCAGTGTAATGTATGACTGAAGAGGAAATGAGAATAATAGTGAAACGACATAACCTTATTAAAAGTCACAAAGGATAAGACGTTGGGGAGAGCCGTGAACGTCCATTCGTAGAAGAAGCATTGATGGTGATTTCTTTTATACTTTCTATAAAATATCCTGTCTAAACAAACATCTCCACCATGATCCAGTGCATTTCCATTCAGAGCTCATCCTGTTTAATCAAGTGATCATAAACATTTCAAGGAGGACTCACTTGTTGTCCTTGTAAAATCGGATTCGACAATAGCAGCAATTTTATTAGAACTGACAATCAAAATTTATGCTTTCCTATACGTACTGACTGTCGCTTACTTCTTATTCAGCTCATAAAAAAACGATAAGGAGCCTTATTTGCGAAACTATGGTGTAATAAGGGCAATAAAAGGAAGGGTTGGCCGTCGAGACGTTCCACTTACGACATCTTAGTGCCATATCGTTATATTCAAGATGCACGAAGTGACTCAAGCAAAAAAGGAAAAAATGTGTAAGTCAAGCTCTTTTTTCAATCAATTGTCCTTGAAATATTTTAATGGTTGAAAGCTCTCGAACTTCTCTAAAATGGACGGTTTCGCTTGTTAAAGGAAAAAGACGGGGATACAGATTTTCTCTCTTTCTCCGATAATGTAGATACGATGATCCGGCTTGTGATAATTAAAAGATAAAAGAATAAAACAACTCGTTTCATATTTGGATTTTGTTGTTATTATTATGAGGCTTTAGACAAATAACTTTGACTTTCGTCACAGTAATACTGAACAACAGAAATTAATTGTTTTTTTTTTAATCATTTCCCCGCCCCCAAGCAAGAATGAGAAGACGTTAGTGAGAAGTAGTGAGCAGAAAGGTCAATAAAAAACAGGGCTCAGGAAGACAGAAGATGGCAGTTGGCGTTGCATATATTTTTTTGGAACATTGGAAGTGTCAGAGAAGCAAAAAATCGGAAGGGAGTTCCACAGGTGAGAAGTGGGAGAAATAAAAACTCTTAAAATATAACATATGGCTGCATCTAGCTAATTCAACAGTAAAATGTTGCGACCTAGTTGTCAATTTAGTAGCATACTTAAATTCATGCAGTCGAGACACCAAAGAAGAAAAATATGATTATATTTGTAGAAAAGATAAGGGAGAAACTGCTTCATATCAGTGAGAAAATAATGAATTTGATATATATATATATATATAACCTTGAAATGAAATTGATATATATATATATATATATATATATATATATATATATATATATATATATAAGCAAATATATGGATCTAAATCCGACAATATGAAGAAAATATATACGGAAATATAAGGATTTTTTTTTGTCTTTTCCGTATATATTTTTCTTCATATATATATATATATATATATATATATATATATATATATATATATATATAACCTTGAAATGAATTTGATATATATATATATATATATATATATATATATATATATATATATATATATATATATATATATATACAACCTTGGAAACGTGAATTATGATTTTAGCTGTATCTTTAAAACCCAGTAATTTTAAAAAGTTACTTCAAAATTCGCTTGAGGATGAAATGTCTTTAATTTAATTACAAAATTAAATTCGGACCTTCCATTTTTGAAACATGGTTAGAACTGTGTAACAAAAAAACCATATTTTAAATCAATTAATTTATAATATTAATACTCTGTAAATTTACATTGAGCACTATTTTGTAAAAATAAAAATATCTATAAGAACACCGGATTATATATCTTACTGTTCTTTCTTTTTATTTACACACACACACATATATATATATATATATATATATATATATATATATATATATATATATATATATATTGAGGGTGAGATGGATAAATTGGTGTCTAAATTACCCAAAAAAATGAAAATAACACTGTCATCTCATTTTAACAGATATATTTATCAAGATTACACAAAAATATCTTGAAATACAAAAATCGACACTGGTTTCAACCACAGCCTGCAGACGACTTCGGAATCTCCTGCAACTCTTCTGGACGGCCTCAGTTGGTGAATGCTGCCATAATCCTTGCCTTCAGTTCATTTTTTGGTGTTACAAGGAGTTTTGTTGGTCTCTCGTTCAACTACGTCCCACACATGATAATCAAGGGGGTTGCAGTTTGCGAAATTAGGTGGACAGATGTAAGGGGTGATGTGGTTGAAGAAATCGTCTGAGGGTCATAACTGTGTTCTCCTGATTGTGTGGCACGGTGCAGATTCCTGTTGCCAGGCATAGGATCTTCCAGCAGCTACAGTCTTAACCCAGGACAGCATTACCTCCTCAAGGCAATTGATGTAGGTCCCGTGATAAGTCTGAGGCCCTCACCAACAAAATCGGGAGTTCCTTTATTACCAGAACGATCAGAGTGAGTTTTACGTGTTGCAGTACCTTCGTAATCACCATTAGACTCATCCAACTCTTTCCGAATCCTCTGTACTGTCCTCAGATTGTCACCCAAACACTCTGAAATGTTCGCATTGGAGCTCTCGACACGAATACCAAGCAGTGCAGCATGCCGTTTCCAAATTTCTAGCAAAGTAAATTGCGTCATTGTGTACTTTTTCTCACAGACAATGCCCAACTGACCTTACTATACTGTATAGTTGCCAAAATCCAAAAGAAACAATGCGCATGCGCGAAATTAAAAATATAATATGGCGACGCATTTTACCCATAATATATAAAATAGCGACAATTTACCTATAATGTATATATAGAGAGAGAGGGAGAGAGAGAGTTGAGAGTGAGACAGAGACAGAGAGAGTGTGAGGGGGAAATAACCAGTGTGGCCCCAAAAATCAGCACGGCGTGCTAAATATCAGTTACAAGCCTTAAATGACAATCAGATTACTACTCTTGGTGTGGGCTCTCTATAATGGCCACGACTGCTGGCTTATGCGAAGTACTGAAGCGAGATAGTTTTTTTCCTAGTTATTTATTTTAGGATAATGTTTTAGATTCTTTATGTTCCTAGGATCTTGATATTCGTTATGATCTTGATGATTTAAATATCTGGGAATCGTTTTAACAGCGAACGGAATATGTGACACTGAAATTCGAAGACGCATTGGGAGATTTCCAAAGGTGCCTTCCAAAAGCTAAGCAAAGTATTAAACAATAGAAAAATTGCTTTAGAAACAGAGAAGAGTACTGAACTGTTACGTAATATCAGTGAATAAACGTCAGTGAATTCTGGACAATCTCCTCACAGATGAAAAAGTGACTTCAAGCAACGGAAATGTGGTTCTACAGAAAGATGATGAACATGTGAACAACAACGAAGTTTTAGAGAAATGAAAGTAAAAAGGACACTTTTAATTAACATCAGGAAGAGGACTGACATTTCTGGAGGAAAGAGGGTTTGAAAAAATTGATAGTCACAGACAAGATTGAAGGCAAGGGGACAGTGGAGATTTAAGGAATATCAGATTGAAAGAATTTAAGATTTAAGGAATTTCTGATTTAAGGAACATCGGATTTATAGAACACCATATTTAAGGAATTTCAGATTTAAGGAACATCAGATTTAAAGAACACCAGATGTAAGGAATTCCCGATTTAAGAAATTCCAGATTTAAGGAATATCAGATTAAAGGAATTTCAGATTTAAGGAATTTCTGATTTAAGGAACATCGGATTTAAAGAACATCATATTTAAGGAATTTCAGATTTAAGGAACATCAGGCTTAAAGAACACCAGATGTAAAGAATTCCAGATTTAAGAAATTTCAGATTTAAGGAATATCAGATTGAAGGAATTTCAAATTTAAGGATTTTCTGATTTAAGAAACATCAGATTTAAAAAACATCATATTTAAAGAATTTCAGATTTAAGGAACATCAGGCTTAAGGAAACACTTGTGAGCCATAACAAGCTGAATATTTATTTTCACTGAACGAAGTCAGATTTGTGTTAAGTTGTTAGGTACATTAATTTAAGAGTGCTATTAGATTGGCATCTAGGTCTTACTCATTTACTAATAAAATAGCTAAATGCAACCGCTACTTCTACTCCAAAAGTTTCTTTTCTCGCACTTTCCGCTTGTGGAACTCCCTTCCATTTACTTGCTTCCCTGATAACTACAATCTTCAAAAATTTAAATGTAACGTCAATCGCCATCTTCTATCTTGTTGAATCCTGTTCATCTTTTGCCCTTCCCTCAACCCTCCCTATACTCAGTCTTTTCTCTCCCTGTAACCCCCTGCGTACTAGTGACATTACCGCCTTGTTAGGAGTGAAATCATTAAAAAAAAAAAAAATTAACAAAAAAACCTCCATTTTTGGTCTGATCTGATTCTTGTTAAGATGAACTGTAGCAGATTGGTTTGGCTTATGTTATTTTATAGAATATCAAGTTCAATAAGTTATTTAATGCCAGATAGATTCGTATGAATAGACTATGTATTCTTTGTAAGAAATCAGTTTGTAGATCAGGTTTCATTCACGTATTTTTGCAAAGAGGTTTTTGGTGAAAGTCAAATTTATTGCTGGTAATATTTTCCCAAAAATGTATTGCTGGTAATTTTTTTTCCAAAAATATATTGCTGGTACTTTTAATATAAAAATCTATTTTTGTAATTTCATAGTGTTTTGACCACAGTTTGGTGGTTAACTATTTGCCCAAAGCTGGGATCCTAACAGGTGCTACCACCCAGAATCAGTGTGGACCTGGTAAACAGCATCAGTTAAGAGGTGGTTCCAAGCTCCTCAAATTCTCTCGATCAGAGGTCTTGCTACCGGATATTGTTTATTGTCATACCCAGGACGGAAGTGTTAACAGGAGTCGGGTACTTTATGGAGCCTCATAAGGTGTTAACCATTTCTCGAGGAATTTTAGTGGTGAATCGCATATATGAGTTCTATTTGAGGTCTGGAGTGAAAATTGATTTGATGTAATTCCCATCCTCGCTGTCTTACGATTGTAGCCTTGTGTCAGACTAAGTTAAGATTAGTAAATATCAGTAGAAAACTATAGCAGAAAAAGTAGGTTAGGGCTGAAATGTTTTTTTGTTTTTTTTAGAAATACGAATAAAAGAAGATTAGGGTGTGTGTGGGGGGGGGGGAGCCCCGTAGGAGATGAGATGAAGAATTAGAAAGAGTTATTTTAAGAGTACAAGAAAACCGAATGGTAACAAAGAGTTGAAGTAAAAATCAAGAAGCGAATAAAGCTGAAATCTTGTTTGTAATAGCAGCCACAAAGAGTTCTGTAGAAAAAATGACAAATGTTTCAAATTTGAACATAAACAAATAAACGAACAGAAAGTTACAAACAAACAGGAAGGGAAAAATAAGTTGTCAAATTCTTCATTTTTTTTTTCTTTTTGTCTTTTTTTTTTTGTTCCATCAAACGTAATCTTAAATCCTATCAAAAATCAATTTTTTTTTATTTCAATTTATTTCTTTTATTTCTTCGTCAAGAAGCCTTTCTGGAACGTGATAGGTGAACACGTAGATAAGAATCTTTATACAGCCTTCCAGATAGGTAAATCGATAAGCTTATAAATCATTGTGACTATCTGAATCTATGATTGCGTGTATATTTATGTAGGTAGGTATTTTTGAAATAATATATTTGAAGATGGTGGGATGGACAAGTTTGCATACGTCGGTGGGATGAAATAGATAAATGGATATATGGGCAGAAAAATATCTCAAAGTATACATGTATTCTTATATATATATCTATATCTATATATATATGTGTGTGTGTGTGTGTGAGAGAGAGAGAGAGAGAGAGAGAGAGAGAGAGAGAGAAAGAGAAAGAACAAATGAAGCAAAACTCCATTGTTCCTAGCATTTATTTTTTGTAAAGTGCTCAATAAAAAGTAGACAAATATATTATTATTATTTTGTTATAAGACATTAGAACAAAAACATGTTGAAATCGCTACACAATAGCTTTCGTGTTTCGGCACTACGCTGTGTCTCTTCAGTCGATGATAAGTGACTTGTGATTAAATATATTTTTTTTTAATTTCAAAACCAAAGTTTTTCTAAAAGATTTCAAATTAAGCTCAGAGGATGGAGGTGGGGGGTTGTATTTTCATGATATGATAAATAAATATTTCATCATTGACAATTACAGAAAACGTGTAAGCAACAAATGTACTGTGATTGTAGACAAATATGACATGTTCATTTTTTCAAATGATGGGGAGGGGAAGGAGGATAATCAGACGTAAAGTTAATTTCAGCAGAATTTTGTTTTTAAATTTCAGATTCAGGAAGCCTCTCAAAAGGAAGCTGTAGACAAAATTAAAAATGTGGGACATCTATATAAGATATAAATAATACCAACTGGACGGCAAAAATAATAATAAAAAAAAACATAGCAAAACTAAATCTAAATAAACAAAATAAGATAATTACTCGTAGAGGGTAGACCATTATTTACTTATAAATGATGGCCATAAGAAATGGAACTACCTAATTTTTAAGAATTTAACTATATTGTAAGGTAAAAGATATCTGTGTCGGCAATTTATAGTTAATTCACTTCTTTGGTTTAGCAGAGATTTTTTTAGCTAGCAAATGGGATAATGAAGCTAGTTTTTTTTATGTAAGTATAAAAAACAAGGTTCATTTAAAGATTTACAGGTTCTATCTTTTCTGGTATTGTCCATTTTACCGTAGGGGTTTTGTTAACTTCTTTTAAGTTCCAAAAATATTTAGAAAGGGACGTCATATTTGTGTACGTGTTATTAGTGAAAGATAATATATTTTGATTAATACCCACCTACACCGTCTGAGCTTAATTTTCTGTTTAGCGTAGATGTGACATTTAATTGGTTGGTCAAGACAAACCCACAGGTTTATGTTAAATTCTGATCTTGTGTTTTCTTACCCTACTTTATCTTTCGAAAAAGAAATAACACCCTTTTTTTAAACTTGCTTTAAATTTGCTTTTTAAATTTAAAAAAAATATTAATTACCAGTTACTTACCATCGTCTGAAGAGGCAAAACTTAGTGCCTAAACACAAAAGCTATTGTGTAACGATTTCAACATGTTTTAGTTCTAACTTATAATAATAATAATAATTATAATAATAATATATAGACAGAAAGAATTTCTTTAAAGAAGTTATTTTAACGTCAACTGATAGGGTCTGTTTGTTTAATTTTTTTCAATTTTTGAATAAGTTCTAAATCAAAATTAAAGATAAATTAAGATACTCCCCTAATTATGAGTTGTGTACGCCTATGTGATTTGAAACTTATAATTTACAAGAACCTTTAAGGAAAATTCTAGTCGACAACACACAGATTCTTTTCAATTCACTTAACCGTACACAACTTATAATTAGAGAAGCATTGCTTATTAAATATTATTCGCCCGCTATCAATCTTACACTATATAGCAGTGGAGATAACGTATTAAAAGATTTTAAAAATAGAAGTCATGCCCAGATCAACAGGCAACGCATAGCACTTGACCGCCAAAAAGCATAAAGCTCCCGCCGCACATACTCCATACAGTAAAGACTTCTATGTAGAAACCGCATACAGAAATTCACCACAGTAACATAGTGGATATAGGAACTGATTATCGATATGTTACTGTCATCTGATTGTTGGGATTAGCTGTCTGTTGATTACTGTTTTTTTTTTTTTGTCCCTGTGATATCAGGTAGTATAGCAGCCGTTCAATACCTAACATCACAGAGACAAACTTTAAGGTCTGGATTTAACAGATACCTCATATCATGCAAACAATGGAGTGTGATGATGACTAGTGTGTACTTGGCCAAAACGTTTTGTCTATAAGAATATCTATATCAACCAAGATGAGAAAAATTGTCCGAAATAATACAAGTCTACTAACAATTAATCATCTCAGAATAAAATAATGAAAAGCGATACGAATTTGCCATATATCTAACATTGTATATAAAGACTCCAAAAATCACAGCTGTATTTTGAGACTGAGCAGTTGATTATACATGAGTTACTATTATCTCGTGATCGTGAGTTCTATCCCTGGATCAGGTAGTGAAGCACCTGTTCAGTAGGAAGAAACAATAACTGACATCATAGTGACAAAAATAACACAATAATAATCACATATCATCACAGTAGATACCTGATGATAACCAGGCGGTACTTGGTCGAAACGTTATGTTTATAATAACATATAGATGAGAACAATAGTTCGAAATAATACAAGTATATTGACAATTACTCATCTCAGATGTGATATACTGAATTATAAAACAAGATTTGTCCGTCATATTGTGAACAAATATACAAAGTTATATATATATATATATATATATATATATATATATATATATAAAGATTATTACGGGTTATAAGAAAAGTAACCTCAAAGAAAAAGAAATATTGAAATGTTATTGAGTGGTGGAAACGCAAATTCAGACATTGCGAAAAGGTTGAACGGAAATCACAGAAAAATCAAAAAAGAAATTGAAAACATCGTCAAGATAAGAACAAGAAAAAAAGAAATTGCTTTAAGAATATCGCAAAAAAAAGAAGAGATTTGAGAAAATTTAAAACAGTAGCAAGCAAGAAAATTGATTGATTAGCATGAAAATATTTGTAGAAGCTTTTTTTTTCCAAAAGTAAACAGAAATAAAAGCAACAGAACGTATTTTTTTACTAATGTTCACCCTATACAAGGCCCAAGAGCCACTCGATGTAGAGGTTGCTGAAGGATTTTGTTATGTGTAAAAGGAAGAGGTAAAAGGCGCAGCTTGTAGTAATATATGGGCAAGATAATGGTTAATCCTACATTTGAACAGGTTAAGATTCTAATAGTCCGGGAAGCATCCTCTTGGGAGTTGACTTCGCATGGTAGTGGTTCGTGGAAAAAAGCTGTTCGAGTGGAACTTACAGCTTACTAATGCAAAAACAAGCAGAATGATGGTGGTTTGTTGCAATGTACATGGCATGTTAAGGTTAGAAATGGTAAAACTAAGGAATGTAACTCGTCTAAATTTATTAAACAGCCAGAAAAGACATCTGTCTATATTTCTGAGGTATTATGTACACTATTTAAATTATTCGAACTATTGTCCTCATCTTTGTTGCTATATTTATCACAACGTTTCGGCCGTTGTGCGCTCCGGCCTTCTTCAGGTGGTTGGAATGTCGAACTGAACCCTTTGTTTCGTTCGCTTGAGTAGACTATTCTAGTTCTGTATTGAATACAATGTCGGAAACAATAATAAGGAATGCCAGTGAAAAGCGATAACAACAACGAAAAGGACACATGGCACAGTGGATAAAGGCGTTAGTTATATGTGATATGACCCACAGAGTGTGAGTTCAATAACTGGTTAAGGCGGTGGAGAACTTGGAGAGGGGAATTAACTGATAACTGACATCTATTAGACATGGCACGTGGAACTAGAACAGGGAACAAAATAATGGGTTCAGTTCGACATTCCGACCACCTGAAGAAGGCCGGAGCGTACAACGGCCGAAACGTTGTGATAAATACGGCAACAAAGATGAAGACAATAGTCCTAATAATATAAATAGAGCCAGAAAAAAATATTAAGAACATCGGCTAAACACATAAAAGTAACCAAACTACGACCTTTAGTAGAAGATGATGGCTGAAAAAAGTACAGGAGAATTGATTTATCAACTACGCTTGGTGATAGATGTAGCTGGACCTGATAGTTTAAGCTAGATACTTAGTCTTCCATAGAAATAGTCAACCAACAAAACTTAGATGACAAAAATGGAGGCACATCCAGTAATTTGGGAGGGGGGGCAGTAAAATTATAAGTCTCTTTAAAGTTGGTTATGACATCAAGATTAACTATAAAGAAATATTTAAAAATCTTTAACAGCAAAAGGGTATGGACGAGTCCCAACATCACCAGGCATTAAATACTTGTGATTCATTATTAAAAGTGACATGGTAATAGCCATTTACTTATAAGGAAACATTTGGCATTCACTGACCGAGCAGCCAGTACTAATATCGGTTGAAATTTATAAAATCTTTCACTTAAAATAATTTTTCAGAAAAATAGGTTTCTTAAGTCCATTAGCTGTTATCGCCTTTTCTAGCATTGGTGGGGTTTTCCTTCCTAACTTTATGTTTGAAGTAGTATAGAATAGCAACATCTTGATTATCTCATTTTATTTTTTCTTCGAGTTACATGTAATATCCATTTTCGTTGTTACTACTGTTGGTAGTCCTCAACTGATGTGGTTTCTGTTATTTGGTATGCTAAGAAAGCGGTTGTATACAGCTGACAGTTTAGATATTTCTGAGCGGGTTTGGTGCCATGAGAATGGCAAATAATATTCAAAGAATTAATTAAGATTCCATAGAAACAGTAAAAACTGCTGCATGTTAAAATCAAAACAGTAGAAATATCGGTAAAATCAACTGAGGAAAGATTGATACCGGTTATAAAAAGTACATGGGATATTGTGTATAAACATAAGGTTGAGTCATAAGTAATTTCTGTTTTAAAAGATCAGTTGTAATGACGAATGTATCATGCCTACTAGTAATCATTCGTGGCAGTTATGAATAAATTTGGAATACCTGTTGAGTAAAATTTCACTATTTTATGTATTTTTATATTTATGTTCACCCAAGAGCCACTTAAAATAGAGGAACGATAAGAGTTACTCGAGACTTGAGGAGGTCAGTATCGTAGCGATTAGGGAAACATAGTCTCAGAAATCTGTTCCACAACATAGCAGTTCTTGGAAAGAGAGTTGTCTGACAGGAACTTCTTACTAATGGAATAAGGGACAAGGTACCTAAAAGAAGGTGTAAGCGTAGCGTAAGGGACATCAGTGCCGAAAGTGGGATTGGCGTGCTGATTTAAAATTCAAGCTTTCCAACAAATAACCTAAAGCTATGAATCTTTATCACTCCCCTGTGTAGGGGTTAATTTCAGGGCAAATTTTGCCCTCTAGTTATGGTCGACAACTTATCTAACAGAATGAAAAAATTCAAAATCAGCTGAATGTAGGTGGCATGGCTTAAAAAAAAAAACAACCTCCCCGTAAAAAGAAAATTGACTTGCTATATAGGCTACAGGAGCAATAACTAGTGTGGTGAGTTTGTGACCTTATACACTATATAAAATCATAGAGGATTTGCATACATTCAGGTCAATTAGAACGCAATTTCAGTGTCATGCTAATGTTTTGTTTTTTTTTAATAATCGGCAAAAAGTGGTTTCATTCCATCCAGCCCATCAGACCCCGAACTAATGAAGGGATGTCCCTTTCGAAGAGGCTCCGTGCTTTGAGAGAATAATGTGCCTTAAACTCACACTCGACCTAAAGTGGAACTCTTATATATGATCCATTGCTAAAGATGCAGGTAAAATGATCAACTCCCTGTACCGTTCCAGTAAGTACCTGATTCTTCATGCTATCTTCTATCTTTATAAGACCCAGATCAGGATTACTGTTGTCATATCTGGGCGGTAGTTGCCCAGTCCTCACTATCCAGTCATTATTGAATTCAAAAGCGTCTCCGAATCCTTGTTGGAGAAGAATTATTTTCCATCTTCTAACCTCTCTCTCTCTCTCTCATAGGCGGAATGTGGCGAGTCTCTCACATCGCTACTAACATGGAAAGTGTTCGGACGAACTACATCCCTTGATTCCGCCACAGGTCTAACCTTTACGGCTAGAACCCGACATGGCACTTACATAGTAGCAAACCACCGATCGGGTGAAGTGCCATTCAAACAGCATCTTCCCGCGAACCACTGCCCTGGGATCACTACAATTTTATCCTTTTCAAGGGGATCACTACAATCTTATTCTATTTAAGTCTACAGTTAACTGTCATCTCCCCCTCCTATTCATATAAATTATCCCTTAATGTAACCTTCTATTTCGGGCTTTCTACAGGGTTAACCGTACTGTAAAAAAAAACATGTCTGAAGATTGAATTTCTGAAACCTTTCAAACGTACATTGTAACGAAACCATTATGCATATATTCGTTGACGTCCAAGCCTCCCCGCATTATAATCTAATCATCCGTGTGGATAATTTAGCGGTTAAGTTCTACTTAACATTTTCGTCGTAAAATCTTCACTTACGAACAGCGAAATACAATATCTATGCAACTTTCAATTTGTCGCATAACTAGTATTACTATTTTTATGGGAATTTCTTTCATCTTAATTTCAGAACATTTTAACGGAACATCCAGATCACCATTCCAAGAATATTAATAAATACACTATGTACCAAAATACCACATCTTTATAGGGGTCCCAATAAAACGCCCATGGTGTTAAAAATTTCTTCATATGTACAAATAATCCATAAATGAATGACTGTTAAAAATATCCCCGTCTCCACTAAAAATTATAGGCAAATCATAAAAATGTATGCATTAATTCCTTCCTAAGAAATAAAAATGGATGACTTCCCGGTCTCATCCGCCATATTTTTGTTCATTCTTGTCTTGAAGTCAGAAGGTTAAAATCACTTGATTATCTTTTTTGCATATGAACACCATTCTTACTTTGCGACCCATTTGTCTTATTATCGTTGCTACTAGTAAGTTTTGACTTGCATATAAATGTTTTGCTTAGAAATATTTTGCCGTGTTCTTCCTTTTCTTATTGGAAACTTTGTCAATTCCGTTTGTTGGGCATTTTTACCAGTTATACTTAACCAAGACCAATTACACTACAAAACGACTTGAATCAGAAGTAATGAATAAACCTACAACGAAACTCAAATTCCTATGATTTATCCACAGGCTTCATCTTACTGTTACAGCTGCCATGACAATTAGTCTGTCGTCTGCAGTTATTCATATATATAGTGATATATGTTATTTTGCTAAGTCGTCTAATCGACTACATACACTACTAGTAGTAACAATAGTAATAATAATATAATAATAAATGCAATTATGCGTTATCATTTGGGTGTTGGGAGGGTCTATACCACCAAGCATAAAGTCTTAAATGGTGAAAAACAGAATAAGGCCTAGCATTTTATCACTTCAGAAATCTACGTTGCTCAGCATTGCAAATATTTTGCGAAAGGTGCCATCTGTCTGAGGTTGTACGATTTAATGGAAAACGCCCTTAATACAAAATCTTCGGTTAAAAAAAGAAAACCCCGTGAAAGAAGAAATAAAATAATATAATAATACAATTTTTATTATTAGTAGTAAGCATCCCACTCTATCTTTCTTACTCACTCTCTCTCTATCTCTCTCTCTCTCTCTCTCTCTGACTCTTATATATATATATATATATATATATATATATATATATATATTTCTTTCTGTTTTATGAAAAAAAAGGCGATCAGATTGGTCACTGTTTAAAATGCAATCTGATTGGTTGATTATGAGCACGTCATCAGGTATAGTAATTTATGCGCCAAATATATGATCATAAAGTTTATGTGTGTGTGTGTGTGTGTTTGTCCGCTTATACATATGCATATATATATACATACATTTTCACTAATGCCATTGCAACAGACATGAAAACTTCGTTCTCCAGATTTATGGATTAAATAGTAGCGCTCACTAGCTTTTCTTCGCCTTGTGTGGCAACCAGTATATGAGGAAAACCCTTATTTAAAACCACTTCCTTGCGGCAAGTGTATATGTATTCCCCGTGGGAGAGCTGTTCGCAGATGTTGTGGCAAGTTGTTCACCAGACGCCTTCCGAACTATAATCAAATCACCTGCGTAGCTAGTTTCACAGTTCACTTCTAAACTGAACTGTTCGGCCCACATACGTCGAAATCGATGGGAGAGTCAATCATATATATTAGATTTAGAATATAGTCTCGCTTTTCCAGTTGAGATCATGTTAACCGCTCAATGCCTTGACTTCATTATCTGGTCGGTTACCTCAAAACAGGGTTACATTGTTGAATTAACAGATACCTTAGAGGTTAAAAGCTGACCGGGCTCAATGAACGTGAGCTGGAAAGCAGAGAAATCTGCGAATACAATGCAGGAAACGTGGCTAGATAATGAATATATTTCCTCTTGAAATGGGATATATCGGTTTTATTCTCAACACAACCGACTAAACTTGCAGGATCTACATAAGAAAAGAGTTCAAAATACATAAAGTCGTCCTAGCTTAAACCGGGACTGCATTTGTTTAACATTCCCGTACTGTGAACGGAAAAAAATGTTTGTGACATCGTTAGGTATTGTGAAGACACAGCTGTAATATATATATATATATATATATATATATATATATATATATATATGTGTGTGTGTGTGTGTGTGTGTGTGTGTGTGTGTGTGTGTGTCATTATTATTATTATTATTATTATTATTATTATTATTATTATCATATTTATTATTATATAAAACATTACTTAACTTTTAAATATCAATTTCATACCGTCTTCGAAGTTTCCTGGTAAGATTTCTGTTCTTCAGGAGGTTCGTTTTAAATGATATTTCCAATATTTTTAATCTGTTCCGCGTCTTATTCAGTCCGTTTTTAACCGTTATGTACACGTGCGTATTCATGAATTTAACATTCTTTTACACGCGCACGTTCATGAATTTTTGCTTTTGTTAACGTCTTCATCTTTTTCGGGTGTAGATATTTCTTCCAGTTGTAAATTCTTTCT
Organism: Acanthosepion pharaonis; assembly: GCA_903632075.3. Classification (NCBI taxonomy): domain Eukaryota; kingdom Metazoa; phylum Mollusca; class Cephalopoda; order Sepiida; family Sepiidae; genus Acanthosepion; species Acanthosepion pharaonis. The sequence continues at coordinate 870,684 of CAHIKZ030003916.1, read as the reverse complement.
TCGAAATTAATTTTTTATGGTTTATATAGAAGTTGTTATGTTATGTTGTGTTATATTATTAATCAAATTGTAATATTTGTTAATTTGTATTATTAATTAAATTATAATATTTTATGCTGTATTTTTATTATTAATTAATATTTTAATTGATTTATTATGTTATATTATCATCAAAGAAATAAATATTTATTTATATATAACATAAATCACTGCCATTTAAGCACTAGTTTATATATTAATAAAAAAGCACAGACGCAAGTGTGTATGTTTGTGTACGCTAGTTTCTATACATATATATGCGTGTGTGTGTATTTGTGTATATCTATATATGTATATGCATGTATATGTATGCGTGTACGCATGTGCTTAAACGTATGACGCTAAGCATATGCATACAAATACAAACAATAATAAATACAAATTATAAAAACATATTAATTATAAACATAATTTCCTACAATTAATACCTTAATAATACTTAAGATAACACCAAATTAAATAAGAAAAGAAATAATGGCCAAGTGAAGGCATAGATAAATATCTAATTTATTATTTAAGCATTGAAATTAATTATTTGTGAAAAAAAATGAAATACACTTTTCCTAACTCAGGCGGAAGTAGAAAGCTCAAAAATTAACAATGACAGCATAGCTAGAAAACCGGAAATAAAATGGTAGCAACTGAAAAAAAAAAAAAGAGAGAAAAAGAGACAAAGAAATAAAAGATTAAGAGGGAGTGTAAAAAAAAAAAACAAGAAAAAAAACGACAAACAGCCACGACATTCAACACATCGGGATATGCTCGCTGGCGGGCGCATGGGTGCGAACGCGGGGATACGCACACACGCACACTATGAAAAAGTGCACCAATGAAAAGTGCATATGGAAAGAAAAATCGAGAAGTATAAGCAGTCAATTACTGATTCCCGATGACGAGTGGACGGAGTAATTCTTGCAGGGTCCGTCTACAAAACTCTAGAATCGAGATGCTGAAGGTAACATCAATCAGCTAAGTGCCAAATCTTTTATCTTTTATATATATATATATATATATATATATATATATATATATATATATATATATATATATATATATATATATATATATATATATATATATATATATATATATATATATATATATATATATATATATATTTTAGATACAAATATTTAAGTAACTGCAGTTACTTAAATATTTGTATCCATAAGAATAACGCATAAACAGAATATATATATATATATATATATATATATATATATATATATATTATGAAAAGGAGTAAATTTCTACGAAATTTCTCGAACATTCAGACTGGAAATGTAATTAATACTCTTTAATTGAAAACAGAGCATTTACTCAAATAGGTGTAGCCATATAAAAAAACGCATAAACAGAATATATATATATATATATATATATATATATATATATATATGATCATAATTCCGTGACTCATCAGGGTCGAAGGGACACCACACGAACTGCAGCCGTAGTAGAATTGTGTTTCTTGGGCAAGATCGCCTGACGGTGTCCATCCCTCTACAGACTGGTTTTGAAGTCAGAGTTACCTTCTCCTAGACCGGTTTCCAACTAAGACTATAGAACCCAGTCTGTCCTGCTATTTTACCCATAGCTGGGGTAAATATATATATACCGAACAATATATATATATATATATATATATATATATATATATATATATTTGGCAAGACCAGATTCAGACCAGCGTACGGATATTTTAAGAAAGTGCTCACTACACAATTATAAAAACTGAATATGTCTAGGGTTAATAATATTGCTAAAAGATTGAAAAATTTATCGTTAAAACGCCACGGATTTCAACCTTATGGTCTTATCAGGTGGTTTTTGGTAAATAATTGTTTTGTTGCGCTATATTTTCCCGTTTATATAACATAACAGATATATTTAACAAAATAACACCATATCAACAAGAGGCAAGGGGTGAGGTAAGAGTAGGTAGGACCGGAAGTGAGAAAAAAATTGACGTATACATCCTCATCTGGGTTCGTATATATATATATATATATATATATATATATATATATATATATATATATATATGCAGGTAGCATCCGACGACAGTTTCCTTAAGCACGGAGGGACGTAGGTTTGAATCCTGACAGATAGCGCATATTTTTCTTTAATAAAATGTTTCGAATATTCAGGTCGGTAGACGAGAATAATATGTATATTTAATAAGTTGATGGAACGTCTAGATTTGAGAATATTCTGTTCAATAAACTTAGCATGAAGGGGTCACCTCTTCAAACATCAGATCAAAAGCGTGCCAGACATTTTGTTTATTGACTATGTTCAAAAGGGCCTCATTATTGTGTAGTATTCGAATTTTCTGAGGCAGTTACGAAAAACTCTCAAAGGCAAACGACGAGGAAAATGCATAAAAGGAGTCTTGTTTCATCAGAACATTGCTTTAGCACAGACGTCCTTGGTTTCAATGGAAGCTGTGCGTGATAGTAGTTTTGAATTGGTTGATCACCTTCTCTATTCTCCAGATTTGGCCCAATCTGACTAACATCTGTCCACCAACATATTAAAAATTTGGCTGGGAACCAGTACCAAAGAGTTGTTATTGACCAATATATTTGTTGTTGTTGACCAACAGGATGAACAGTTTTCTTTGAAACGTCAGCTGTCAGTTTTAATGAAACTAGGATATATATATATATATATATATATATATATATATATATATATATATATATAAAGTACATATATATATATATATATATATATATATATAAAAAGTTGGCTGATATATATATATATATATATATATATATATTATAAAATTAATTGATTTAAAATGTGTTTTTTTTCGCTACACAGTTCTAACCATGTTTCAAAAATGGAAGCTAAAAGCCACGAATTTAATTTTGCGATTAAATTAAAGACATTAGTTCCATTTCATCCTCAAGCGAATTTTGGAGTAACTTTTTAAAATCACTGGGTTTTAAATACACAGCTAAAACAAAATTCTTGTTTCCAAGGTTACAGATAAATCTATTTTTCTAGACAGGGGTGGCTGGGTTTTCAATATGTCTATAATTTAATGTATCAGTTATTGCTACGTTTGGGTCGTGGGAAGGATGTATTTTCAATGAAATCTAACTCCGTTAAAGCCTGTCGTCTAGATTTTTTT
>CAHIKZ030003916.1:862500-865000 GCA_903632075.3 Acanthosepion pharaonis | reverse complement strand
ATTGTTTGGTTTTCTAGGCATTAAATGTAACTCGCCATTTTTTTCTTCTACTGAGCTGTTCGAGCTAGACAAGAGAAGAGTTCAGCTCTCATCTAAATTATTTCTTTTCTTCTTTTTTTTTTTAAAAAAAGCTCCTGCGTTCAATACTTATATGATGTCAGTAAGGTTCGAACAGATGACTAGCGTTCTCTTGCACAATAAATATGTGATAACGTTTCTACCTCTACTTTACCCGGGCATAAACACACACGCAAAAAAAAAAAAAAGACAATCAACTAGTTTACACAGAAGATTAGGAAAAGGTCAAATATCAACAATTTTTTTTTGTCTCATTTTTCCTATCTTTCCATTGCTTTCAACAAATGTCACAATTTCGCGCCCGATTTGGACACTTCAAACATAAAACGCATGGACAGAGTTGATGACCGATTATTTCCATTGACACCGTCATTTTCTGAAGGCTTGTTTTCCAAAGAAACATTGACACTTGTACCTCGGGCTATATGGCATTTTTGTTAGCCATTCCTGATTGTTAATAAAAAAAAGAACCAAGATTATTATTATTATTATTATTATTATTATTATTATTATTGTTGTTGTTGTTGTTGTTTGCCAATCTGTGTAAGTTTTTTTTAAATAAACTGGGTATATTAAGTTATTTTTCAAGTCACAAGGAGCTCAGACGAACAACACTTTCTTCAAAATATGCGCTGTGCCCAAAAAAGCCGATTCATGAATGACTCCAAGTTGGTATCGTATCACCAACTGGTCTAGGAAGGTACTCAGTTTTAATGCGATTGATCCCAGTGCGCCACTCACCACTGGAATCTCCTTGACATTTCCTTCCTGCATTCAACACAATCTTGCATCAAAACTTTCAAATCAAGCGTTTGTTGCAATTTCCTCATTCACCTTGTTTGCTATATTCTTCTTCTTCTTCTTCTTCTTCTTCTTCTTCTTCTTCTTCTTCTTCTTCTTCTTCTTCGTATTATTATTATTATTATTATTATTATTGCGTGTGATAGCGTGTTATATAAGAATAAATTGTCGCTGCCTACACTTGAGTTTGAACACAGATCGTCGGTGGGCAAACATGGGCGATCCCATTATTGAATTAAGTAGACCACGTGACCATAGAGGAAATGCATATATGGAAGGTATCGTGTGTCTAATTGGTCACCATTTCTAGTCTATACTATTCCTCTAATCTATTTACTATACTATTTCTCTATTCGGATTACTATCAGTCAGTTATGTGCCATGCGTGATACACGCTTAGGCGATCATGTAACTTTCAATACATGACTGACGAGGCAAGTTTTTCCAGCACTAGGTTGCCATTTCTTTCTGCAGTAGACCAGTTGCCCTGTACTGCTATTTACCCATAGCTGGTGGGAGAAGAAGAGGATTCATACCTCTCCCAAGGCTATTAGTCCGTAAGTGAATGCAATGGATTCGACTGGAATTCGAACTCGGAGATCCGATTCCTCAATTCAAGTCGTTTCATTATGCGGATTACTACTGGAGCGAGTATTATCGAGCAATTATTTTTAGTGCCAGTGTTATTCGAAGGCGTTTGTCACCAGTATTGTTCGACGGCATTACTATAGTTGTATCTGCGATTACAAAATCTTTACTTCAACGAGCATTGCGAAAGTGTCAACGAGTATTCGCTGACATTACAAAAGCATCAAACAAGTGTTCGGTGACATCACAAAATAGAGGCATATCGAGAAACTGACACTAGCGTACAAATATACGAAACGCCTGCTGACGAGCAAGACAATAAATCGTGAGTGCTCTACTGTTCTGAGCACCTAGCCATAAAGAAAGACGGGGTTGGTCGCCTAACAACCTCCTACGTTGACCAGCTATGTTATGACAAAGAATGCCTTCAGAGTCTGTCTATATTTCTGAGATGAGGTATTATGTACATTATTTACATTATTCGGACTATTGTCCTCATCTTTGTCGCCATATCTATCACAACGTTTCGGCCGTTGTACGCTCCGGCCTTCTTCAGGTGGTTGGAATTTCGAACTGAACCCTTTATTTCGCTCACTGGGGTAGGCTGTTCTAGTTCCACGTGCCATGTTTGATGGATGTCAGTTATTAATTATCTCCTGCTAATTTCCCTCTGAAAGTTCTCCACTGCCTCAAGGACACATGGCACAGTGGTGTTGGTTAGATCCAGTGACAGGACCCAAAGAGTTTGAGTTCAATACCCGGTTAAGGTTGTGATAAATATGGCGATAAAGAATGCCTTCCTAATGACCTTCCAACCTTGTTGCAAGCTATCTCGACCGAAGAAATAATAAATCATATTCTGCATCCTTACAGCAACCTAATTCAGTAACTCGCTACCTTAAGTGGCTCTTGGCATTGTATTAAGTGAACAATAATTTAAAAAAGTTATTTGTACGGAAAATGCAATCGAGGTTTCGATTTCATATTCTGACAATCAGTTTCGTTCATTTCGCATTAACACCGTTGAAAAATG
>CAHIKZ030003916.1:830000-855000 GCA_903632075.3 Acanthosepion pharaonis | reverse complement strand
TAGAGTCAGGAAGAATCCACAACAGAATGCAGAAAGCACTGGTCGGTCGTTTCGTCATATTTTCTCCTATAAAATAAATAGGAAACGAAACTCGATGAATTACTACAATGATTTACCTAAATCCCCAAAATTACATATATATATATATATATATATATATATATATATACTTATTAAGTTTTTCGAATGCAGAGGCCAGTAGACGTAAATAACATCTAGAGTAATAAGAAATAATGCCGAATTAAAAATAAAAATATATTATTTCCTTTGATTATAGAATCAACACTGCATAGTAACTATCAGTCTCACGTCTCACGTGATCATCAGATCATGTGACACTACCACTTTCGCGAAAAAGGTAGGAGGAGTGACACTTGGTCTGAAGATTGCTTTAGATATGAAAGTGGCAATAAACATACAGTTTTTATTCGTATCTCCACATTATCTGTATCCATATATGATATTGACCACTCTTCCTCTATAAATGTGGTAAACTTCAAACAATATATATATATATATATATATATATATATTATTTCAAGTTTTATTATATATTTATATATGTGCGTGTGTGCGTGTGTGCGTGTAGGCCAAATAGTATTGATGACTACATTAATGATTTTATGATACATCTGATGTTTAAAAACATAAAAAAAAACAACTTCATAAACAAACACACGCAAACACATAGAGGTACATATGCACATTACATATACATAAATAATGTACACACATAAACACAAATATATAGATATCCACCGTATCTCGTTTAACAAACTAGTCATATTGATGGAATATATAAAAATTTGTCACGGTCATCTTTTTTCCTTGAAGTTCATCTGTTCGAAACATACGTCAAGATTTTAACACACACACACACACAAGCACTGCAGATCCATTGTTTGAAGGTACCCCCAGAATTAGTATGGGATGAACTTGAAAGGTGAGTGAAAGAAAAATGAAAAAGAACTCTTAGAGTCATTGACAAAAGAATGGAATCAATTATCAAACTTATACTTTGAGAAATTTTTGCAACGAATGGCAAAAATTTGTGCTGCAGTAATCAACACTGAAAGAAGATATTTTGACGAGTGCAAAACTTAATCGTGAAGTGATTTTTTCTTTTTGTCATAAGAAAAATTCTAATAAAAAGTCATGTCTCACTTTTTAACCATGTAATAATAATTTTCTCTTATTTAAATTACAAAGCAACTACATTGGGGCCAATTTAAAAAATTAGCAGTGATTCAATGATTTGAACTGTGGTATATATATATATATATATATATATATATATATATATATATATATATATATATATATATCATTTTTTTTAACAGTGTAGGAAAACTTACATATATTGTGAGGGCAATAAGTTTTCCTACTCTGTTAAAAATGGCGCTGGAGAATCACAAACAAAGAGCTGTGCCAAATAATAGAAACTATATTACTTGAGGACTTTCAGTAACAGCAACAGCAAAAATGGATAGCACGTGTAACTCGAAGAGAAAACAAAGACAGAGTCAAGATGTTAACTTTCAACACTACGAAGAAAAAATTAGGATGGTAGTCCCTCTCCCTTCCATAAAGGAAAGAGCAGAAACAGTTATTTAGCTTGGAAAACTTATTTTCCTGAAAAATTATTTTGAGGAAGATTTTATAGATTTCACCCGAAAATAATATTGGCTGTTTGGTCAATGAATGTCGAAAGTTTTCTTTTAATGAAACTGCTAATTAGGATTACCATTACCACATACCATATTAATGAAAGCAGTTACATTGGAACATCGGTTCACGAATTTAATTCTTTCCTGAAGGTCGTTCGTAACCCGAAATGTTCGTAAACCGAAACTATTTCTTCCAATAGGAATCAATGTAAAGAAAAAGTCACAGTACAATAAAATTGGATAAGAAAAGCACAACACAACACACGAATAAATACAAGGCGGTTGACTCAGAAATTATTCTGTTCGGGTTAACTCAGTTCGGCAATGTTGTTCGAGAATCGAAATTTTGTTCGATAACCGAGGCATTTTCATTTTGAATTTTCTGTTCGAAAAACGATTTGTTCGCGATGTTCGAGAACTGAGTTTGCTCTGTGCGTGTGAGAAGAAAAAAGGTTATATGTAGGTATGTATATGTGTGTGTGAGTTACAGCGAAAAAGGAGAAAGAAGGAACACGATGGAAACGAAAAGAAAAAATAAAGAATTGATTGTTGAATGGCATATCAACTCCTTATGGGTTATTTAATGTTGATATTTAAATTTCTTGGGAGCTTTGAAGTAATAAAAATATGACATGTTATTCTGCTTTCACAGTTGAATACATGGTAAAGGATACTCAGATTTCGTGCATGTACATGCTTGTGTTGACATAATTACTAGAGCCGTCGATATGTGTTTCATGTTGTAGTTTCGTTGAAGTTATAATTTGAATTATAGGTTGATTTCCTTGAGAAATCGTAGATATTATATGGATTAATGCTATGAAAGAGTTCTTTTATGTTGGTTGTTTTGGTTTAGCTGAATATCAGCCTCTGTCACTGGATCTAACCAACGCCAAAGGACCCAAAGAGGGTGAGTTCAATACCCGGTTAAGGCAGTGGAGAACTTTCAGAGGGAAATTAGTAGGAGATAACTGATAACTGACATCCATCAAACATAGCACGTGGAACTAGAACAGTCTACCCCAGTGAGCGAAATAAAGGGTTCAGTTCGAAATTCCAATCACCTGAAGTAGGCCGGAGCGTACAACGGCTGAAACGTTGTGATAAATATATCGACAAAGATGAGGACAATAGTCCGAATAATGTAAATAATATACATAATACTTCATCTCAGAAATATAGACAGACTCACAATTTTATGGCTTCAACTAAATATATTTTGAACGCAATTGTATACAGAGAAAATGCATTGTTAGTCATTTTAGTGTAAATTTTCATTGGTGGTAATTTTACTATAAAAATGTATTTTTATACTTTCGTAGTGTTTTGTTCTTGTTTAGAGGTTCACCGTTTACTGGAACCCTAACAGATGTTACCACCCTGGGTCCGGTTGGACCTGGGAGCAGCAGCAATTCAGAGGTGATTCTACACTCCTTAAAATCTCAATTCTCCCGATCTTGCCGCCGGATGTAGTTTATCGTCATACCCAGGACTAGAAAAAAAAAGTATAAATAAAGTTTAGAGCAGAAAGAAAAGAAACAATGGAAGGAAAGAAAAAGAACGCGAAGGAAAAGGAAAGGGAATACTATACCTGGGCACTGAGCGGGAAAATGAAACAAAGAGAAAGATAAATAAATAGTGGGGAAAAATGATTAAAAAAATAATTAGAATCCTATTCCTTTTGACAAAACGAGAGATAAAAATAGAATCGGAAAGAAAGAGTGAGATCAAAAACAGTTCGTGAGTGGACCAGTCTTTGTTCTATTTCTTTATAAAGAATCTTCACACGTGACATGTTGTTCTCGATGAAAAATTAAAAAAAGTTCTCGTCTTTAACGTCAAATTCACAGGCTTGTATCTTAATGGCGGCGTGTAGGTTGGAACGTTTTCTTATTTTTCTCATTTCCTCTTTCAATTTACCGATTACCTGCTAATATATATATATATATATATATATATATATATATATATATATATATATATATTTTTGCTATCATCAGTATGGCTAGACGTCCGGTTGCCTCTAAGGATCGAAGCCCGGCTCAATTTATCTGCGTCAGTCGGAGAATCTATTCCTAAGCCGTTGGCCCACAGCAGGGATGAAGGTGAATTTAAGAGTATCTATTTGTTTAGATAAAAACGCCAGTGACTGAGAGAACTCAGTTCGTTTTATCGAAGTGTATTGCATTAGTAGCAGTAATAGTCACTCTTTACAAACTCTCCCCCAAGAGCTCAACCGAAATAATTTTACAGGAGTATATATTGTCATCCACATACAGACCGTTTCGTTGTATCACAGCCAGCTCATCAGTATGGCTAGACGTCCAGTTGTCTCTAGCTAGGATCGAAACCCGGCTGAATTGTATATATATATATATATATATATATATATATACATAAAATCTAGACATAGAAAACTAATCATAAATGGCTAAAATAAAAAAAATGTGCATGGGGGTTAATAAATCACGAGTAAAATAAATTACTAAAACAATATATCGATGTAAATAAGCTCCTTGTGATTATAAAACAGACAAAGTTTTGTACTCACGGCCAACCCATGAGACACAGACGAGGAAGAAAGTTCTCCTGCCTTCACAAAGTCGATCAATGAAGCTTTATATGAACAGCTTTTAAAAAACGTAAATGTTTAGCTGACCGAGCTTTGTGCAGTATCCAAAACGCTTCGCCATAATATTTCAAAATATTTGGGGTTTTTTCCCAACAAATCTTTCTGAAGAAGTTTTGAACGAAAAAGGGTCCTTTTAAAGAAAAAGAATACGCTCTGTCATTTTTAAAACAATGTATAAATTCTGTGGTATAAAACTTTTATTCATATATATATATATATATATATATATATATATATATATATATATATATATATATATATAAATATATAATTTAAAAAAAAATAATAATAAAAAAAAGTAAAAATAATGTATTTTTTTATTTATTAACCCGACATATTTTTTTTATCACTTTAAACGTTATTTTTACTGGATAGCCATATTTAAGTAGACGCAACGTTTTCTTTTTCTTCTTTATTTAAAACAGTATTTTTATTTCGTCTCTCGGCCTGAATATTCTTTTGTTTATTAAGATCTCTCGAATATTCAGACTGGTAGACGAAGTAGAAATTCTGTTTAGAATAAAAACAGAGCGTCTGCTGAAACATGGGAACCCATTAAAAAATAAGGTTTAAATTTATATCTATCTATCTATCTATCTATATATCTATATATATATATATATATATATATATATATATATATATATATATATATATATATATTTTTTGTTTAGCGTCCAATACCAACGATTCAACACAAGGCTCGCAGACCACTATTGGAAGTTTAAAGAAAAATACAATAAAAGTACAAATATCAAATAGAGGTTTCTACGACGAGTACGGACAAAAATGTAACTACTGGATCTTACAATTTATGCCAAGAAAAGAAATTAGCCATCGCAACTCAAGCTGATAACGGGGAATATCGACACATCACTTTGGAAATGTCACCTGGTAAAAATGCCGTTTAATAAAAAGAATTCTTCGTTTAAAAAAATTCGCCGAAGAAATTCTTTGAATCGTTCTCTTGTGATGGAATACACAGATACCACAATGAGAAATAAAACCCAAAGAAATGACATGGTGGGACTTAGAACGTTTATAGATTAAACAAAATTGCTGAACTGATATTTTTGTGACATATAAACGCTTTGTGGGTTATTTAAAGCCGAAACATCTCCCACTTCTCGCTTGTAGAACTCCATCCCGGCTCCATGCTTTCCAACCAACTTTAATCTGCAAAAATTTAAATGAAATGTCAATCTCTATCTACTGTCCTCTTGATTGCTCCTTTCTCTTTCTCCTCATCTATATAACAAATGTGAATGTCAGTGAGTCATACTTTTTCAACTTTACTCCTAGAGGCCGTAGCTTAACATATACCATTTTGGAATCAGGTCGAATCCGTGAGCAAATTAAAAACATTTCGGGCCGAATCCGGACCCGCAATCCTGAAATTTTGGATTCCTAAGTTTTTATTACTATAATTGTTTTCGGCGGGTTTTTACATGATTTTTTAATGACGAATTTTTTTGTACGATAATAATTTTTATAAATTGCAAACAAATTTGGAAATAATCAAAATTAATTACGAAATTCGGCGAAAGTTACTCATGAAATAAAAATAATTGTTTTAACGGAAATTAAGAACCTACGTACATCAAATTGTCTTTAAATTAAATGGTGGCGGAAGAATTATCGTTAAACTTTTAAAAGGTAAGCTTAAATATGAAGCGATCAATTTTGAGGTCTTCTGTAGTTTATTGTTGCCTATTGCATTTACTCCTTACCTATTGTGATGAGGGTCGAATCAAGAGCCCTCAGCAGGCGTTAGTTTAAATGCCGCCCAATAGGGCAGTTTTTAAGCTAGTTACTCGTGTTTCTGTTCCTAATTTGTCCACACCATATAATCCCTTGCGTGCTAATGGCTGTACTGCCGTGCTTGGGGGGGATGCTGATTAAAAAAGAAATAAAAAAAGCGTCATCATTTTTTTCCCAAAGGAATATTACATGAACATATTTTATGAGAATAACAATGTTTCTTTTTTTCGGGTGTAAACTACTATCTGATCCATAGCTGTGGAGGGGAGGTGGATTCATAACTTTCCCAAGGGTATTTGTGGGTAAATGAATATAATGGACACTAATGAAATTTGAACTCAGTTCTCCAATTTCTCATTCCGATATGCTATCCTTTTCAACACCCGCACCTCCACCAAATACAGAAGCTTTTCATTTGATTAAATAAAGACATTTACATGTTTCATAGATTACACATAGATTAAAGTGTGTAATCTATGTAATATATGTAAAGGATTTTTTTCTTTTCTCTCTTTTTTTTTAATAGTGTTCATTCAATACACAGTCCAAGAGCCACTCAAGATAGAGTATTACTGTGTGGATTTATATTAGCGTAGAAAAGTAAAGGCGTTAGGAGTATATAGCTGAAGTAAACTTAATCTGGAACCGGAAATCTAATCCTAAACAAGAAACAAGAGATAAACCTCTACTCCTGTTCAAAAGATCAGGGATTAAAAAGTGTTTATGTAATCTATGAAAAGACATATTTGGAATACTAGAAAAGCTTGATTTTTAATAAAAAAAATAACCTAATACAAGGCTCAAGATCTACTCAAGTTAGAGGGTTACTGTTAAAATGGTTATGATAACTATGGAGTGGGATATAAATGAAAAATGATGGTAGGAAGTGAAGATTATAAGAAGAAAGGTAAATAACGATTGATCCTTGACTTGAAGAAATTAAGATGGTAGTGATCAGGGAATCACTCACGCGGGAGTCTGTTTCACAGAATGGCAGTTTTTCTTACATTTGAATAAATGAAGGTAGAAATAATCACTAAATTCGACTGGGAACAAACAGTTGCCATGCAGATGGGAGAACAAGCTCGACGAATACAAATAGAATAAAAAATAAAAACTGGATAATGTACCTGGATTTATTATCGGCGGACTTGATCTTAATGATACCATTGATGGTAAGTACAGAATGAAAACTGAAAGAATTCTTAAACAAGTTAGTAAAGGAAATCAAGACGAAAGGACTATTGACGGCAAGAAGACAAAATGCAATGTTGTCAGCAACAGAGATAGTAATTCAACTTTCGACGCAAAGTGTGACCTAAAATCAGAATGAGCATAGGAATAGCGAAAGATGCTTTTCAGAAGCTTAGCAAAGTATTAAGCGATAAGAAAATGTTTCCATAGAAGCAAGCAAAAACGTATTGAACTTCTATACCATATTTCATCTCCTATTTAAAAAAAAATTACTAATGGTTACCCAATACAAGCCGCAAGAGCCACTCAATATAGAGGGTTACTGTGTGAACGTTATTTTAGAATAGAAAAGAACAAGCGTTAGGAGTACAGAGCTGAAGTAAACTTTAAAAGGAACTGGAAACCCAATCCTAAACAGGAAACAAGACTGGGAAAGAGTATGAACGCCTTTTAGGTGCTGGAGCAGGAATAGAAGCAATATTAGCTGGACAATCTTCTCACAAGTGAATAAGAGACGATGTGATAATGTAGTTGTACCGGCGAATACTGAAAATATCATGAGAAGAACATGTGAGTAACCAGAATGTTTTAAGGAGAATACAAACGACAAGGAAACTGCTACGAACAATAAAAAAAGAAACAGCGGAAATTTATGCGATACAAAATGAGAAAAGAAGGCTTGGAGAATTTGACACTCACAGGATATACTGAAAGCAAATAGAGATAAACAGTTAAATAGAGTGAATAGATGAAAAAAAAGGTCAAATCCTTCTTTGTATGGTAAAGGGTCAAAATTGCTTAGAGCAACGAAAGACAGGAAGCTGTGGAGAGTCATGATCGCCCACTTAGGGTACCAAAAAAAAAAAAAAGAAGAAAAATATGTTTGGGGAAGAATCGAATGGGTGGTAGCCAGTGAAAGAACAGATTTCATATTTAACTACTTCCGCTTGTGTGAACGAATATAATGTTTTACTTGTGTGGGAATGCAAAAAGAAAAAATAGGTTTTATTGAACTCTGATCTAAATATAAAACTCGACTTTGAAACTCGGCATTATTATTATTATTATTATTATTATTATTATTATTATTATTATTCCTTTGATTTGTAGCGTATGCTCATTTCTTTCCTGGTCCCAACCAGAAACCTAAGGTCAGAAATTGAAAAAAACAAAAAAAAAAAAAATAAAACAACCTAAGATCACACATTTTACGTAGATAAAGTTTGTACTTGTGAGTAGATTTTTTTACATTTCTTAAAATTTTGGGCTATCAAGGACCCCTTCAATGAGTCTATCGGAACCTTTTCCAATCAAACCAAGTGTTCCAACTGCTACTATTATTATTATTACTAATTGTGTATTTAGGCAGCAATCCTTCATTTACACATGTTTCACTAAAGACGACAGACAATTAAAATAACGGAAGCCTTAATGGTAAAAAAAAGAAAAAGCCAACACTCAATAATATTAACTACGAACACGGCCACAATATGCTGTGTTCGGTAAATAAAACATCCCCATAAACTCTAGAAACCTACACACAACTCATACACCCAGTTAAAAAGCAAAAATAAAATCATCCTTGATAACGGCTAAAATTATAGCTGAAAGCGCTCGGAATTACAAAACATTTGAATAGTTTCTACTTACTCTGTGTTCAGAAAAGAAAACTCTTATTCAAAAACAAGAAAAATTAAATAAAAAGCTTAATCATAGTACCTTTTCTGTCGTCTTTATTATTACTAGTGTACCCGTGCCATCAAAATTGATGGCAAGAAGGAATGTATTATAAGTAATATGTATTATATTGTAATTTTCGTTTAATCCAACTACAATTTTATAATTTAAAATTGTTCGTTATTAATGTTAATAATTAAACAGTATATAATTTTTAAACACTATATATTATCCTCATAGATTTTAGATATTTACAACCAAAATTATGTTTATTGCAAAAGTTCCAAAGCACAATATTTTTTGTGTAAACTTTGCAAGGTCTGAGTAATCCCTGACAGTCGGTAGATTCATTCTGTAATTTCAGAGTCAGGGAAAGAAGAGGATTGTTACACACACACACACACACACACACACACACACACACACACACACACACACACACACAAAAAAAAAAAAAAAAGAATTTAGTTCTTACTGTGAACTGTGTCGCCGTTGGTTGGGACGGTCTCTTTGTAGTTTGTCATCGCGGTAGCTTTTAGCGTGTGGACATGAATGAGATCTTGACTTTTGTGCGTCTCACTTCAAATTTTGCAAACTGCCCCTCAATCGTTACATGAAAAAAAAACATATATGTGTGTGTGTTTGTATGTGCGTGTGCGCGTGCGCGTCTGTGTGGCGTATTATATATATAGATTATTATTATTATTATTATTATTATTTCGGAATCTTTCGCTTAAATTTCCGCGAAAGTAAACTATTGTAATGAACTTTTTACCCGCTATTGTTCTTTTTCTCTCTTACTCACTTTCATATATTCCTCTCCCTCGATCCCTTACCCCCCCCCAATCTTTTTCTCTTTCCCTTTTACCTCACACTTTTTTCTTCTGTGTGTGCGGGTGTGTATTACCGACAATTCGAATCGAGAGGATACGATTTTGTTAAAAATTGATACTCTTTACACTATTTTTACTCGGACTATTGTCCTCATCTTTGTTGTTGTTATCACAAGGTTTCTGTCGTTGTACCGTCCAGTCTTCCACGGGTGTCTATAGAAATAAATATAACATGGAAGCCACAAATAAAGAAAGACAAATGACAGAACATCTTCAACACTAGCAACAATGAAAACATGACTGGCAGCAGTAGCAATATAGCATTAATCAGCAGGCAGGTTAGATTTAAGTTTCCAAGTTTACTGCAGCAAATTTCGTGAATTTGATGATATAGTTGTGAATTAAATCGGGCAGTGTGTACTTGGACTCAGTGGATCTACATGACCAATAACTAAACTATAAATAAATACGAACTAGATGATATCCCATGATTGTGATTTTTTAAGCGTAGCTAAAATGTGGCACAAGACCAAAATTATGGGGCACCCAGTGAAGATCGAACTCACTCGTAATTGTTCTAGCGAGACAAGCTTGCTAACCATTACACCACCTCGAAGTACCCTAATAATATGGACATTGGAACGATATTAAATAAAGGGTTCATTTCAGAATTTCCTGTAGGTTACCCAAGGGTGACCGGGGGTTCTGGAGACGAAGCTATTTGATTGGAACTTACTCTTTATCAAGGGAACACGAAGAAAATCGGGATTATTTGCCACCATAAATATGGTCTTCACTGTGAAGGTCTGAACTGGTGGGACTAAGAAATGTAACTCGTTAAAACATTTGCCATAGAGTAGTGAAGGGCTAGCAACGTTTTCTCTGTGGTATAGAAATTGTAAGGGTAAAAGAATGATTCATCACCCACAAGGCCGAGTGGTTTGAACAGTTTCGGTACAGATATAACAGCAAAGGAGTATATGTCCACTTACCGCACGTTTCACAATCTCCCCGTTTTTGTTTTTTTTTTGTTTGTTTTTTTGTTTTTTTACCAGAAGTAGATCTTTTTCCCTTGTTTCCTGTTTAGGATTGGATTTTCATCTTCAAAAGTTTACACAAAATTTACACTCAAAGACTCAGCAAAAACTTTGAAATTTTATTTACTATTTATTTTCATTTTATTTTATTCCTCAATAGGAGTAGATAGGTTCGCCCATCGTCCGGTTCACACACCTCCCCGATCTTTTGATCAGGAGTAAAGGTTTATCTAAAGTTTTCTCATTCTCTTTCATTCCCAATAGGCACTTGTATCTTAGTGGCATGATTGCCTTGCTTGAGGGGAAATGAAAAAAAAAATACTCCATTTTTGGTCTGATATGGCATTTTAAACAGAGTAGCAACTTTCTGGTGAGGTACAAGGAAATGACTGTTTTTCCAGTATCGTTATCCATGGATTTAAAATACGAGGTTCACTTCAAGTCTAAAAGTGAGATCGAGTCCTGGTAGACGTTCAAGGCAAGAATCTCCATTGAGAGTACAACTGTTCGCGCCGAAATTGTCCTCCGCGTGCTGAGAAAGTTCACAGCGACCGGTGTTCTGTAGTTGTCCGCTGCTCCTTGCGACATCGTCGGCGCGCGCCGCACGCGAACACCGCGATCGACTGATTCTCCGCTCTAGTCTACTGTGTAGCGGCGTGCCCAACTCGTGCGACTAATTTTGTATGAGTTGTAATAAAATTGAATTACAGGGAAGATTATTGGATTCTGCTAGTATGATTGGACGCGCTACGTTAACAATTGAGTTAGGTTTTTATTCAGTCGTGCGAAAAGCACCAATTTTTAAGCTTTAGCACCAGGGAGCTGTCTTCTGAAGCAATATCTCACCATCGGGACGGGTTTAGGCGTTTCCAAATGGAAAGTGCCACTGCTTTCAACAGGGAAACTGCTTCGATAGGCCAGCTAAACCATGTTATGGTGGTTAGTCTTTACACTACGGTAAAACTTATTCATTCCCGAATGTGAAGATCCCGCAAAAGTAATCATCATATTTCCAAGGCTGAGAATGTGACTCGGCAACGCACTGTGAAGCGAGCGCAAAGTATGTTACGGCTATCCACTGCAACCAACAAGTCTCCAGTTGCGAAGACTCTCTGTACTTTTGGAACCTGGCTTCACCGGTCGGGAAAGTGGGATTGTCCTTATGTAACGCTTCTACCACTATATTAAACATAAGAATAAAACGCTTGCACAGTAGATGAAATCAAATCGGGCGTAAAAAATATGTTATATTAGCGGAAAATGAATAATGAATAAACATAATTTTAATATAATTAACTGTACACAGATGCATAAAAATTAAATATGCATAGAAAACAAAAAAATACTGGCAACATATCAGTAATAGATGGTAGAATGAATGCCGTAGAATATCAAAATATTTTGGAAGCAAATTTGATGATTTCGGGTGAAAATCTTGAACTTCCTTAATTGGATCTTCCAACAAGATAATAATCCTAAGCACTCTGCAAAATCTACGAAGAAATGATTTCCTGAAAATAACATAAATATCCTGAAATGGCCAAGTCAGTCTCCAAATTTAAAATCTAATCGAGAATCTGTGGCGTAATTTGAAAATTCAAATCCAATCGAGATCTCCAACAAACATCCCGGATCTGAAGACCATATG
This sequence comes from Acanthosepion pharaonis, assembly GCA_903632075.3. Lineage (NCBI taxonomy): Eukaryota > Metazoa > Mollusca > Cephalopoda > Sepiida > Sepiidae > Acanthosepion > Acanthosepion pharaonis. The sequence goes on along the minus strand of CAHIKZ030003916.1, from coordinate 842,551 downwards.
CGAAGAAGAATGGAACAAAATACCAACTAAAATTTACAAATCATTAATTGAGAACTACAAGAAGAGGTTAGTTGCTGTAGAAGTGAATAATAGCTATTCTACAAAGTATTAAATGAAGATTATATATTCTTTTTTATATTGTACGAATACTTTTTTCATCCATTAAACAGATAATTAGGAGTTTATTTCTATAATATCAATTTTTTTCTGTTTTCCATGAATATTTAGTTATTATGAATCTGTGTACAGTTAATTATATGAAAAGTATGTTTATTCATTAGTTGGAAATACAATAAATTAAAAATTTGTATGTGTACGAATATTTGTTTCCCCCACTGTATATGATAGCAGGAACGAGGCGCTATTTTCCATAATATTTTCCAGCGAATCTGGGAAGTCTTAAGCGATAATATGTTTGTATAAAAATAATGGCAGTAAAATCAAACGTGGAAATTTCCTTGGCATCTGCAGTTAAATAAGATTCTTATCAGCGTCAACTTGAATCGAATCCTTTGGTTGTCAGAAGACATTCTTCCCGAAGATCACTGCTCTTTTCGTCTATGTTGCAAGGTGCATATGATTTTCGCAGTGAAGCAGTTTCAAGAGAAGTATCGCGCGCAGAATTCCTATCTCTACTTTGTTTCCGCCGATTTACAGCAACCAGTTGGATTCCTTTAGCGGTTTCAACGGAATAAAACATTCTGCGGTCTGTCACCAATCCTCACTCAGTTCTTCACTTGTCACCAGACAATGCTGCGATCAGAGAAGGGTGTGTACATATGCTCTATATAGGGATCTATTTGACCTACGTAGACTAGCTGAAAAAAAAAACTGTTTAAAAAATAGAGATGGCTGTCAGGCCTAATCTAGGAAGTCCTCTTAACAGATGAAAATGCGATGATGTCACATAACCTCAAAAACTGAAGGTAACGTTTACCAAGTGTTCTGGGGTCTTTAAACAGTTTTGACCCACGATCTCTTTGAAAAAAAATTAGGTCTTTTTTTCCAAACTGTGCACCAATGTACCACAGCTACTTATCAGCATTGACGACACAGAACTGAAAACTGTTGACAGTATCAAATACACGAAAGTGTCATCTTAGGCCTTTGGACAAAGAAACCTCAGCCATAATAAGCAAAGAAATGTAAGCTCTAAGGACGACTTCACACAGAAAGAAAACGCTATATCAGCCAGCGGCAGATTTGTCTAGGCAGCTGGGTATTTTCATTGAGGCACCATATGTAGATGCAAAGCTTCTATCTGTCCATTAGCATGGTTTCCAGGCACTTCTCAACGATCGTCTTCTCTGGATGATATTATCAAAAAGTTAACTTCTCAATCGACCATGGTGAGATTCGAAATTCAAGTCTTGAGACTAGAACGCCAACGCTCTAACCATTTGGCTACACACTTATGGACTACATAGCAGAGTATCATCACTATTGTCACAAAGCTTAAGAGGCACAACGCAGTTGTCTTTCCGTCACTATTACACTGGCGTGCAAAACATATGGATCACCTTGGTAAATTTAATTGTTTATACCTTTGTTAATTTTATCACTGTTGTAGCATATGGAAGGTTACTGACTAGAATAATCACACAAAGTTTGGTAATGAACGTTAATACTTAGGACACGAACAACACATATAAGATTCGACAGCGGAGCGTAGAAGTAGTCAACTGCTAGAAATGAGTCAAGTGAATTCCACAATGAATCTCCAACTGCAGTATATCTACCAACTGACCCACGTGGTCAGATGTGGCACGAATTTAATGTGGGGTATGCGAGCCCGTAGGCTCGGCCAAATATTCCCCGTAGACTCCGTATAAAACTGGGTCGAGTAGATGTGTCCCGAGACGAGACTCTGCCCTTCGACAAAGCCTCGTCTAGAGATCCTCTCTGCCAGGAGGCAGAGAGTTTGACCAGTACAGCTGGAGACGAATCCCCAAATGCACCCCAACATACAGTATTTACTACTCTATTTATGTGAATGGGAATATACTCATTATCGTCCATAGGTATGCTACAGCAATCCCATAATCGAGAATGATGAGCAGTATGCTTTTTTAAATACATTTTATGATCTTTGAAGGCCAGAAAACAAGGTACTGCATTTTCGTTAATGCTGTATGATGGATGGTAGAATATCTTAAGCGCACTGAAGCTGAAAAAAGGACCATGCAAAAATACTGAGCGAAAAATACACCAGCGAAAATTCAGATCGGATTTCTTAAAGTGTCTTTATTATTCCAGAAAGTACAAAACGCAAAGTATGGATTTGGTAAATAGTGTTGCTGCCTTTGGCTCGAATAATTGCCCCGATTCGATGTAGAATTGCTTGGAAAAAGGTCGAGATTTTTCTCATTGTAAATTTTTCCTATTCTTGTTGGCAGTAATTCCAAAGTTCTTGGAGATTTCGCGGTTTTCGTTGGAACACTTGTTTCTTCAGTTCCCATCACAATCGTTCCATTATATTGAGATCAGAACTTTGTCTTGGTTAGTCTTCCAAAAGTTGAAAATTTTCATCCATAAAAAAACTTTTTGTTGTTTGTGATGGGTGGCAAGGAGACCGTCATGCTGAAGAACTTTCCTATTTTCACAGACTGACAGAAATATAGACCGTAGTGAACTAATATAGCCAGCCAAGAATAGACATGAATACAATATGGGAACCAGTAATAAAGAGATCTAGAGAAAAAACAATAACATAAAAGTAATATGAGCTCTGGTAAAAAAAAATTCCTTACTGAGACATTAGGTTTATGAGTGCCATAAATTCATTCATGGCCCAGTGGTTATAGTAATCCAAAAGTGACTTGACCCAAAGAGTTGTGAGTTCAATACCTGACCACAACAATGGTGAACAAAAACTTGGAGAATTAACTGTAAACTGAGATATCCAGAATGGGCATGGCACGTGGAACTAGAATAATCTACCCCCGTTGACTAAATAAAGGAATCAGTTCGAAATTCCAACATATATCATCTGAAGATGGCCGGGGCGTAAAAAGGCCGAAACGTCGTGAATATGACAATAAAGATGAGAACAACAGTCCGAACAGTGTAAATAGTTACAATACCTCGTCTTAGAAAGACAGATAATATAATTATCCTATTTCGGTTTCTATTAAATTTTACCAATTTTCTTCTCCCATGCTTTTAATATTGAACTATAATGAATTGCCAATGGCTCTTAAATTCATCTTAATGAGATGGAACAATTCCTACTTAGAAATTTGCATATTATCGTAACTTTGGCATTTCACATTTTTCATTGGCCCAATAGTTTTGCATAGCCTTTTTTTCTACGTCAAACTACTTAAAGCGACGTATCTTCTGTTACACAGCATCTACGAAAACGAAACAACTTCATTTCTAATCCTCAATGTCCATAGACACCATTGATAAAAGCATACTAATAAACAATTTAACATCTTAATAAAATGAAGGTGTATAATCATCTTATGTACTTTTGAGCGACAGTGTATACATTGTGAACAGATTATCTACCGATGGCAACTGCCATAGCTGCAGAAGAGCTTTCATCAACGTGTCTTGCGCTCCATCTTAGGCATGGAGTGACAGGAAGATATCACCATTTCGGTATTCTTGATTTTTTTTGGCCAAATATCTCAAGGATGGAGGCCGCCCATGGAATCGCTACAAAAGAGAACCTTCAAGACAGTTTGTTTCCCTCGCTAAACGTGTTGATACAGAGAAAGAAAAGGTTTACGAGTGTGCACTCACAAGGAAACCACTAGTGAATGCGTGTCGCAACCAGGCACAGAAATCCAGTGAATGTTGTCACAGAATAACTTCTGTCCCTGCACTATCAACGGAATTACCGTGATCGGTCTGTTTCCAATATTGTAGGTCTAGACTCTGCCTAAAGTAACACTCTTTTGCCCATCATTGTGTAACACGATTTTTGCCCTTGGGTATCGACTGTTATTTCTTATTTCCTTACGCCTAGAAAGTATGAAAAAATGACTAACATTTCCTTCAGAATTTGCTTTTGTGACCAGAAGAATTATGTTTCTGAAGTTTACCTATTCCCATTGGGAAAACTAGCAAATGTGAACATTCTCTCTCACGCAAACTAGGGACAAAACGACATATGATTCAAAAGTAGTATTGATTAAGAGGCGTCACTAGCTAGCGTTACAGATGATTCCAATCGTTTCTAACAGACCGGTGACATTGTGGCTGAAGCAAGGTCCATTTTGAGTGCTGAAAAAAAGCTTGAAATACTCTGGTGACGCGTTCTCTGACCTGCGACTTGCACAATTTCATCTAACAAATTCCACTGGTTGAATCTCGACGTCAAAAAATCGTCATTATGGGAACAAGATGTCTGATCAGGTCGTTGAGGACTTTGGGGTTGGAGCAGTATTGGTTTATCTCCTCAGTTGTGCCTCTGTAATCCGGATCAATAACTTCATTCTTTTCTGAATAACTGTTCTCTTCCGGAGACGGGTTCTCTATCTTTGGAGGACTGGAGTACAGGTAGCTCAGGGCTGTGTGGAACTAGAACGATAGATGACAGAATGTCTGGATATATAATAGCAAGACCATTATTGTCAGCTCGACGTTTGGAGGGGTGCACACTGCAGAAGAAGCATTAATTCAGTGGTCAATTGGTTCCCTCCAAATTCTTCGTATTACGAATTTCCAGGCTCTGTTTTCCCCTCTGTGCCACCCTGCATAAAAGCAAAATAAAAATATGAATATAAAAATACAAATATATTTCCCCCAGTGTTATTAAAAAAAATTCTTTTGATCTTTTTTTCTAATTTTTAAAAATTGAGCGTTGAATATGAAAAATTCTGACTTTGGGTTTCAATTAATGTAGTATATATCACAAAATATACGGAATACCGAATATGAATAATATTTTATATTTTTATGGTTGTTAGCAGTGAGCTAGTACAGAAAACATCCATAATACTATATACACTAATGCTCTGTCGTTGAAATATACTTAATAGATATTTTTCAATGACACTGATTTTAAAAAGAAAATATATTTAAATTTTAAAAAATTCTAAAACTTTTATACTTAAATGTTACACTATCTTTGGATAAGCAAAACATTCCATCTTACCTCCTGGAGTTCTTTTTTCAGACAAGGTGCCCAGGATTTGTCTTGATTGCCGACAGGCATACCGAAATATGCCATGCAGACCTCACAGACTTTAGCAGATGTTGCCACAGAGTACTTTTTCGATCTTGCCTTGAAAAAATCGCCACATACATAGAAAGATTCATCTGCCAATGCTGACAAACTCTTGATGTCATCTGTGACAAAGACTTGTCTGCAATTGGACAGCGAGAAGTAAACTGAATATTTATTACTGTAATATCTATCTATAAAAGGCAGGATGTGTGTGTTGTAACGAATGCAGGGTCGCAATTTTCGACGGATTTGCACCAAAATTTACATGCACATGCTCCAAGTTAGCGGGAAGGCCAAGAGCGACTTTGCATTTCCCAACTCCCATCGATAGTGGAAGTAATCTATTTTTTCGTGCTTCTACGGCAGTTTTCATGTAGTTTGCGGCCATTTTGTAGTGGCCAGAGTGAGAGCCTCTAGCTGGCTGCCACGAATATGCAGGAAGATTCTATTGGCTAGCGTGAGAGACAACAGCTGACTGACACGAATGTTAACTAGCATGCTAGCATGCAAAAAAAAATTGATAGCTGCATTCGTCACAAGTGGGAAAAATTTAAATTTGCATGGCACTTTACTCCAATTGGCTCATTCGCTTGCAAAAACTCAACGTTGATTCTGATTCCGCAGAACTGGGTTGGGTGTGAAAAATTATTTGTTGTTAACATTCTTTTTTCATTCGGTTTTCCCAGTTACGAGTCCTTTTTTTAAAGCTGATCGTTTTGTGTTCATTTTGTTTAGTTCTTTTTTTAACAGATTTAATGTTTAGTATAGAGCTTAGAAAAAATTCGCAGTGTGAGATAGGCAAGAAGTAAGGCATGTAGCAACATCAGCACAGCAAAGGGCACTCCTTTAAAGGCAAGGAAGAGCAAAAATATTTTAAGTCAAGTGATAGCGATTGCTGTATGAGTCGTACGATTTTTTAATCAAGCACAGGCAACACCGGGCCATGCTGCTAGTGTACAATAATTGTGGCACAAGGCCAGATGGGGAAATGGGGGTGAGGCTGGTCATCATTAACTATCTTATACCTAGCTAATCTGATTTACGACCCATTTATTCATTACAAGTAACTCATTCTCCACAAGAAGTCATCCTCCATTCACTCAGCATATAATAAAATACACCATACACGCTGGGAACCTACAAAAACAATTCATGACCTTAAAATCTCATATGTACAATAGTTGGTAGAAAAATATATACGAATTTAATGATGGCATGAAATGAGGGGGGGGTATGAATCGCCATAAACAAACTAAAATATAACAAGATGTCAAACAGAAAATAACAGACGTTAGTAAATCCCGTCCACCCGACAAAAATAAGAGTGACCGCTGTATTCCGTCTCCAGACAGAATCAAGAAGCTCACTCACTAACGGAGAGGGAAGGATAAAATAACTACGGGCGTGGGGAAATCAAAGACTGACGCAGTCGAGATGAAAAAATGAGGCCAAAAACAAATTGGGGAGGTTGGGAATCTCGACTTGGATCATAACAAAACAAAAACGGAGAACGACGCTTACATTAACTAGGTAAACAAAGAGAGTCTAACTAGGGGAGGGTTTCATAGTAAACTGCCCCGTTGTGACTCAAGGATAACCCCTTTCACACGAACTAAGCTCGCTTCTTTCACCCACCTTTCGCTGAAATCTGTCGCCATCTAACGCTTTCTATCATTTCTGATTTTCACCTTCAGCTGATACTGAAAGAATCCTACCAGAGCCTGATGAGAATAGCGTCACTATCGCAAGATTCCTTCTGTTGGTATCATCCAGTTCTCTATTCTTGCCTCGGCTAGCAGCGTTAGAAACACCATTCGTTTCAGCCCAGAATACGAGGGCGACACATCGCACACGTATGCAAGATTGATGAGCACGAGATTTTCGGGAGCGATACGAGCCGTCAAGTTGCCGACAATGTTAGAAGGCGTGCGAAGCCGTTTTCTCTAAACCAAGGTCACACCGATGATAGTTGGGCAAATCCGCTAGTCCGCTAGTTTGAGAGGTGTTGGGTGTGGGGGTGTTGAAGATGCAGCCTAGAAGGGAGACTTCTTCATGGGTCTTGATTTGATTGTTTCTTTTTGGCTGGAGAAGCAGGTACAGATTAAGACTTTGTTTTGTCCATGGCCTTCTCCGCCCACCTTTGGCCAGACCGTTTTTCTTTATTTTGAAATTCCCCCTTTATCACCTTTATCCTCCTTACCTTTTTTTTAAAGAGGACGGCCGGCATTTCTTGATATTCTTTCTTCTCTGCATCAAAGCCCTCCTTTTGTTGCTGTTTCTCCTGTCCCTACTGGCTCGCCTGTTCCAGTTGGGGCTTTTGCTGCTGTTCATTTTGCTGCTGCTGCTGCTAATTGCATTTCTGCTCCTGCTGCTTCTTTGGCTTCGTTGCGATTCAGGTCTCTTTCCAGGCCACTCTTTCAAGGGATGACCAGCGACCCCACAAGCCAAGCAGTGAAGTTGGCGCCCTTCTACCACAACATAGATTGGACGTCCTTCACAGATCAAAATACTGGGGACCGATATGAAATTCTTCCTGGTAACAGTCACCATAATTTCCACGTCTCTAGTGGCTATCCCAGACTTACTTTTGTTGGGCGAGACACCGGAGACCACCCCAAACTTGGCAAAGAAAAACCCAAATTGACCTCTGATATATACACAGATACTCCATGCAGGATTACATTTGTCTTTCTGGTTCCGAGGTATTCCGTTTGGAGCCTCATTGACTTGGTTGTGAGGATGCTCCTAGCCAGTGCTCTAGCAGCTTCTTCTGTTGTCAGCGTTACTTCGTCTGGCCAATATTTTGGCTTCAATATTTAGGCTTTTTTAGGGCCTCCTCCATGACCTCCCCTTTGACGCCGATTAATTTACGATTTTTGATGTCTGTAGTCAACACGGAGATGGTTCCGGTGTTCACCATTTTCTGAAGCTATGGCACCGGTAGCAGTTCGTTTCCCGAAATAAACTTCTTACACATTTCCTTCAGTCCATTATAATATTCTGGTCTTTTATTTATTTATTTTTTTTTTTGTGTGTGTGAGTCTGTCTTCTGCCCACGCTGAAGCGGCTTACTACCGTGGTTTTCGACTCAAGAAGTTGGGATTCTGCCATAGTGTTGGCGTTCCCACGACACCGTTAACAAAGAAAAACAATACAATGAACAAGAATTCATGTACGAAGAACAAAATAAGAAAACAAAATCCAAAAATAATGACGAACATGGACAAAATTAAACATTAACATTGAACAATGTAACGTTAAAATCAACTAATTAAAGGCGTTCAAGCTAGAAGCAAATTGAACTTTTTAGCTTATGTTCTTTGTATTTATAATGCCATGTTGCCAGAACGTTGTAGAACATTTCGAAACTTTTAGAAACTTCTTGAACATTCTTGAAACTTCTAGAAAGTTCTAGAATAGAAATATAGAATATTCACTTTCAGCAAATCAAAGCTGAATCCGTTTGAAATGTAATGGAAAGTAGGTAAATTCCAAAACATCGATGTCCAGGTCACATAAACAGAGTTTGAAGGTAATAATAGTCATTTCCTTTGCTATCTAGACATAATCAATTATGAAATAATATTAATCAAAGACAAAAAAGTCAAAATTTTGTTACACACTGTAATTGCAAAACTACATTTCCCGCCAGACAGCGAGACCATTACCGACAATAATGAGTCAAGTGATTTTTAAAATACAGTTTCATACATTATGAAATGGACAAAGTCCGACAATTATTTAGAGATTTTTTTTTTTATTTTTATACAGTTTCATACGAAATCATTCAAGCCGGACGTGACCTCCAGTCGATATTTATAGCTGATTTTTAAGTTAAGCTAAGCCAGTTTACATCTCCGGGTGTAAAATGAGCTTGGCTAGAATATGTCTCCCCCTTGATGCCAGAATATAAAACTTTCTTTGTTATATATGTTTTTATTATATCCACACATGATAGTCGGGGATGTTATTAAACATGCAGTGTAACAAGTTCGCAAAGATTTCTTGTATGCATTCAACAGCCATCAGTTTTATGCCGATTCCTCGGTTTCTTGATGTTGGTCAAAATGATTCAGGGATCATTTTTGAGATTGACCACTGTTGTTTTATATGTGCAGTGTACAAACTAGACTTTATTATGAACAAGTTTGTATATTCACGAGCACACCATTTCTTTTTATCCTGTAACTTAACTCAACAAGATTAGTTTTTAGAAACAGGAATACCTGATAATGCTGCGTGAGTTCATATCAGTCAGACTACGGTGAAATCACGCTGAAAACACCAGTTTTCATTCAATCATCACAGTTAAGCTGCATTGAGCTTGGCCATTACTTAAATGGGGGATCGTTTGGGAATACCGATACCATAAGTAACCATTCTACAAATTGAAATAGTCTTTGGCTTAAAATAAAATATTTAATATATATATATATATATATATATATATATCAAATATTTATAAATAAAATAAAATTAAAATAGCCCACAAAGTCTTGACATGCTGTAAAAAAATCAATCAATCTTATCATGTATGAAGTAATCTAACCCCAATCATAAACCGAGGTGGGAGTATTCTGGATAATTCTAAACTATGCCAATATACTGGTTAATCTGAACTGCTATAGCGACACATTTTTTTAATCATTTAATCCCATGCAAGGCGATAATACCACTAAGGCACAGTGGGGTGGGGGCTGCAGAAAGAGAATGAGAAGACATTAATTGTGGAATAGTGAGAAAAGGACAATAGAGGAACAGGGTTCAGAAAGATTGAAGATGGTGACTGACGTTGCATTTAAATTTTTAAAGAGTGTAGTTGACAGGGAAGCAAGAAATTGGAAAGGAGTTCCACAGGTGAGAAGTGCCAGAAAAAAAAAACAGTTAGAATACAACTGGCGGTTGCATCCAGGTCATTCAACAGTACAACGTAAAAGATAGTTGCACGATTAAATTCATGTCGTCGAGAAACTAGGGAAGAAAAGCCCCTAAGAACAGTTGCCATGAAAAAAAAAAATAAAAAAATGAATAAAAATAAATAAACAGAGGAAAGCCACGTCACGTCGGTGGGAAAAGTCATGATCGATTACATTACAGATCCATCTTTGAATTTTGTTAAGGATCTGGAGATATACTGCAGGAGTATCATGCCAAATATAGCAGCAGTATCCAATGCACTGGCGAATAGTGGATTTATAAATGTACAAGATGGATTCCGATAAGAACAATTTTCTGTCACCACCCCAGAGACGTTTAATAAATGTTTATTTGAACCAGTACCCTTTTTGTATAAATTGGAAAATTCCCAGCGGCATGTCTATTCAAGACAGCAGTCGTATTTGGTATAAAAGCGTCAGGGAATAATATCCAATATCTTCTTTCTGTTGTTGAAGAACTATTTAAATATTTTGGCACAAAACGCTAATAATCAAACGATATGTTGTGACACTATTTTGTTCAAAATCAATGAAGAGGTACGGTTTTCGAGATAAATCTCCAGTGGTGATATAATTATTTATTAGGGTCTGGCCCCAGGGTGCGAAGCGAAGCGTAAAAGGCACTTACGAAGACTGTTAGAGGATACGGAGGCTGTTTGCGCGTAAGCAATTTTATGGTGAATTATATCAACCACACACGTTGCGTTCAACTGAGGCAGTGACCCAGTCGAAGAGGCTGACTAACTGAGGGTGACATCTTTCTGGGTCCGCACGTACGAAAGATGGTTAAAATTCTTATCTGTAACCTTAGTCGTATTTTCCTTTTTATTTATTTTTTCTTTTTTTATCTTATTTTACCGGTCCTAACATTTCTATCATATCAGTCAGTTACTAATTTACTTACAGGACACTCGTCTATAGAACCAACTTTCTCAGTTCTTTCATTTATGTCATTACAGTCGGTTCCTTCTTAACCATTCTTCCTATCTATCTCTATCTATCTATCTATCTATCTATCTATCTATCTATCTATCTACATGTGTGTGTTTGTGCGTGCGTGTGTGTGTGTGTGTCCTCTTTAGGCACGCATCTCTGTACCTATCTAATTATATATCTAATCATCTATCATTGTTTATTATCTAAGTATTTGAATTTGTTCATTCTCTTTCTCTTATTCTATCTCTCCACACACACACACATATATATATATATATATATATATATATATAGACAGAAAGAGATAGAGAGATAGACAGACACGCAGGTAGACAGATAGACAGATAGACATATATATATATATATATATATATATATATATATATATATATATATATATATATATATTTGTCCTCATCTTTGCCACCATATTTATCACAACGTTTCGGCCGTTGTACGCTCCGGCCTTCTTCAGGTGGTTGGAATGTCGAACTGAACCCTTTATTTCTCAAGAACACATGGCACAGTGAATAAAGGCGTTGGTTAGATTCAGTGACAGGACCCAAAAAGTGTGAGTTCAATACCCGGTTAAGGCAGTGGAGAACTTTCAGAGGGAAATTAGCAGGAGATAACTGATAACTGACATCCATTAAAACATGGCACGTGGAACTAGAACAGTCTACCCCAGTGAGCGAAATAAAGGGTTCAGTTCGAAATTCCAACCACCTGAAGAAGGCCGGAGCGTACAACGGCCGAAACCTTGTGATAAATATGGCGACAAAGATGAGGACAATAGTCCGAATAATGTAAATAATGTACATAATATCTCATCTCAGAAATATAGACATATATATATCTATGTGTGGGAGTCCTAATTATGTATCTAATCCTATTACTATCTATCTATCTATCTATCTATCTATCTGTATATCTATCTATCTATCTATCTATCTATCTGATGATGATAGAAATAACTAGTATTAATAAATGTGTTTACTTCTTCTTTTCCACTTCCTCCTTTGTACCTGTTTTTCTAAACAAAGAAAAAAATGCGAGTGGCTGTTGAAAAAAATGGGTGTAGATTGTGATCGTGCGTGCAATATGAGCCATCACTGGCACGAGAAGACTGTACATTGCGTGCAGATATTTTTATGGGCGCATGTTGAGGCAAGGACCGGTTAGGTCGATGGCGAAACACAACGGTCAGAAAGAAAGAGGTGGAAAACAAAGAAAAACAACGAAAATAAGGATAGAAGAAATCGATTTGATATGGCGTGTGAGCATTCAAGTGAAATAAAGACGGAGATCGATCGAACTGGATATCGATAGTTACGAATAGTGTTAGAAATACAGACCTCGATCAGGAAATGAATTATGACGTAGATAGATTTGAATAAACTGAGATACCTATATTTATTCTTATAAGAATATACGTTATAGATATAAAGATAAAAACAATATAATATAGATATATGATACTTAAAAAAAATGAAATTCAT
>CAHIKZ030003916.1:815000-825000 GCA_903632075.3 Acanthosepion pharaonis | reverse complement strand
TAAAAGAGTGCTCAATACAAAGTAGAGCAGATATAATTGTTATTTCTAAAAAAAATTATTTATAACATAAATATGATATAAAATCATTTGTTCGTAGTAGGAATGTTCTTAAGTGATACTCGGAAATTGATTCTATCGATAGTATATGTTATAAATAATTTTGTTATAAATAACAATTATATATATATATATATATATATATATATATATATATATATATATATTATATAATTACATGAATCATTCATACAAAAAACAAATATAGAGGTTAATGATTTTTTCGGATTACATCTATATTTTCGTTATTCTCTTATTACCGAGAGTTAAAAAAAAAGAGAAAAAATCTATTTCCATACCTGAGGATATCTGTAGGAACAGACGAAAGCTTGTAAAAACTAAAAAAGACCTTATGAAACTGGAATTCATATACAGGTCCGGGGTTGATGTATCTTATTTATATTGTTTGCGAAGATGTATTCTCGCCATTTAAATCATTAACCTCTCTATTTGTTTTTTTGTATGAATGATTCATAAATTGAACTGCACCTATAATCGAAATATATATATATATATATATATATATATATATATATATATATATATATATATATATATATATGGGAGGTTGAGCGCGTCTGTGTATTGCGTGTCCTCAAAAGCTTAAAATCACGCCTACTTAATTGTAAACGTCAATGCCCACAGAGACACAAAATAACTCTGATAATACACAATACATACGTGTGCATATGTGAACTGGGATCAAATATATATTAGAACCCGACAGAATTATAGGAAAAGGGGTGAATAGGAAACGTTCGTAAATTTAACGTTTCGTTTTTATTTCTGATGAATTTTAAATAAAAGCGAAACATGTTGAATTTATGAAAGTTTCCTTATCTTATTATGCATATATGTCTATATGCATATGCATACATTTTAAGACACAGCTTCTCGTACGATCATCGAAGTTAAGCAACGTCGAGCTTGGTCAGTATCTGAATGGGCTTATGCGATATATGGGTAGTGTAATGGATAACAGCACGGAAATCGGAGAGAGTCGTGTTCATTATATTCACTTACACTTGACAATGGTATGAATCTACCTCTCCCCAACTATGGGTTAAATACTAAGATGAGTATCAGTAAAATCATTATTATCTCCCCAAAAACCCTGCAATATAATATTTTCTGCTGCAAATCTGCAAAAGATTGATAAGTCATAAAAACAAATCAATATATATATATATATATATATATATATATATAGATAGATAGATAGATAGATAGATAGATAACTAGACTCGTTTCGAAAAGCCCTCGAATTTTTGATTTGCTAATCAAATCAATCTCGAGGGAAAAAAGGTTTTTAAAAAAGAAAGATCTACAAACATGAACTTCTGCCGACAAAAAAATCGCACAGATGCAGGTCTGAAGCCCAAAGAAAAAACCCCGATACGAATAACAACTGACTAACAAAAGAGCTCAATACAATCGTAGAGCCAACCTTTCCCTGACGATCCGTTTAGGTGAAACCTAGGTAGGTTTGTCTGGCTCACTAGGTGTATCTATCTATATATATATATAGATAGATAGATATATAGATGTATTGTAACCTAACGTAAATAAAGACAATTTATTTTTAGGAAATGGATTAATTATTAATATTATTATTTTTATCATCAATTTGTAATTATGATGGTTAAAATACAATGTGGTGATTTCGCTACTTGAAATGATTAAACATTTTCAATGAAACTTTTTTGAACATGACCCACTCATTTCCCAGAAATAAAACTTACTCCCTCTCTCTCTCCTCCCTATGTCTATCGCAATTCCTCTTCCCCCAATAAACCTTATATTGAAATCTCTATCTTCTCCCCCTTTTCTTTCTTTCCCCCTTTTAATATTAAAATTTATCTCACTTTTTCCTTCTTCCTTTTTTCTTTTTTATCTCTTCTTGCCTTTTCTTTTTCTTTTTCCTTCTGCCTGAATGAATTAAAGTACATTTCTCAATGTATTTTTAGTCTGAATGATTGAGAATTGCCCATGAAATAAATTATTACCATGTAATGAAATTTTAAGGATTCCTTATTTTTATAATATTCATATTATAATATTTATAATGTTCCTACATTGAGATCTCTTTGGATTCATATCCTCCTTGGAATTATCCTTACTAAAAATCATTGGATATATATATATATATATATATATATATATATATATATATATGCGCACTGCTGATGAGTCCCAAATATAGGACGAAACGGCCGTCCAGTGCTTTCTGCATTATCAAATCCTCCTAATAATTTCTATCATGTGTATATCATTACTTGAACCGGCTTCTAATGCTCTAGAGTGAGCGGCTTGGTGATAGTAGTCATAGGGGGCACAGTCCTATGGTTAGAGAGAAACTCAGCAGAGTTCCACCACGGAATATGTGAGCGAGTGGCGCTTTGTTGAGTCTGATTTGCAATCTCTTCGTTACCGAGGCCCAGTGGATCAGTTGGTATGATGTTTGCTTGACAACCTAAATGTTAGGGTTTCAATTCTCGGTAGTGGATGCGCACTGCTGATGAGTCCCAAATATAGGACGAAACGGCCGTCCAGTGCTTTCTGTTGAGGTTTCAGAATTCGATGAATTACTTAAATATATATATATATATATAAAGTTGATTCATACCTATTTCAGTTTGTTCGTTATTTGCCTGTTTGCTTCATACTGTTCACATTATCTGTCTGTACATTATTTCTCTTTCTTATATGTTATATCTAATGGATACACGTGTTTGAATAAACGTATCTGTCTTTTAAACAGTATATTTTCCTCTGCAGCCGTGAGATTTTCGAAAGGGTTTAATAAAGTGAGTGGGCTGTGTGGCAGGATTCGAACCAGAGTCCTCATTATATTGGGGAAAATCACCGTATAGCTCGACGTGCTTTTAGGCCGACGCAGCCACGAAGGACTTCACCACAGAGCAAGGTTGAATTAACTAAGATGTTTGGAAGCCAATATGTGCTAACTTTTATTTTCGTAGCCGAAAAGTAAATAAAGGAATTTTTAAAGAATTAATATACTTTTTTGTTTATAATCCGACATTAATATATATTATTAGGTTATATAGTAATAAGAAGTAATGCCAGATTATGGATAAAAAATCCAATAATTCCTTAAAAATTCTGTCGTTCTGAGTTTGTTCCTTATCTAGATCACTGTTATCTATCGTTCTTTGTCTGTCTATATGTTTTTATCTCTTATTGTATCTACTTATTTAGCCCTAATTATCTTTCCATATGTATATCAAACATTATGTTTATACCTGCATCTCTGAATGCCTGAAGCCAATATATATATATATATATATATAAGGCTAACTCATAGCACTTGTCATTGTAATTGTCTTTTGTGCAACATGGCCGCAATTATCGTTTGTGACACGGTAGAAAAAACGTTGGATCGGTCGGTACGCGAAGATTATCTTTAAGATTATCTGTCTGCAACCGCCGGCCATAGATTTCAAAGGCAGGGCCCCAATTAACTATAACCAGTTGTAGAATTAAGGTTTTAGGATTATGTCAGTCACGTGATAATGTAAGATGCTGCGGAGTGGCGAGGCGCTGAGTACGAACCGCGTGCAATTAGAGATGTCGACTAATAAAAAACGACGATTATTTGGATCGAATGGCCATTGAAGAATTTACAAGTAATACTTGAATAAAAATTATTTGCCAGTTACGAGGAAACCATAATAACTGTATGCACATACGTACACACATGCACACACGTATACGCACATACATATAGAGAAACACACACAGACACTCCCGATCATGGACACGCACGTAGACATACACACACATACACGCGAACGCATGCACAGGAACGCATGCACACGAACGCAAACATAAACCAACATACACGCGAATGGAAGCACACATACATGCACGCACACGCACACATATACATACACACAGGCACACAAACACACACGTTACCCATGAATATACGCACACATACGCGTCGAGAAGTCTGATCTAGAAAATCTATTTTCGGGGTATTGAAAGCCGTCAGCTGATGTTTATGTGTGGTGGGAAATATATTGACATAAAGACACACACACACACACACACACATATATATATATATATATATATATATATATATATATATATATATATATATATATATATATATATATATAGTCGTTCGATGTATGAGGGCAAAGCAGATCAGTTCCCAGGAAACCGACAGCCTGACAACAGCACATGAGATTTGATTATAGTGGTGAAGGTTTCATGCAGGACCAGCCACATTTTTTGAAGGGCCGAATACAGAGACCTGGTGCACTAAGTGCCACAAGGTCCCCAAACGACCCTCCGCAGGTTTTGAATTCAGAATTGTCCTTCTCCTAGACCAGTTGCTATCCAAGGCTATAGAACCCAGTCTGTCCTGCTATTTACCCATAGCTGGAGGGAGAAGAGGATTCACAACTTTCCCAAGGGTATTAGCACGCAAGTGAATGTAATGGATTTGACTAGAATTCGAACTCGGCTCTGCGATTCCTCAATCTAGTCCAGTTTCCTACAAATGCCCTTAGGAAAGAGCTGAATAAACCTCTTCGCCCCTCATCTATGGGTTAAACATCAGACTGGTATCTTTAGCCATGGTTTGCAAACAGTGTAGGAGAATGACGATTCTGAATTAAAAACCGGCAACTTGAGTATTCTTGTTAATGGTTTATTTTATTTGGTGTTCAGCAAGCGCTATTTATACTATCCAAGTATCTATCACTATAATGCCTCTGAGTTATAGGTACTTTCTTTGTTGTATTAACTTAAGAAAGGACAAGCTGACATGAAAGCTAGACAGTTAATTCAAGTGGTCAAGATTTAAGTTATTAATAAAATGTTAGAGTTCAGGCGGAGACGTTAGGAGTATAGAGTTAAAATGGACTTTAGAAGGAACCAGAAACCAACTCTTAAACAGGAAACAAGGGATGAATTTCTAACCTTTTTTTTAAAGTCTGGGGAGGAGTGTGAAACTGACGATATGATTTATAATGCCTTGTGTTTAATTTCGTGATTTGAAAAGTAAGACTGAATTAGTTCAAAAATTTATTCAGAAATACCATAACTTTTGAACTTGGGAAGAAGACCCCTAGGCAAAACCCTGTGAAACGCCTTCGAGATATACAAAGCGCCCGTTCCAGATCCACCATTCTTATGTAAACCTTGATAGGTTCACTCGGCAATAAGTGCTAATACAGCAGCAGTTGACCTAGAGAAGCGAAAGCCATATTGTTTATCTGAAAGTGTTATGGGATCTTACCAATAATAATAATAATAATGGACTATTCCATACTTAATAAATACTGCGCTTCAGGAGTAGGCAAAGGAGTCAGCAGTTCACTTTTGAACCGACTGCACGGTTAAACTCTCTTCCTACGGGCGGGAGGAACCCGAAGGAGGCTACGCCGAAGGGCGGAGTCTCCTTCGGGAGGTAAATCACCCCTGAACCCGTTTATACGGGTTCAAATGGGCTATTTTTTGGCCGAGCCTAATGGCTCCGGGAATGCCCACGATAAAAAAGGCCTTGTGCCACATGACACCCTCGTGGGGGGGTGACTGAATATTGTCAGCAGTTCACTTTTGAACCGACTGCACGGTTAAACTCTCTTCCTACGGGCGGGGGAACCCGAAGGAGGCTACGCCGAAGGGCGGAGTCTCCTTCGGGAGGAATGCGCTCAGCCCAGAACCCGTTTATACGGGTTCAAATGGGCTATTTTTTTGGCCGAGCCTAATGGCTCAGGGAATGCCCGTTAAAAAAGCCTTGTGCCACATGACACCCTCGTGGGGGTGACTGAATATTGTCAGTAGTTCACTTTTTGAACCGACTGCACGGTTAAACTCTCTTCCTACGGGCGGGAGGAACCCGAAGGAGGCTACGCCGAAGGGCGGAGTCTCCTTCGGGGAGGTAAATTCGGCCCAGAACCCGTTTATACGGGTTCAAATGGCTATTTTTGGCCGAGCCTAATGGCTCAAAGGAATTCCCGTTAAAAAGGCCTTGTGCCACATGACACCCTCGTGGGGGGTGACTGAATATCGTCAGTCGTTCAAGTCTGAACTGACTGTTCGGTTCAACTCTCTTCCTACGGGCGAGAGGAACCCGAAGGAGGGCTACGCCGAAGGGCGGAGTCTCCTTCGGGTAGGTAAACTCGGCCCTGAATCCGTTTATACGGGTTCAAATGGGCTATTTTTGCCGAGCCTAATGGCTCGGGAATTCCCACGTTAAAAAGGCCTTGTGCCATGACACCCTCGTGGGGGGTGACTGAATATTGTCAGCAGTTCACGTTTGAACTGACTGTTCGGTTTAACTCTCTTCCTACGGGCGGGAGGAACCCGAAGGAGGCTTCGCCGAAGGGCGGAGTCTCCTTCGGGGAGGTAAAACCGGCCCAGAACCCGTTTATACGGGTTCAAATGGAGCTATTTTTTGGCCGAGCCTAATGGCTCCGGGAATGCCCACGTTAAAAAGGCCTTGTGCCACATGACACCCTCGTGGGGGGTGACTGAATATTGTCAGCAGTTCAATTTGAACCGACTGTTCGGTTAAACTCTCTTCCTACGGGCGGGAGGAACCCGAAGGCCGAAGGGCGGAGTCTCCTTCGAAGGTAAAAATTGGCCCAGAACCCGTTTATACGGGTTCAAATGGGCTCCACGGCCGAGCCTAATGGCTCGGGAATTCCCACGTTAAAAAGGCCTTGTGCCCGCAACCCTCGTGGGCGGGGGGTGACTGAATATTGTCAGTAGTTCACGTTTGAACTGACTGCACGGCCGAGCCTACATGCGGGAGGAACCCGAAGGAGGCTACGCCGAAGGGCGGAGTCTCCTTCGGGGAGGTTAAACCGGTCTGTTTTTGGCCGAGCCTAATGGCTCGGGAATGCCCACGTTAAAAGGCCTTGACACCCTCGTGGGGGGGTGACTGAATATCGTCAGTAGTTCAATTCGAGTCAAGAGTCGCGTCAGAGGTAGTCCTAAACAGAGTCGCGTTCAGACAATTACTACAAGACATTGGAATAGTGATACTGGTCGAGACTACATTGTTCTCCCTACTAAACTTGATTGTTCATACTAACACTTCTACTTCTCTGTATATATTCCTGTTTGTAATATATATCCGTGTTATTCTATATCCGTGTTCGATTTCTTCTTTATTGGTTCTACCTTGGACTATCACCGTGGTACAAGGAACCGGACCATAACAGAAAGAAAACCCTGCGAGGTGAGATGCTTAACCAAATCAGAGTTGATTAGAACATCTAGTATTTTGCCAAATAGAGATGGAATGCCGATATTTAGAAGGATCAAATGGTTCACCAGAACTACAGAAAAGGATTTTCAACAAGCAGGAAAGCAAGCAGCAGCAAAGCCCTTATTGTAGAGTTTACAGAAAACAGGAGACAGTCCAGGAGCACAATTCTTAAGGACTTTTGCAGGGATACCATGCTTTTGTGGAGACCAAGTTTAGAGATGATAGTAGAAATTTGACCAATGATTTTTTTTTATGTCATTATGTAAAGTTTTCTTTTTAATTTTCTAATCGGGCACGAATTTTTGCAATAATCTAATTTTTTTTTTTTTAATATAAAAGTTATTTTTAGTGGGTAAACTTGAGCTGCCACCCCTGCTTTCTTTTTATTTTCTTAAAGCTTAAAGAAGGCCTACTGCAGTGGTTCCCAAACTGTGCAGCGTCCCTCACGTGTGCAGCGGAAGAGGGTAGCAGGTGAAGTGGAATGAGTGAAGGAAAATAAAATATTTAAAAACAGTTTCAAAATAGTCAAATGCCAAAAAATAAATGTGACTTCAAAATTTAAAATATTATTATGGATTACTTGTAATTGTATGCGTAATTCCGAATATAAATACTTATATATAATTATTGACTGATTTTATCAATGTGATATGTTTGCATTATATCAAGTATTAAGAATATAGTAACAAGTGTCCGCAAACTGGAGAAGAGAGTTATCAATGATAATGGTCTGTCTTCGAATTCTTGGTCATCTCCCTTTAAATCTCTCTCTGTTTTTGTTTTTTTATTTATAAATGTAGCAATCACATGAATTTTGGTGAGGCGCGAGAAAATTTTAATTCCGAAAAGACGGCTCAGGGAAAAATTTTTGGGAATCACTAGATTATAGAAAAACATTACTAACGGAAAATTTAGTTCTTTGTAGAAGGATGATGATTTTCGCCTGATATATGCATTCTCGTATGTATGAGATATTTTGATAAAATCTTGTGAAGTATTACCACTTACGTATGGGCAACAACTGGACTTTAGACGGTGAAAAAATTCAGTATGACGAAAGAGTTCTGTGCAAGTGCAAGTGCCATGCCACAGAGGCTTACATGAGTTCATTTTCTTTAATTTAAACCGTTCAAAAGGGGTCAGATTATGACTTCTAAAAGTCGAGGTGGTCATTCGGGAGAATTGCTACGCATATTGAGCGTGACGTGTCAGCAGTACTTCGATATCGTAAAAAAGTGATCAAGTAACTACAAACCAATTTTCGAAAGGCTACGTAGAACAGAGGCTTGTCAAGTTCGACGCATTTTTTTTTTTCTCCCCGGAGTCGATCCTCCAGATCTACAAATCCACAATTCGCCCTTGCATGGAGTATTGCTGCCATATATGGTCTGGTGCCCCTTCTGTTTGCCTCAGGGTTCTTGATAGGCTCCAGAGGCAGATATGCAATGTGGTTGGCCCTGCCCTGGCGTCTCGTCTACAGTCACTTTCTCACAGACGTGCCGTCGCCTCCCTCTGTCTGTTCTACAAATACTTTCATGGAAATTGCTCCGAGGAGCTGCATTCACTGGTTCCCAGACGTCATAAGTTCCAGCGCCCTACGAGGCTGGCATCCCGCTCTCACCCCTTCACTGTCGAAACTCCTAAATGTAGCCGTCTCTTCTACTCTAATAGCTTCATGTCTCGCACCTCTCGCCTGTGGAACTCTCTTCCCTTCTCCTGTTTCCCTGTGAGCTATAATCTCCAGCTATTCAAGTGTAATGTCAATCGACATGTCCAGTTGCCTTGATCTATCCACTACCCTCATCCTTTCTTCTATCACTCCTATCTGATCTTGCTCTAAATTTTCTGTAACCCCTTGCGTCCTAGTGGCTTCCCGCCTTGCTTGGGGTGAAATGCTTAAAAAAAAAAAAACTTTACGTAGAGTAGTGCAAGGCCGTACGATAACTTCAGCACAGATCAGAACAAATATAGCGCCAGAGGAATGAAGAAATAGAAGACAATGGCAGATGGAGTAGAAAAAGACTGAATAAAAGATTAAAAGAAGAAGGGGTAAAAAAAAATGGTAGGAGGAAGGAAGATACATACTAAGAAAGATGGCGGAAAAAATCCCTTCTACTCTATCCGCCATTATCTTCCTTTCTTCATTCCTTTCTTCATATTTCATTTTTCTATTACGTTTTCAATCATTCTTCTTACTCTGTAGCTTTCTTTCTTTTGTTTCTTTTTTCGTCCTTTCCTCCCTTTTACCAGTGGATAGAGTAGAAATGACTGAATAAAAGATTGAAGGAAGAATACAGAGTAAGAAAGATGGCGGAAAAGTCCTTTCTACTCAACTTGCCACTATCTTCCTTTTTCATTGTTCTTTCTCCATCACGTTTTCAGCCAACCTACTTACTCTGTTTCCTTCTGTTTTTCTTTTTTTTTTCTTCCTTTCACCTGATAATTTTGGATAGAGTAAAAGTGACTGAATATAGGACTGAAGGAAGATGGGATAAAAAATGAATGACTGAAGCAGCGAGAAAGAAACGAACGAAGGAAAGGGAAGGTATGAAATAAAAAGATCAAAATAGATGTACATGAAAGAACGAATGAAAAAGGAAACTACCCCTAAAAGTAACAGCCAACAGTCATATAGCTCGTCATTCTTAATCTAATTCATTGACATTTTGCCTGTTTCTTAGAAAAATCAGA
>CAHIKZ030003916.1:810000-812500 GCA_903632075.3 Acanthosepion pharaonis | reverse complement strand
CCGTACAGTACATAAGTTTAGAGTTTTCACATGTCAAATAAAAAATTTAATTTTCAGATAAACAACAAATTTGTCTTCGATAAAACAAGACCATGAAGATGACATTTTGCTAATGTCGAAAGTACTCGGAATAAATGAATATGTATCAATGTGGTAACTTTCTTCTAAGGATACTTAGAAGCTTTTTCGTGAATATGAAAGGATCATATTAAAAATAGGTAGAGAAAACAAAGTCGAAAGTATGGGGCACCCAGTGAGATGGAACTCACTACTCAGCTGTAATTGTTCTGGCAAGACAAACTTCCTAATCAATACGCCACATTGAGGTGCCACTGTCCTCCTGTATGGCAGTGAGTGTTGGACGATGAAGAGGAGACTTGAAGAAACAGAAATATGGTCCTACAGAAGGATGCTGAGGATATCATGGACCGAATATGTGTGCAGCGACAAGGCTTTGGGGAAAATAGAAACAAAAATGAAACTAATAGTTAACATCGGGAATAGACATTTGAGGCTTCTGGAGCACATAATGAAGAAAGAAGGCTTGGAAAATCTGATACACACGGGACAAATGAAAACAACGCATGACATAGATAGTGAGTTTGACTAAATGGGTATCGGAACAGGGCTTAGGAGAAATAACAGACAGGTAAAGTTTATTAAATGCTACAAGGGACAGGAAGTTGTGGAGAGCTATGATCGCATACGTCTGGAGGGGAAACAGCACAAACGAATAAGAAGATGTTTTATAAATACATTATTATTCAAATAAAACAAACTGTCTCTTGGATATGGTGAACACCTTAGCATTTAGATCACAGCTTAGGAGTAGAAGTGAGTTAAACAATGGCGAGATTTTAAGAACGTATTTTCAAAATCTAATTTGTAAATCGCTCAAATGACTGTGTGCCTCGGCAAAAAGACTTGCATAATTGCAAAACGCCGAGTATAATTGCCAGTAATCATATAAATATGTCTTGCATTCACTTTCGCACAAATACCTTTGGAAATGGCATAAGTACAGATGGGGGTGTCTAGCCTGGATTGTCAACCATTGGACGAGAAGTAATTCAAAACCGGTTTTGTATGTAGCTACTAACATTTTTTCCACTTTGTCATTCATTTCCCTAATACACTTATGCTTACATGTACATTCATATGTATCAACATATCTGTATCCCCATACGCACACAGGCCCCTACTTCTGTACACGCATACAAATACACAGACACACACACATATATATAAGTATATATAGAGAGAGAAACACATATAGACACACACACACATATATATATATATATATATATATATATATATATATATAATATCGCACACATATATACACATAAGTATATATGTATGTGTGTGGGCGTAGGTGTGGGGTGTGTATCTAGAGATGCCATAAAAAACGTCTATATCTGCGTATTACTTTGTGTATTTTTTTTTTTTTTTTTTTTTTTGGCGTTTTGCATATTTCTCTCATTTCTTATATGGGAACATCTCTTTGTCTCCTTATACATACATACATATATATATATATATATGTGTGTGTGTGTGTCTTTGTATGTCTGCAAGAATGTGCACTACCGCATTTCCTTTCAGCTCCCTGCAGTCTCTTCGCCATCATTTTTACAATTGAATATTTCACTCCCCTTAAGGCAAGACGCGTGTCGTAATGCAGTTAGTGTCTTCTCTGAACGAAGTCGTCTTGAGATAGGTTTGCAATTTCGGGAGCACAGCGCCCAGTAGGTGCCGTAATTTTCTTGGAAACAGAAACGGAGTCTAACATAGAAAGATACTGACTGAACCGCATGAAAAACTCGTTGAATTTGTAGTAGTAGTAGTAGTAGTAGCAGTAGTAGTAGGAGTAGTACAGTTTTTATGCAAAGAATTATTTGCAATTTTTTTCTCTCTCACATATTTATAAATAAATTATTATTATTGCTGTTGTTGTGTGTTGTTGTTGTTACTTATCATCGTTATTATTTTCTTTTGTGTGTGTCGTGTCCTTTCAAGATATGTGTGATCATGGCTCTCTACAACTTCCTATCTCGTGTAGCACGAAGTAACTTTTGAATCTTTAATCTTCCTCTTTGTCCTTGATTAGCGCAACAACCTTAGACAGTTTATTCGATTTTTTGCTCCGACTCTCCCGTCTTCAGTATGTCCTGTGAGTATTAAATTCTCCAAGTCCCCTTTCCTCATTATGTGTCCTACTAATTTCAATTGCCTCTTTCAGATTGTGACTATATGACCTTGTTGACCCTATTTTTATTATAGTTGTCGCTATTTAATATTCTAGGTATGTAATAGTAGTAGTAGTAGTAAGAGTATGCAAATGTAGTAGCAGTATGAATAGTATTTTTATATGATTAGATTAATTTTGCGAGGAAGGCTATCTTCTGATATTCTTCCAATTGGATAGAAGGTTCTGCTAGTCTGCAAAATCAGTCTTTTTTTTCCATGGAATCGAACATCTTGGAATACGTACCTATAT
>CAHIKZ030003916.1:765000-805000 GCA_903632075.3 Acanthosepion pharaonis | reverse complement strand
CCAAAAAAAGGTAACTTTATCACGGGTATATGAAGTGCTTTAAGTTTTGCTCGGGGAACAAAATCAGTGGTATAGCAGCAGGATATGATTTTCTAGACTAACATCGGTGGCACCTGAATACTGTGTGCATCCACACAGGGGGATAAAACAAAACAACTAGCGATTTACAAAGAAAGTAACAAGCTAACGAAAGGGGATATTGCATCAAATCACCTTCCAATTAAACGCTCTTGTCTGCTCAGTACATCAGTCAACGCATTGTACAGTGTCGAATGCATTACACACTATAGACCAGCAATGATACCTTTTTTCATAGAATGAACCAACAATAATGCACGATCATTGACCTCACATCATTTGTTACTGTGTCTTTCCTGAGCTAGAGAATATCGCCCTTAAACGAATCAAGTTTTCACTCCTTTCAGATAAACGGTTGAGTTCTTGCGCAGGAGAGTCGACATAAGGCTGTGGAACTAAACTCTCATTAGAATTTTAGTACAAGATGGGGCTGACTATGTAATGATGTTGGATGTGTTCACTTAAAATTTGCGAAGACCATTAACGAAACTAGTGTACTAAGAAACTACTTCCAGGTACACTCAGCTGATTACCAGGTACTATACTGGTTCTCAGGCTTATGGACAGCCTTATAAAGTGCCAGGATATTTATAACGACTGCATATCATGTCACGCAACCGCCGATATTCAGGTAATGAGGCAAATAACATGTTATGTACCTGTTTCTAATTTTGGGGCACTTCATATGATTTTATTAAATTAAATGTGTTTTTAAATATTATTTTCTATGTTTTTTTTTTCATTATAAAAATAACAATAATAAGAAGAAAAATTTAAAACACAGTGACAGTGCTTCATGCTCCCTAGCTGTGGATTAAATAACAGGGCGCACTGGAATCTATAGCCGTGATTGGCAGCCATTATAGGTGAAAGGCAAGTCTGAATTTAAAGCCGTATGTGACCCAATCGGGCCAAATACTTGAACTGTAATTAAGGTCTACTCATTATATTAGATCTCGAAAAATGTTTGTGCCGGATTAGAAAACTAAAACTAAAATTCTTACATACCCACGAAAAAACATTTATTAGTACGTCGTCTCCACTGATTTTAAGAACTGTCTGCCAACGTTTTTACAAGCTGCTTGATGCCATTTTCGTAGAAACATCGTATTTTTTGTTAAGAAGGTTGTGAAGTAGTTTTTGACTGACTGTAGAGAGTCAATTTTTTTGTCATTGAAATTGTTCTGTAGAGACAGGAACAAAAGAAAATCTGAAGGAGCCAAGTCAGGAATTGGTGGTTGCTGGAGGTTTTCCATTTCAACTCTTTAAGTTTCTGCAAGATCTGTTTTGCAACAAACGATCTTATACAAATTTAACCAAATAATCTAATACTAACTTCAGACTGCAAGTGAAACTCGTACATACGATCCATCACTAGAGATGAAAATGTACCTGACGCCTTGTGCTATCCTCTAACTTTACAAGAGCCAGATCAGGCCCAATATGGAGTACTCTTGACATATTTAGTCAGGAGCTGCCCAGCCCTTACTTTCCGGTTTCGATAAAGGTCCAAATGCGTCCGTGTAGGTGACAAATTAATCTCCGCCCTGCAAACTCTTTCTCACAGACGTGATGTAGTAAGTCTGTCACTGCTATGTCGATACTTTCATGAAAAGTGCTCAGAAAAAACTACATTCCTTAGTTTCACCAGTTCTAATCTTCACGAGTAGGACCCGCCATGCCACTCACATTGTAGCAAACCATCCTCATTCCTCGACCCCGTATTCCAATGGGGGAGAAGTTCCACTTGTGTAGCTTTCTCCTCCGAATCACTGCTCTGTGGAACCGACGTCCAAGATGATGTTTTCTCGATCACTACAACTTTAACCTGATCAATGCCATCTTTTTGATTCGCCAGAATCAGCATTTTTTTTCTTGAATAGCTGCACTGAAATTGGTGAGTTGTTTGTAATACTTCGTTGCAACTATTGTTCTGCCGACTGGAAGAAGCTCAAAATGGATCATCCCTCAGCAATCCCACGAAACGAGCAGCAACATCTTCGTTAGATGCAAGCCCGCTTTAGCCACAGGATTTTCACATTCACAAGCTTGTTTCTAGCTTCCCTTGCATCGAACGTTATCAGTTATCATCTATTTTTCTTCGCTTGTGACAATTCTGTCCAAGAACGGCTCCTTTTTGTAGTGAAGCAGCAAAGAAACCCCGACTGATCTTGTTTTGTGCCGTCACAAAATGTGGCACCCACGTGTCAAGTTTGGAAACGAACCCATGTCTATTAAAATAGAGAAAGGCGATTGAGATATCGATTTTCAAATTCTTAGCAATCTATTCCGTCGAAACATTCGGCTTATTCTCAATGATGGCAATCGCCGAAAGGTCATCTTGGTCGTGGGTGATCATTTAGGTTAAAATCACGCTGACAAAATCTGTGAAACCACTTCTTGCTTGTCTAAAGAACTGGAGCACAATCTAAATAAACCTTGTATTTTGTCGCAGTTCCGACAATTACTCCTGTCCAATATTCGCAGAGAATAATATATCGAAAGTGCAAGTTTTCTTCCACCCTCTTTAAGGATTTCATTTGTGGACAAAAACGTCAACATTCAACAAAGTCAGACTCGCAACTGAACGACGCAAGGTTTCAATCTTGAGCACACTAGAAATCGGCACCAAAACAAATGTTAATGTCAAATTTTAGTCATTTTATATTCAAAATGAAAATCGGGGACAAACCTTTGCAATGATCTGACTTGCATAAAAATACACGTCGTCCCTCTGGAAGCTTAAGATGCACAAATAAGCCTAAGCAGGTGTGCATGCTCAGAAACGAACATTCATTCTGAAAATAAATCATATTGAAGTCGAAACGGCTATAATGATGCTTCATTTACTAAATTCGAGAATCTAAGTAAGTTATACGTCCAGTGTAATGTTTTGAAAATGCATAAGTGTACTAATTTATTTCTAATGCCATGTTCCTTTAAGACGTAAGCGATCGTGGCTCTCCATAGCTTTCTTTTCTTTATTATCTATAAATTGTTATGCTTTCTTGATAAACAGAGTGGTTTTCTGCTGCCTTCTCTGCGGTTTTGTATTCTGAGTAGTCCTCTTACAATAATCGGCACACAAGGTTAGAGAACCCAGACTACCCTGCAATTAAACCCATAGCTGGTTTGGGAAGAAAAGATAGTTATGCCTTTCTCAAGACTATTAGTGTGACGTGAAAGCAACTGGCTGTTATTAGGTAACAAGCTTGTGTTGCGCCTGCTTTAAAATGTTTTTTTTTCTAGTAATTCAGGGCAGGCACGCTCTCTCTTTAGTTGTCCATAACCTTTCTCTGCTATATTGTGTACGTCTCAGATACACAGAAAATAGCCTTAAAAATTTATAAAACGTGTTTCTCCTTTTTTTCATCATGTGATGTACTTTTTTTTTCACTCTATTTTCCTTTTTTTTCTCACTATTTTCCTTTTTTTTTTCTTTTCGCCCGCTTTTTTCCCTGTTTTCACGTTTTGTTCACTCTTCGCGTCCTACACCGAATACAATGCTTACATCTTTTCATTCTGGGATTTTCTTTCTATTATCATCATAATTAGAATCATCAAAATCATCACTGTTGTTGTTGATTTATTGTCGTCTGTATTCCTCCATTTCTTCAGATCTCGCGAGATTATCTGACCGCCTGACTGAATAGGAAAATGAGAAAAGAAAAAAAAAAGAACAGTAAAAAAAAAGAAGTAAATAGAGAAAGATGGGGATTTCAATTGTCTTATTCTGCGCCTCTGAGTATGTACGTTAGCCTCTCTTCTTCAGTACTCTATATGTGCAGTTATAAATGGCTATATTTTGTATATGCAAAATATGCGTATATATTTGTAGCTAGCGCTGCTGCATGTCATATTCTTATCTGTGCAGATGTGAGTTTCATTGATTAGCTCCTCATATTTTATTTATTTTTCGTAGTCTCAACCATGTATTACTTTTTTTGTCGGTTGGCTTCTTTGTAACAGTTCAGTTATCTTGAGAAAATCTCGCCTTTCTTCATTCCAAGTTAATATATATATGTACATATATATATATATATATATATATATATATATATATATATATATATATATATATATATATATATATATATATATATATATATATATATATATATATATATATATATATATATATATAGTTACACTGAGTGTTAGATAACATCAAGTGGCTTGAGTGCTGATCTACTAAGGTTTTAATAGCGAGTTCGGTTTTCACTTTGGAATTCTTAAATTTAACTTTAAGCCGAATCTGACAGATTGTGTGTTTGAGATATAATGGAAATAGTACGTACCTCAAAAGCTATAAGCTGTGAGTTCGATTCCCACTATGTGTTCTTTTAATCCTTCAGTTTTCTATTTGATATTTTTCGATATGTTATTTTTTTTCCTTTGCATTCTTTGATATATTTGTGACATATTTGTGAGGATCAATACTTAAACCAAAAAAGATTTGCTAGACTACCTTGTTAACCATCACTCTACTGCCATATTTTATCTTTACATGAGTTAGACGAGACCAGAAATCAAGTATTGCTACCATATCTGGATTGCAGTTGCTCAGTCCTAACTTTACAGTCCTGAGACATTTCAAAATGTTTTTTTTTCTGGCGGAAGGAAGCATAATCTCCAGCTTGAAGCCTCGTTCCCACAGACGCAAAGTTCTAAGCCTATCGTTACTCTATCCCTATCTCCATAGAATATGCTCAGATAAGCGCTTTGTTCTTTACTACCACCAATTTAGGTATTTACGCCATGCCACAACCCCGGGTCGAAACAGTTTCATTTCTTCCATATATTCTAATTGTAAGTAGGTAGTTCCACTCAGGCAGTTTTTCCCACTAATTTCTGTTTGGCTGCTTCCCTGAACACTATACCTTTAAATTCTTCATGTCATGGGTCAGTCATTCTCTATCGACATTATCCTCCAAATATTCACCTCCTATCACATCCTCTTATAAAGGGTGCGATGGATAAATTATTATCTAAATTACGCAAAAATGAAGATAATACTGACGTTTCATTTATCGGATATATTTATACTAGACCTCAGATGATTCGTTGCTAAAGTTGCTGGGAAAATGGTCGACTCTTTGTGACGCACCAGAAAGTATCTGACTCCTTCTGCTGTACTTTATCGTTACATGAGTCAAATGAGACCAAAAATGGAGTATTGCTTCCATACCTGGACTGCAGCTGCTCAGTTCTTACTTTCCAGCCCTGACAGATTTCAAAATGGTTTACACGTTCTGGCGGAAGGGAGACTTACTCTCCAGCTTGCAGCCTCGTTCCCACAGAAGCAAAGTTCTAAGCCTATCGCTACTCACCATCTCCATAGCATATGTTCAAATGAGCGCTCCATTCAGTTTAGACATGTACGCTATGCTACATCCACAGGTTGAAACAGTCTCATTTTCTCCATATTCCAGTTCTAAAGTAGAAATTCTAATCAGATAGCTTTTCCAACTAATTTCTGCTTGGCTGCTTCCTTGATCACTATAAGCTTAAATTCATCAAGTCATGGGTCAGTTATTATCTATCATCATTATCCTCCAAATATTCACATCCTATCACCTCTTCTTATATTCGTATTTAGTAACTCTGTATTTTGAGTGGCTCGGGAGCCTTGTATTGGGTGAATTTTTTGCCTATCGTCCAGTTCACACTCATCCACGGCCTTATGAACAGGAGTAGAGTTTTCCTGTTTAGGATTGGGTTTCCGGTTCCTTCTAAAATATTTTCATTCTCTTTCATTCCCAGTAGCTCCACCCACTTGGGTCTTAGTGATATTATCACCTTGCAAGGGGTGAAGTGATTAAAAATACTGTACTTCGCTCTACTCTCTCTCTCTCTCTCACACACACACACACACACACACACACACACACACACAACACAAAACAAAACACACACACACACAGACACAAATATATATATATATATATATATATATATATATATATATATATATATATATATCAGAATAAGAGGGAGGAAAAGGAAAGAAGAGGTGGGGGAGAGAGATGGGGCGAAGGAAAGTAAAATTGAATGACATTTACTGAAAGGGTCGCTGTGTAATTAAGAAAATTTGACAAATTTAATATCGACTACAGGTTACAAATGAAATATAAACATATAAAAATAAATATAACGATTATCTAATCTAGCAAGGACCTATATTTTTATGTTCAAAAACACATGCGAATACACACATACACAATAACATATACACGTATAAAAATACACATAGGCGTGTACCCACACGTGTTCCCTCCCTCTTATTCTGATCTTCAACATTAGATCGTCTATGGTGTGTGTATGTCACCACGAAATGTATCTTTATGCATTAGACATCCGACAACATTCATATTTCTCTTACTTAAACCCCTTCCACTCACCTCTCCTAAAATTCTCTCTGTTAAGGTTTAATCTCCCTCCTTCTCTAGTATGTTACCCCTCATACTTACACTCTCTCTAAATTCTGTTTTTATTTCCGGAGTTGTTTTTTCTGTTTTCTTTTTGAATTTGTTGGTCTGATGAATTGGATCGTATTTATGATTCCAATGGAATAAATTATGACCATGGAATATTAGTGTTTAAGCCTTTTTAATATGTCCTTACTCTGTCCTGGACATTGAGTTCTACCTGGATTCTATCCTCTTGGAATTTTTATTCAAAAAAATATACATGTATGTGTATGCACCTATGTATATATATTTATATATTTTGCATATGTATGTGTATATTTACACTAATATTATATATATATATATATATATATATATATATATATATATATATATGTATATATATATATATATATATTACATAAATCATTCATACCAAAAGTAAATTAGTAACGTTAATGCCTGATGATGACCGGAAAACATGTCGAAAGTACTTGCATATTTAAGGAAGACCTAATACAGTTTATAATTTTAAAAAACAAGGATCGTAACATTCATCAAATAGTTAGTAGATTAATTTTTTAACTTTAGTTAGCAAATGTCGTTATTTTGTGGAAAGCCACGTTTTGTTTTGTTTTCAAACCATGTGAATTAAATATACCGGCGTGTGCATTCGAGACACTTCGTAAAGGAGTTGTGCTCCCCGATATGCTAAGAACCTAAATCCAAAAGGGCTATTACTACAATTCCCTCGAAAGGAGTTTTTACAAACTATCCATAACGGTGATTGATATTTCTGTAGGATCGTGTATATTACTGAACGTTACTCATGACTCTTCAGTGATCATTTTAATTATAAAAATATCAAATATCTTTGGAGAACGGGACCACTGATTTGAAAAGCAAAGTTCTCAAATAGCACATCTCTAGATTTTTGTTTAAATTTTCTAATAAGTAGAATTCATACCTTGCTAATACACTTGGGAAAGGTATGAATCCTCTTCTTCTTACCCCGCCCCCAGCTTTGGGTAAATAGCAGGACAGACCGGTTTCTCTAGCCTTGAATGGCAACTGGTCTAACGCAGAAAGAAATGGCAACCTACTGCGGTAAAAAAAATCTGCATCGTCAGTCGTGTATCGAAAGATACATGATGGCATGAGCGTGTATCACGCATGACACATAACTGACTGACTGACTGAATGTTTCAAGGCCAGTGAACCCGTCGCAGAAAGAATTAGCAAATGTCATTCAAGCACAAATGTTTTGATTGATTCATTGATTGAGTGAGTAATTGATTGATTGAGTGAGTGAGTGAGTGAGTGATTGATTGATTGACTGAGTGGTGAGTGGTGATTGTGGGTGGAGTGAGTGAGTGGTGAGTGATTGTTGATTGATTGATTGATTGATTGAGAGTGAGTGAGTGAGTGATTGAGTTATTGATTGATTGGTGAGTGAGTGGAGTGACTGAATGAGTGAGTGAGTGAGATTGATTGTGATTAGCTGATTGATTGATTGATTGATTGATTGATTGATTGATTGATTGATGGATTGATTGATTGATTGATTGATTGATTGAGTGATTGAGTGATTGTGAGTGAGTGAGTGAGTGGTTGGTTGGATTAGCTGATTGATTGATTGATTGAGTGAGTGAGTGATTTGGTTGGCTGATTGATTGAGTGAGTGAGTGATTGGCTGATTGAGTGAGTAAGTGAGTGATTGATTGATTGAGTGAGTGAGTGAGTGATTTTGCGCCTATGGTTTATCAAGGTTTTGCAGGTTATTTAAAACCAGAAAATATTTTTAAATCGTATGAAATTTTTTGAGAATAATGATTTACTGATACAAGTTCTAACAATTAACTCATAGCTCTGAAGTGGTGAACTTATGCCTTTCCCCAGGGTATTTGAAATAAACAATGCAATTATTAATAAGAAGAGTTGAAATTAATATATTATTAATTAATATTATATAATTAATATAATTTCACGGCTCCATATTCAGCCTATGAACTTTTCACCCAATCTACTTAAGTTTTCGAAAAGATTTCATATTTGCATTGACAACAGTGGCTCATTTTCTATGAACATTTGAGAAAGATCAATTTTATTTATTATCTGTATTGTTAATTGAAATTTACTTTCCTTCTTTCCGTCCTGAGTATGACGATAAACTACGTCCAGCAGCAAGGCCTCTAATCAGGAGGTTTTGAGGAGCGTGCAACCACCTCTTAATTTCTGGTGTCCCCAGGTCCACCCTGACCCGGGGTGCTAGCACCTGTTAGGGTCCCAGCTATGGGCAAATAGTTAAACCCCAAAATGAGGTCAAAACACTATGAAAGTGTAAAAATAGGTTTTAATACCAGAAATGCATTGGAAATATTATTACCAGCAATACATTTCTGAAAAAAAACAAAACAAATTGCTAGTAATAAAAGTCTTGCCAGCATTAAATAACCCATTGAGGGTGATATGCCGTAAAACAAGCCAAACTAAACTTTTCTTCTGTTTTGTTGTTCAACTGTACTTTATATAGAAGTCTTAAGGAAAAGGGATATAAAAAAAGGGCGCGCATATATATATATATATATATATATATATATATATATATATATATTTTGCGAGTTGGAATCATATTTTTAAATATATATATATATATATATATATGTACCCAAGATCCTAATGTACAGCCAGTTAGATCAGGGCTACAGGAATGTAGGACGCCCATGGCTAAGATACAAAGACAAGCTTAAAAGCATCTTGTCAGCAGTCAATATACCACATAACACCCTTGAGCGCTTAGCTTTGGAGCGGGTAGAATGGCGATCAACGTGTTTTAGTGGACTCAGCAATTTTCAATCTGCTTGCCTGAATCATCTTCAAGAAGCGAGAGCAAGATCTAAAAGGTCAGCCAATCTAACAGTGATCTCATCTCACAATCCTCACACTCGCTTCATATGTGGCCTCCTTTGTAAATCACTAGCGGGACTTAAATGCCACTTAAGATTATCGCACAAACTTTCATAACTGAATCAATAAGCTGTCAGATCCTCATACGTCGAAACCGACGGGAGAGCCCATTATATATATATATATATATATATATATATATAAGTATCTGACATATCGAAGACAAAAGGGGCAGATGGAGGCTACCTGATCAGCTTGTGTGAACGGAAGACGGAAAGGGGCATGTCAATAAACAAACGTTAATAAGAGTAACAAGAAAAAAAAGTTGTAGAGAAGGATCGCCAATGTCCTGAAGGGACACGTCAGACAGAAAAAGAAGTTAATTTATTTACACACTCTATATATGTCTGTTTATTACCCCACTCCATGGGTTAATATTAATTGTTAACCCATATAAATATATCTAGAAATATAGATAAATACTAGAAGATAACACAAAAATACTCTACAGCAGCCCAAACTCTACATGTTATTATTATATAAAATAAACATCCCACATTATATAAAATAACATTCACCACAGGAGGTCTCTTGAAGTGTATATGATATAATTAGTGTACACAATTATTCTACCAGTATTACATTTTAAAAATAAATAAAAATAAAATAAAATAAAATAAAAATTAAATCAAATTAATAAATAAATTGCATTTGTTTTGTGCGGCATCGTTCCCAATAGCCGTTACAAATGACGTCATACCAGATCATTTCAAACCTCCAGTTTTCCATAGAATACCAGGACGCAGACAAAGGAATTCTAATTACAACACAGACACCACACCGCTTCTTGATAATGAACCTGAAAGTCGAAATCACTTGAAAAAATAACAAAATATGTCAGTTTATCAAAATACTCAACAACTTATCCGTAAATTGGAAAAATATAATAAAAAATTAAACAGAATTTGTTTCTTTTAATCAAACATTATATATATATATATATATATATATATATATATATATATATATATATATATGTACGTGTGTGGGAAGTGAGGGTTGGTATTTTACTCTGTAAATATATGGGCAGATATTTGAAAAAAAAAGAATTACGTCTCTTTTTACATTGTTTCACTTCAGTTTGTTTTTCTTACCTTTATTTTTTTTTCTTCTTTTCCACCCAACCTCCAACCTCTTCTTCTCTTCGTTTTTTCACCCTTTCTTCTATTTCTGGCTCTTCGTCTCTATTCGTCTATTATATTTACCCTTTTCTTTCCATTTTTATGTCCATGTGACCCCTTACTTCTTCAAAGATTTTGTGTTTTTTTTTTTATTTTTTGTTTTTGTTGCGCTGGGTGCATTTTTCTACTTTTTCTCTTTTCTGTTTTTTCCTGGTTGTTTGGTCTACAACGCATTTAAATGTAACTTCACTCGAGTTATACCCTGACATTTGGAGAGGTCGCGCACTCTGTCCATTTACCAGCTCACCCTTTGCTGACCCGACAATTGTCTTCAATGCAAAACCTGCTTGGTTGATCCCTTCGTGAGAATATTTACAAAATTCGTCAGATTTATCATAATTTATTTAAAAATTTATATATATATATATATATATGTGTGTGTGTGTGTGTGTGTGTGTGTGTGTGTGTGTGTTAATTTTCATGATGATTTTAGATATATCGTTACATAGGATCTCTAGTCTAGCATGAACAAAGCAAATCCCGTCTCGTACATACCACTGCGTTCTTGTGCCAGCCAATGCTCAGTAAACATCAATATAAATAATCTTAGCACGACCGTCACGTCCTGCCAACACTTTATAAATAATAGACTATTCAGTTTCGATCGTGTGGAAATTTGGAAAAGACACATTAGAGACGCCACTTGGTTTCAGTGAGAAAAAGAAAGAAAGGAGTGCTTAAAGTCTGTTTCAGTAAAATGGAAAAAATCGTCAATTTCAAATCTTCATAATAATGATTTTTATCGTAATATTTTTCTTTACAGTGAGGTTCCCTCTGTACAAGGCCCAAGAGCCACTCATGGTTACAAAATAAGAGGTGCAGTTTATGCGTATAGGTGGGGAAGAAATGGTTAACTATGGACTCGAACAGGTTAAAGTTGTAGTGATCGGGAAAACATCCTCTTGGGCGTCGGTTCCACAGAGCAGTGATTCGGAGGAGAAAGCTACACAAATGGAACTTCTCCCCCATTGGAATACGGGGTCGAGGAATGAGGATGGTTTGCTACAATGTAAGTGGCATGGCGGGTCCTACTCGTGAATATTAGAACTCGTGGAACTAAGGAATGTAGTTTTTCTGAGCACTTTTCATGAATGTATCGACAGAGCAGTGACAGACTTACTACATCACATCTGTGAGACAGAGAGAGAGGTTGCACGGCGGAGATTAATTTGTCATCTACACGGACGCATTTGGACTTTTATCGAGACTGGAAAGTAAGGACTGGGCAGCTCCTGACTAAATATGGCAGGAGTACTCCATATTGAACCTGATCTGGCTCTTGTAAAGTTAGAGGATAGCACAAGGCGTCAGGTACATTTTCATCTCTAGTGATGGATCGTATGTACGAGTTTCACTTGCAGTCTGAAGTTAGTATTAGATTATTTGGTTAAATTTGTTAAGCTCAAATATTTAACAATGTGATAGATGTCTTAGTGGCTTTAATGCCTTTCTTGGAGTGGATACAATTTTTAAAAAATAATAGTATTGGCATCGTTTTAGGACACAAGTACAAATCCTATCTTCTGTTTTGTTCTCAATTTCATCAAAAAACTGGGTGGGGTTAAAATCTCCTTCTCAAGCATCCACTATAATGGCGGGAACGAAGGAACTTCAGTCTCATTTGTGAAAAAGGCCACAGAGGATGTGAAGAACATCTGATTAAGCGGAGTTTCAACTCGAAAAAAATCAATATTGAGATTATGTTTCCTCCTGCGTACAAATGCCGACGTCTTGCCTTTGGGAAATACGTAACTACTTCAGCCACCTGCCATATATATATATATATATATATATGTGTGTGTGTGTGTGTGTGTGTGTGTGCGTGCGTGTGTGTGTATATATGTGTGTATGTGCATATATATATATATATATATATATATATATATATGCAGCATATCTTCATTCAAACATGTTTCATTGAATAATATAAACTTATGTCATTTTTATTTTCATACTGATCCTTTTCAGTTGGGTATTCATTTACTTGAAGTTGAAATGAAACTCATCAAGGATGGCGCCTCAGTTTTTTGCCTAAGTACTTTCGACCTTTTCTAAGATATCATCTTCAGGGGTAAATTGCAATGACAAACGTGCTATTGTAACTCCGATGAAGTCCAATAAAGTCTTAATGGGTGAAACGCGTTACAATTTTTTTCCAATCTCTCATACATATTTTCTTTCAAAACTGTTCTTGATATATAAAAATTTATATATCATTATCCCATATATATTTATAAATATATAATTCCAAATGAATTTTATTAAATTCAACCGACAGATTTAACCTGTTTAATTTTCAGTTGTATTATTCCAATTTTCGAATAAGTTGTTGCACATCCAAATCAAAATTGTGAATAAAATGTTTTTCTTCTGTTTTTCTTCATGTATTTTCGACTGCCTCAATTATTAGCAGGAACTAAATGATATCAGTATCATAGCCAAAGGCTAGAATGTTAGTTACATACTGGCATTTTTGGGAACGTTACATTCAAATTTAAATATGTGTATCGTGAGAAAAAAGGTTTCACCGAACTTTGAAGCACCGGAAAACATATGAATAAAATATTTTATAAGCATTTTAAAATGACGAATTCTAGAGTGAAAGACATTTAATAAGGTTTGTTTCTTTTAAAAAATACTAGCTACGAATATTTTGGTGTTCTTCTTTACAGGATGCCTGAATAGTTTTTGGTATTACATACTAATATTAGTGTTGAAACTTGACTAATGCATGGAATAATAATGCAACACAAAATGTACTTAGAACAAAATGTATTGAAACAAGAAAGTGTACACAATATTTACATATAGTCTTTTGTATATTCCTGGTAAGACCGTTCCTGGAGAATGTGTTGACTTAGTCGCAGTCGGGCAGAGTCTCTGGTCGAATCTCTTGATTCCTCCCTCTCTTCCCGGTACCAACCATATTTATATGGTCGGTACTCCACTATGCAAATTAGGTGGATCCTGCCACAACAATTAATCTTATGTTTGTCTATATTTCTGAGATGAGGCATTGTAACTATTTACATTGTTCAAACTGTTGCCCTCATCTTTATTGTCATCTTCACGACGTTTCGGAACTAGAACAATCTACTCTCGTGGATTAAATAAAGGGTTCAGTTCAATATTCTAACTTATATCACCTGAAGAAGGCTGGAGTGTACAACGGCTGAAACGTCGTGAATAGGACAACAGTGTAAATACTATGAATTTTTTATGTTAATCGCTGTATTTTTGGCTGCTTTTGAAGTAATAACAAATATGGGTACTAATTGCACTAAATTTCGAAAAGGGATAAGTCAACCTACGCTGAGTATAGTTTGTGTGTGACCAATTTATGAATTATACATGCATATATATGTACGTGAGAGAAAGAGAGAAAAAAAGAGAGAGAGAGAATAAGAGAGAATAGTGTGTGTATGTATGTGTGTGAGAGTGAGTGCGTGTGTTTTTTCTCGTATTTTTCTTATATGCGAACAAGAGATTTGTTTTGGGGGCTTAGTGCACATAGAAATTATCAAAATGATTTTTCTATTCCCGAATACGTAAAAAAGGTGTCTAAAATAATGTAAGCCTCAATTATGAAAAACAAAAAAAAAAAACAAAAAACAACATACAAGAAAAACACTTAACCTCACCAGCAATGAGCACGGTTATAACGTACTGGCCTTATTCGGGAAAAAATGTCTACCTTCCAACAACTTAGATATCATTTGCAATAGCACAACCAAAATCAATGAACTCGGTTTAAACGAAAACGCTCGGAATGAAAGATAATTTGGGCAATTTCTACAATCATTTTTCATGAAACATAAGAGGGATGGCTGCCGAAATACACAGATAGATAGATAGATAGATAGATAGATAGATAGATAGATAGATAGATCTAGAGCATAATGATGAGAAAGCATTTATTTTAACGCAATAAATGTATATTTTTCAATATGATATGAATCAATGGTAATTTTAGATATAAATTCAGCTAATTGCCACATCTTAGGCTATGGACTTATTGATCTGGTCTTATATACAGAGTGTTCCAAAAAACTGACATCATTTAAAATTTGAATATCTGAGTAACTACATGACCCAGGCAAACAAAATGAAATAGGCTTCGTGTTGAACGCTATAAGATTTATCTATCAAAATTTGAACACGATATTCAGAGGGATTTAGATTTTATAACCGATTTCACAAAGATTTACAAATGTTCAATATGCGCACCACCTGTTACGGACATTAAGTCGCTTGTCCAGCTCCCGCCAAACACGTTGTAGCATGTCTTGCGTAACATTTTCAGTGATTTTCTACATAAGTTTCTCTAGGCTTGTAGAAAGAGGCGGATATAAACCTATCCTTTCACTTAGCCCATAGAAAAAATCGCAATGTACATGTTTGCGTAGACATAATTACAAGAGGTGGTTATATGTGCGTTTTTGCTGTAGTTTTCTTGAAGTTGTATTTTGAAACATAGTTTATTTAATGCCGAAATTTCAATATTTTGAACGCTATTGAAACAGTGTGCATGCACGAAATTATAATATAAAATGGCGAAAATTTACCCATCGCACCAAGTGTGTCTATGTGTGTGTGTGTGTATATATATATATATATATATATATATATGTATATATATATATATATTATTATTATTATTATTATTATTCCTTCATGTTAAAGTTTACTTGTTGCAATTGTAGCTTTTAATGTTTGATTACTTTAAAAATTTCTGTCATCGGATAGATAGCGCCTTCAACTATATATAAAATATATTGTTAGTCATTTTGTTTTAAATATGTAATGCTGATCATTTTACTATAAATATGTATTGTTGGTAATGTTTTGTAACATGACTAGCGGTATATCACCCTCTGTGGATTATTTAATACCCAAATTTAAATATTTTTAATATAATTTTATGACTTCAACTAAATATATTTTGAACGAAATTGTATGCCTTCAACTACAGTAAATATAATGTTGGTAATTTTTTTTATAAAAATATATTGCTGTTATTTTCACTACAAAAATGTATTTTTATACTTTAATAGTCTTTTTTGTCTTTGTTTATGAGTTCACTATTTGCCCATAGCTAGGACACTAACAGGTGCTACTACCCCGGATCAGGGTAGATCTGAGAACAACAACAGTTAAGAGCTTGATCCACGCTCCTCAAAACCTCCAGTCTGTCGATCAGAGGTTTTGCTGCCGGATATAGTCTCTCGTCACACCCAGAAATCAGTTAGAACAGCAATGAACTGAAATGATCCAATTGTATATTAGAAATAGAAGGTTTCCGAGGTTTTGAGGAGCATGGAATCACCTCTTTATTGCTGCGGTTCTCAGGTGCACACTACCGGTGTGGTAGCACCTGTTACGATCCCAGCTATGGCCTGGCCAAATAGTGAAGCCCCAAATGACTTAATAAAGACATTCAGAGGACGAAACGCGAGTTTTCTGTTTATCTTTTATACCAGACGCTTCCTCTGTAGCTAATATATATGAGAGAGAGTGAGAAAGAGAGTGAGAGAGATAAATACACCATATAAATGTATTTTTCTTTGTTTATATATATATCTATGATCCGTTACTGTAGATTTTGTTCATATATATATATATAAAGCAAAGATTTGGTTTTACTTTCTATAACTTTCATGCTACTACTGGTGTTTGTTCTATGTATCTATGGGCACATAGAAATTAAAGCTATCAAATTATTGCAAAATATTTCTTTTAGACTTTATGGAATATTTATTTTAGCTATATAATTGTATTGATAATGTTATATTTATGAATATGTCCTGAAGATGGTTTATTAGACCGAAACGTCCGACGTTGACATATTAACATTAAAACAGCATAATTGTATATAAGGATTTTTTTTTGTTTTTCCGTATGTATTTTTCTTCATATATATATATATATATATATATATATATATATATATATATATATATATATATATATATATAAAAAAAGAGAGAAGCCGCAAACGTTTTTGGTTCTAATGTGGATTTGAAAAAAATATTATGTTTTATTTTCCATAATTATTCCATCTATTAGTCATTAAGCAAAATATAAGCAAAGCAAAATTATGGAAAATAAAGCATAGTATTTTTTTAAGTCCACATTACAACCAAAAACGTTTGAGGCTTCTCTCTTCTTTTTAATATACACACTTTTCTCTCGTTGGAACTACTATAACCTCTTCCTTATATATATATATATATATATATATATATATATATATATATATATATATGGCCCTTACAGCACAGTTATTAATATATACTTTATAGCTCTGTTGTATTACTGTT
Source organism: Acanthosepion pharaonis (assembly GCA_903632075.3). Lineage (NCBI taxonomy): Eukaryota > Metazoa > Mollusca > Cephalopoda > Sepiida > Sepiidae > Acanthosepion > Acanthosepion pharaonis. The sequence goes on along the minus strand of CAHIKZ030003916.1, from coordinate 788,044 downwards.
TTATTAACAACAATATTATATGTATGATATATTATAATTAACTATATACATATATGTCCGCGTGTGTTCATTCAGTATAAATATTTATATAGTTGTGTGCGTATATATATATATATATATACGCACACATGCACACACACACATATATATATATATATATATATATATATATATATATATATATATATATATATATATATATATATATATATATCAGTTCAGTACGTATATATACAAATGTTTCCTGAGGATGTTATTTGGCCACCTGCAAATGTCAAAACAATTTTAGACTAACAATATATATATATATATATATGCGTGTGTGTGTCTGCGTGTGTGTCTTTGTGTTTATTGGAGAGAGGTTGTTTCACGTTTGACAAGTATAATCACGTTTTTTACTTTCGATTTTACCTGTGATGATTGCAGACGTGCACTTGCGATTGACAGAAACAAATATGACAGCAGTCGGTAAATCTCGCATCCATCCGAAGCCAGTATTGCGAACCATTTTATCCTATTGTTTTCATCATAGAGAAAAAAAAATATAAGAACTATTTTAAATAACGGAAAAAGCATAATGAAAAAATATGAGGAAGCAGCTGTCTTCGTTTTGATATTGCCGAGTCTTGCAAAAACTTCCTCACTTAGTTCATATGTATATGTAAACATTTGTGATTGTGGGACGCATAATACCATCGGAAACATAATGAAGATGATAAGACAAAAAGTGGAAAAACTCTAAACGACGCGTTTCGCCGACGTCTATTGGTTTCGGCTTCTTCAGATCAGAATGAAAAACAAAAATGTCTATAAGGAAAATGCGTTGTAATTTTTGAGGATAAGAGGGTCCATAAATTGCATTATCACATCCGGCGACCAGAAACCAGTGTTTGTTCGTTTGTTTGTTAATTATATATATTAGAGCAGTTGATTTCAGTTTAAAATCCAAAAGAATCCAACGGCTCAGACCCACAAACATATAGATAGATAGATAGATAGATAGATAGATAGATAGATATAATAATAATAATAATAATAATAATAATAATAATAATAATAATAATAATGATAGTATAGTTTTAAGCTATGCTGTTGGTGTCAGTTTAAAATAAAAAACAGAGAGCAACGGCTAACCGTGTACGAAACTCTGGAGTCGGTTTGCTGAAGGTAACACTAATCAGCTATACAAACAATTATTGTATATATATATATATATATATATATATATATATATATATATTGCTGCTAAAATATTTAAGAAGGTTCTTGCTATATTCATAGTCGACTTATTTATTTTTAGCTTTAATTTTTAAATAAAGTGCTTCTAGGATTTTAAGATTTTGTTTATTATGATTTTGTTGTAATACACACACACACAAAAATATATATATATATATATATATATATATATATATATATATATATATATTGTGTGTATTTAGGCAGCATATTTTCATTTATACGTTTCATTAAATAATATAGACAAGTGTTGTCTATTTATTTTATGTAAAATTTTTTCGTATCTTCTGATAAGTTTGGTAACATTATCATTAACCGAAAAAAGAAATTCACAATATTTATCCATTATTTTTAATAAAATCTAAGCTTTCGGCTTACTCAAGCCATTATCAAAGATGGAAAACTATGGAATCTCTACAAATATTCTTAAATGTCTATAATTTCAATAATTGTAACAGAAGCCATTGGTTATACCAACGGCTTTCCTTATTTCATTCTCCAATTCACTCTCGTGTAGTCATGTGTGATGTCATGAGATGCGGTGCGATTTTCGCTTCTAGCGTCTTATATGCGCGTGTTCATCGTTGCTTAGTGATCCACTATGTAAACATAACAATGACAGACTATATCATCACTGTCGTGTCCGTATATTGTTTGATATGTTTGTATTTACATCTTTGATAATGGCTTGAGTAAGCCGAAAGCTTAGATTTTATTAAAAAATAATGGATAAATATTGTGAATTTCTTTTTTCGGTTAATGATAATGTTACCAAACTTATCAGAAGATACGAAAAAATTTTACATAAAATAAATAGACAACACTTGTCTATATTATTTAATGAAACGTGTGTATATATATATATATATATATATATATATATATATATATATATATATATATATATATATATATAATAATATAGTTTTTTAATGTATGCTATATTTAATACCAGGAATAGAGCGTATGCAAATATACATGGAAGACAACACCGTCAGCGACAGTCTGTTTCATACTTAAACGCAATCGTAATGGCATGCCGATTGCGTTTATATATATATATATATATATATATATATATATATATATATATATATATATATAATACGGCAAAGCTAAACCGGAGAGTGCAATAGGCAATGACACCAGAAATAAAAACATTTTTAAGGACCCCAGACAATAAATATCAAAAATCATTTTAATTAACTATTATAAAGTTAATAGAGCCTAATTTTGCTATGTAAATTCATTGTAAACAAATTCGAAGCTAAAACAAAATATTCTCATACCACATGATCTCTTAAACGCTTACGGCCATATCACGTAGAACCACCAATTCTCGTAAAATCACCGAAAAGCAACATCGATCCTGGTCAGTATCTAGATGGGTAACCGTTTGAATATACCAGGGCCTGTAAGCTTAGATGTGCGGGTGGTACAATGGATAATGGTTCCGAATTGGAAATCGGAGAGCAGAGTTCCAATTCCAGTCGGGTTCGTTATATTCACTTACTGGCAAATACTCTTGACATGATATGGATCCACCTGCTGCCCCCCACCCAGTTATGGGTTAATTAATAGGACTTGTATCAGTAAATTATTATTAACTCCAAAAATTCTAAACTAAAATATTTCTCCTTTTTAATAAACTGCCAAAGCTTGATAAGCCTGGTATGTCTTCTAATTCTACTGGATAGATAACGCATTTCGCCTCTTTCTATTTTTGTGCATTCGCTAAACACATTTTCTAATTACATGGAGGCTCTTTGTTCCCAGTAAATGTTATGGATTCTTCTAAAAGTTCGAAGTTACGAGTCATCGTAGCCTTGTTCAAATTGTTGATCACGCTTGATAATGTGCTATCCTCGAGAAAAATGTTACTAAGGCCTCTCGGCATAATGCCTGGCCGCTCGTATCCGAGTATGCCTGTCCACATAGGGCGGTTAGCCAATTTCTGTTCCGGATGGTTGCTCAGGCACTTTTATGTTTGCTCGACACCAAGAACCCACCTGTCGTTTATACTGCAACTATACTGAGTGGACATTAGTTACATAGTTCTGGGAGATAATGCATTACGTATATCACGTGATCAACACTCAGAACCCTCGATCACGATGACTTGTGACCATCGACTGCTCCCAAAGAGTTCCGTCTACCCAATTAAACTCACAAGACTTGGGTCAACCACTGGTATGGTTTTCAGGCACTTTCCACGCGAAGATTGGTAATCTGGGTTCAATTTCCTGACAAAAACCACCATGATGTGATTCGAACCCGGGTCAAGCATACGTTATAACCACTCGGCCATCTATAAACTACAAGTGGGCTCTCTAAGTGTTGAACAAAAATAAATTTGCCTAAAAAGGCGTTTGCAACAGGGATTAGTTAACCGCCCTAGCAGACGGATGCGTTCGGGGACGAGTAATCGGCCATCATATTTTAAATCTATGAAATATAGGTATCGGTTTTTCTGCATTCTTTTGCTTGCACTGAGAGTATTTTAATGATAAAGTATTTCTTTTTCCGGTGTTCTGAACTAAGTCACACTGTTCTCGCCTTACATCTGGTCGGATTCTGCTACGACCTCTGTTCATCATAATCCTAATTTTTAGGTTGAGGTATCGTCCTTGAAACTAGGAATATTAAAGTCGCTTGAAAGTGGGCCATTGGCTGACTATTCTTCATAATATCGGTCGGTGGAATTTGAATAGCGGCAAAACGTGTGACTGGCGCTAGACGATCGACTGGAATCCAAGATATGACAGACAATTAGTAAACTGGCAGTCAAATGAACTAATCTATCATTCTTAATACTAGAAAACTATATAGGTAAGAAATGATCCGTCGAAAAGTCGAAAAGCTTCTATGTGGCTCACTGAGCTGAATATCCGGTGGAGTTGGCAGGCATTTCCATTTCGGTCCTTAGGCATCACGGATGTGCGCGTAGGGTAATGGATGGCTCGGAATGAGAAATCGAATAGCCGAGTTCTGATTCACTTACGTTCAAATAACCTTGGTTAAAGCATGAATTCATCGGTTCTCCCACTAGCTATAGGTTAAATAGTAAGACTTGTATCTGGAAAATCCTTGATAACTACAAAAATTGTTAATGCAATATTCACTCGTAAAAATAATTATTCTTACACACTAAAATATGTTTCGGCTTTAAATAGCATAAAAACGGTTGATAAGCCGTAAAAAGAAATCAATCAATCAGTTTTATGAAGATATACTAAGATCTTCTGGTATTTGTCCACAGTCCTATATTTTATTTATTATTTCTAAAATCTAGTTGGATCTAGTCGATCCCCAAATCGTCTAAAGCTGACAGCATCTCGATTACAATCCCATCTGGTCCTGTTGCCTTGTTTCTGTTCATTTTGGGCAGTGTCGATCTCACTTTACGTCTTAGTGCTGTAGATTGTTCATATATTTTTATTTATTATACGCTTCTCTTTATCGTCGTGAAAGAGTTCTCCGGTGTATTCGCAGCATCTTTAAAGTAACTTTTCCTCTTTTGATTCTCATAATGTTTTTTGACCTGTAATTTCTTTTATCGTTTTAGCTTGCTTATGCCTTGCTTATGCCTTGCTTATGCCTTGCTTACATGCAAGTGTAATTAACGTTTTTTGTTTTGTTTTGTTATTTCCGTGCCATTCCCTGGCATTGTTTGATGTCTCTTTTTTCATCAAGTGTAAAAATTTCATCCAACACCCATTTCTTTTCTTTTATTCCCTCCCCACCCCATATATATATATATATATATATATATATATATATATTTCAAATCCTCCTAATTATTCTATCTGTATATTCTTGCTTGAACCGGCTTCTAATGCTTTGGGGATAGTAGTCGTAGCTCGTGGAGGCACAGTCCTATGGGTAAAGAGAAACTCGGATGAGTTCAACCACGGAATTTGTGATCGAGCGGCGCTATATCGAGTCTAATTCGTTACCTCTTCGTCACGGAGGCCTGTTGGTACAGTTGTTATGGCGCTTGCCTCCTATCGTAAATGGTCGAGTTTAAATTCTCGGTAGTGGATGCGTACTGTTGGTCTGTCACAAATATAGGGCGAAACGCCCGTCCAGTGTTTTCTACATTCTGTTGAGTTTTCTTCTAGACTCGTTAAATTACTTAATTATGATTATTTCAAATCCTATTAATTATGTATATATATATTTTCCTTGGATTATTTCAAATCCGCCTAATTATACACACACACACACACACACACACATATATATATATATTCATACATGTTTCATTAAATAATGTAGACAAGTGTTGTCTATTTATTTTATGTAAATTCTTTCCATAACGTCTGATAAGCCATTATCATTAAAATGAAGAAAGAAAATCACAATATTGATACATATTTTTTAATCCAATCTAAGCTTTCGGATTACATAAGCCATTATCAAAGATGAGAATTTCATTACAATATATTAAGCAATATACGGACAAGAATGTGATGATAATCTGTTTCTGTTTACATGGATGATTTCCAAGCAACGATAAACACGTGAATATAAGACGCTGGAAGCGAAAATCGCACCGCAGCTCATGACTTCACACATGACCACGCAAGAGTGAATTCGAGAAGTATTAAGTATGGGAAGCCGTTGGTATAAACCAATGGCTTCTGTTACCAATTATAGACATTTAAGAATATTTGTGGAGATTTCATAGTTTATTTTGTTCGGGTTAGGTTTCAATATATATATATATATATATATATATATATATATATATATATATATATATATATATATATATATATGTAAAAATGTAAATGGATATAGATCCGACAGAATGAAGAAAATTTGGAAAAAAACAAACAAAAAAATCATTAAATGCAATTATGTTGTTTAAAATGACATTTCATTCATTTTAAACAACATAATTGCATTTAAGGATTTTTGTTTGTTTTTTCCAAATTTTTCTTCATATATATATATATATATCCTTGGGAATATGTTACTAGAACTTAGATAAAACAAACGATCTATAGTGAGCTACCCCATGAATATCGAATTCAATTCACTACACTCGTTATAGTCTAATCAATGATAACGAAAAACGGGAAAAGTCGTTTGGGACATAAGATACTGGAATACTCTAAATCAGTTTTGAGAAGGAGTGTTTGTTGTAAGCTTGAAAAACTTTACGTAACCTTTAGATACACGAATTGTTGAAAAGCAGTAGTAGGAAATAGATACATATCAGGACTTGAAATAAGAATTGAAGAGTATCTTGAATTCTAATCAGATAACTGGGATCGCCACAGTTACCACGCTTTTAAGCACTATCACGAAAGTCTTACAAAAGTGACTCCATAAAATCAACCCGAGTATCTACTTTATTAATTATTGGTCTGTCGTCTCGAAAGAGTTAGGTCACTGAGGTATGTGCTGAACATCTGAGGTTGCAGGTAACAACTTGATGTTCAGCTGAATTGAATCGGCTATTTTACATCTCTGAAGCTGAGATGAAAAAAAATAATAATAATAATAATAATAATAATAATAATAATAAAAAGTTATCAAAGTACAAGGATCTTGAAATAGAAATCTCGAAAATGTGGCATATGGGAACATCAACAATCCCTGTTGTAGTTGGAGCCCTAGGACTGGTTGGAAAAATATTGCAGTAGACTAATTGAAGGGATTCCTGGAAGTCCATGCCTCAAGGAGATACAGAAAATTGTTCTGACAAGTACAGCCCACACCTTACGAAGGGCTTTATCTATGTAATTTTTTTTTTTTTATCAGTGGAAAGTGTCATGACGCCATGGGCGGGACCCGGAAAGAAATGTGTAAACGCCAGAAATCAAAGAAAATAAAAATAATAATAATAATAATAATACTGCGAAAAATATGATGACACTGTCGCCCATATCATCTCAGGATGTACGGAACTAGCAAAAAATGAATATACCCACAGATATAACAAGGTACCGACATATGTGCACTGGAAGATATGCAAGAAGCACAAAATCAAAACTACTGAGAGATAGTAAAAGCACCAACCATACACAGTTACCCAAGATAACGTTGTAACTATCCTCTGGGACATGCCAATTTAAATTGATAGGGAAATAAAAGCCAACAGACCTGATATTATCATTAAAGACGAGATATTCAGTAAGTGTATGCATATTGACATAACAGTACCATCTGAGAGAAGCACCTCCATGAAAACTATCGAGAAATTGTACAAATCTGGAGAGTAACAGGATATGGGGAATGAAGACTGAGACTCTATCAATAGCAATCGGAGCTCTGGGCCTCGTGAAAAAAGGAATGGACAATTTTACTAAAAGTGTCTCAGTTAACATCAACATAGTGATTTTCCAAGCATAGCTCAGATGTGGCACAAGGCCGAAAGTATGGGGCACCCAGTGAGAATCGAACTCACAACTCAGTCGTAATTTTTCTAGCGAGACAAGCTTGCTAACCATTACACCACCCCGAGGTGCCCTAGTTAACATCAACATACATATTGCCCAGAAGATTGCCCTACAAGAAACATCACACATACTAGGAAAAGTGCTATCAATTAAATGACAATTCTCCAATAGGGCTTAAGGACCATAGTTTGGACCCGGGTTCTACAGGATACACACTAAGAAACATAACAGACACAAATGATAATAATATTAATAAAATTATCCCTGTTGTGATAGCGCTTTTGGGTATGATAATGAAGGTTATAGAAAATCATGAGAGTAAAATTCATTGACAAATATGCATCTCAGAGCCAGAAAAGATTACTTTGGGTGAAACTGCACATATCATCCGGAAAACCTCTGTCTGAACGAAATGTCCCAAATATGCATGGATAATTCTCTTACAGTGTCATTTTTACCCACAGACCCCGGAGGGGACTTGGTAATTAGGCACTTAAAATTACTCTTTGGGAAGAATATAATGAATAATAATAATAATAATAATAATAATAATAATAATAATAATAACATCAGGTAAAAATAGAGAGGCACCAATTTCTGGCAAGGCAAATCGGAGAAATGTACCAAGCAGCAGCTAAAGTTGTTCTTTTTGTGGTTGGCACACTTGCGAGTATTTCCAGATATCTTTTCATATATCCTCGATAGAAACCCCCCAAAAGTGTAAAAACTTCTAACGATTTCATTACTGCCTACTCCTAATGGTGTCATGACTGCGTACTTCTAATGGTGTCATTATTATATACTCCTAAAGATGTCATTAAACGAATGAAACTTTTAATTATATCAATTATTTTGTACTCCTAATTATTACATTACTGCGTACTCCTAATTATATCATTATTGTGAACCCATAATTTTATCATTATTGCGTACTCCTAATTATATCATTACTGCTTACTCTTAATGGTGTCATTACTTTGTACTCCTAATGGTGTCATTACTGCGTACTCCTAATTATATTATTATTGTGAACCCATAATTTTATCATTATTGCGTTCTCCTAATGGTGTCATTTCTGTGTACACCTAATTATATCATTACTGCGTATTCCTAATGATGTCATTAGCTGCACGCATGTAGTAGTGCCGCTTGGAACAATTCATAAGCTAAGGAAAGTGTTTTATCTCTAAGCTGCGAGCAAGAGCTGATATATGACCATCATTCCCGACTGAAACATCTAAGAGTCAGAGAGATGTTCTTGGGGGGGGGGGTCAAATAATATTATTATGGAATCTGGTTTGAGGAAAGATTTCGTAAAATTAAAACAGCCTACGTTAGTGAGGATTGAGAATAAAATTAGCCTACGAGAGTCCCCAAATTCGCAAATAAGACGAAAATGATTTTTTTAGCCATTTTTTAAAATGAAAATGTGCATTTTATATACCTTCAAATATAGTAATTTTTTTTTTCTTTTAATCTTACATACTTTAACAATATGGAACTAAGCTATTAATTTAAACCCTCCAGTTCATTTCCTACAGATAAAACGTTGCGAGCCGATCCTTCATCTATCGTTTTTTCCATAAAAAAATATTCAGATGAGCTATACCAGTTCAAAAGATGCTATGTCGAATAATCTCTATTCCCTTCGTATTCCATTGGTAAGGAGGAGGTTTCACTCAAACAGATCCGAGAACCGTTATTATTATAAATAGTTATATGCATACATAAATTTAGCTTGTTTCCATGTGTGCAGAGGAAAGTGTTGATTGAGTTGTCAGATCTTTGAAGCGATCAGAATAATTAGACCAAGCGAATGTAACCGCGTGTCATTCCCGGCGCGTAACATAATAATAATAATAATAATACAATAATAATAATAATAATAATAATAATCACGTACACACATCGTTGACCGTGAGAGAAAAGTTCTGTTTTGAAAATCAGGAAGGTTAAATTAAAATAAGAGCAAAATGTTCACAAGTTTCAAAACTCTGCCAAATGTGGGAAGACAGGAAATAGAAAAGAAAATTACTTATATTCAGTCCTATTTAGTAATTACTCTGAAACCTTATGCCAAAATGGCGTCCGGTTAATCTCGCACTTCTTCTTCTTCTTCTTCTTCTTCTTCTTCTTCTTCTTCGTTTCGCTCTTAGATTCTCCTTTCTTTTCTTTTTTATTCTACCTTTTCCAGTTTTTTGTTTTTTACAACCGACTCCATGTCATTTGTCTTTTCATTATTATCTTTCTTCTTCTTCTTCTTCTTCTCACACTTATTCTTATCCAGTCTTAATCCTTTTTAGAGCCTTTTTATTTTCTATTATCTTATTTTTCATCTTTCTCTTATTTTCCCCTGTATTTTTCTTTTTCTCCATCTTCTTCTTCGTTTTTTTTTACATCATTACTCATTCTCTTCCATTATTTCTTTTTTATTTTTTTATTTCATCTTTATTCTTTTTCTATAGTCTTCGTTTCTTTTTTTCTTATCTTAACTTTTCTTCCTCGACTCTTGAATTAATTAATCTTCTTCTTCTTCTTCTTCTTCTTCTTCTTCTTCTTCTTCTTCTTCCCAACCGTTCGTTGGTTTAGTTTGGTTTGTTTTACGGCACACTATCACTTTATGGGTCATTCTTCTTCTTCTTCGACATCATCATCATCATCATACTTCTAATATTAATATTAATATTCATATATTATTACTAATGGTGAGCAATTCCATTGTGGTTGTAATAACTTTTTTTAGCTTTGGCTTGGATTTACCTTTTCGCCTTCTTCTTTCCATTTTCCATTTTTATTCTCTCCCCTTCTTTTTTTCATCTTCCTTCCTCACCACGGCTTTCTTCTCCCACGTTCTGCGCACTTCCTATTCTCTGACCTTTCTTAAAACTCAGCTTTATCCCTCTTTGTTTAACTTCTCACCTTCTCATTCGCCTTACAATCGAGCCCACCCCACCCTGCAACGTGCCACCAACAAATTTCTTCTCTAATGTCAACTAACCAACCTACCAACCAACATCCTACTGTTTTCCTGCGACAAGGTTTGAGGGTGGGGAGGTTTTAGAAAATTGGTGACGTAATTAGTCCTATACTGCCATTAAGATGACCCTGTCATTTGCCAAGTGACAACCAGTATCTATTTTCCACGCTCGACGTCCGCCATTGTTAAAGCCTTGGCTCGTTAAATGTTATGACTTTTGCCTGGCGATGAATTCTCCTGACATGCTGGGAAGTTTGTTAAGAGGACTGTACACTCAGATCACCGAAGACGCAGTCATGAAGTCAAATGCAAAACCTCAATTCAAAAAAAAAAAGAAAAGAGAAAACTTTATAAGAACCTCACGCCCACCAGTCGCAAACATACCCATCACTAAAACAAGCGCCAATAAGGAAAAATGTTTTCATCATGAATTTTGGGGACAAGGCAAATTATCCTAATTTCGACAAATACCCACCTCCACCGGCACAAACACACACATATACATATATTTTTATTCAAACGTGTTTCATTGAATAATATAGACATATTGTGCCTATTTATTTTCTTACTGATCCTTTCCAGTTGCCTAATCAGTTTATTGATGTTAAGATGACATTCATCAAAGAAGGCGCCGTAGTTTTTTGTAACCCAAGTACTTTCGATCTTAACCAAGATCATCTTCAGCAGTAAATTGCAAAGACAAACTTATTGTAACTGCGATAAATACTGCATTCCGTTGTGATGTTGATTTAAAAAAAAAAAAATACGAGCGAACACGTGGTCTGTAATTATTTAAAAAATTATCCGTTGTAGATATGGAATTTTTGGAAAACAATATATATATATATATATATATATATATATATATATATATATATATATATATATATATATATAAAGAGAAAAAACAGACAGATTAAGAAGCCAGAGTTCTTAGCATTTAATTTTTAAAAAGAGTGCTCAATACAACGTAGAGCAAAATATTATTATAATATTTTTATTATAATATTTTACATCGCTTATGTAAAATGGCCCAGCTATGGGTAAACAGCAGGAATGACCAGGTTCTATAGCCTTGGATGGCAACTGGTCTACCGCAGAAAAAAATGGCAACCTTCTGCGGGAAAAATCTGCCACGTCAGTCATGTATCGAAAGAGACATGATCGCCTAAGCGTGTATCACGCATAGCATATAACTGACTGATGTAAAACGCTATCATAAACACATTATATATATATATATATTAAGAAATGGACAAGGTCCGACAATTTATTTAAAAATTTTATGTTTAATCATCGTTTTTTATAGATAAAATATTTAAGCAAATGCTTTGTTTATTCATAAACATGTAAAAATAACATTTACCGGTATTCCATTGAATGTCACTCGTTTTCAGAAATAAGGTTCTTTTTAAATTTACCTTGTTAAGGTACGGAACAGTCATTTTGCGGTTCCGTATAGGATGCAGGTTCGAATCCTGTCAAAGAACGAATATTTTCTATGAAAATTTAATAATAATCACGTACGGACATTCAGGCCGGTAAAAAATGTTATTTAATACTGTTTATCATAAACAGAGCATTTGCTTAAATACTTGTATCTATAAATAACAACGTTAAACATAAAAATGTCTTTTAATAAATAAATTGTCGGACCTTGTCCATTTCTTAATATATGACGTCATTTGTTTACATTTGATACGCCAGAGCAGTTATGAATGTACGAGATTCATGGAAGATTGAAGTTTATAAGCAGTAAATTCGACCTTATCTACCGAAAGGTTCTTTGTGGCCGAGATGGTTAAGGCACGTCAGCGTAAATGACGGTTCCGTATAGGATGCAGGTTCGAATCCTGTCAAAGAACGAATATTTTCTATGAAAATTTCTCGGACATTCAGGCCAGTAAATGTTATTTAATACTGTTTATCATAAACAGAGCATTTGCTTAAATACTTGTATCTATAAATAACAACGTTAAACATAAAAATGTCTTTAATAAATATATATATAAACTTGGAAACAAATGGAAAACCTTTCTAAAATTAATATGTTTTGCTATTGATTTAGATTTATAAGAAATTTTTGAAGTTATTTTATATTTAAAGACAGAAAATATTTTGTCTATATTTCTGAGATGAGGTATTATGTACATTATTTACATTATTAGGACTCTTGTCCTCATCTTTGTCGCCATATTTATCACAACGTTTCAGCTGTTAGAACTAAAACATGTGCCATGTGTCCTCAAGGACACATGGCACTGTGGATAAAGACGTTGGTTAGATCCAGTGACAGGACCCAAAGAGTGTGAGTTCAATACCCGGTTAAGGCAGTGGAGAACTTTCAGAGGGAAATTAGCAGGAGATAACTGATAACTGACATCCATCAAACATGGCACGTGAAACTAGAACAGTCTACCCCAGTGAGCGTAATAAAGGGTCCAGTTCGAAATTCCAATCACCTGAAGAAGGCCGGAGCGTACAACGGCCGAAACGTTGTGATAAATATGGCGACAAAGATGAGGACAATAGTCTTAATAATGTAGAAAATATTTTAGATTGTAAGAATTGCGGGGAGGATAGATAATAATGATTTAGTGATACAAGTCTTACTAATTAATCCATAGCTGGGGAGAAACGGTGTATTCATACTTTTACTTGCGAGTAAGTGAACATAACAAAACCAACTGGGATTGGAACTCGTTTCTCCGATTAAAGATTTCAAGCCATTATCCATTACATCAACCGCACATCCTAGCTTACAGCACCTGATATTCCCACACATTATTGACCTGATCCGGCGTTGCTTAACTTCAATTATCTTACGGGAACCGGTGTTTCAACGTGATGTGGCCGTAAATCAGTTTTGAAAAAGGAATTGTGATATTTTATAGAATAATGTTCACCCTGTACAAAGCCCAAGAGCCACTCGAGGTAGAGGGTTACAGAATAAAATGTAAGAGGCACCGTTTATATGTGGGGAAGATAAAGGTTAAACATAAACATGAATATGTTAAGATTGTAGTGATCGGGAAAGCATCCTCTTGGGAGTCGGATCTACTAAATAGCGTTACGGGGAAAGAAGCTGTTCGAGTGAAAATAACATCTACCCAATGGAATACGAAGGTGGTTCGCTAGAACGTGCCTGGCATGGCAGCTCTTAGCCGTGAAGCTTAGAACTGAAGGAATTAAAGAATGTAGTTCGTTTGAACACTTTCCGTGAAAATAGTTACAGGGTAGCGAGAGGTTTGCGATGTTTCGTCCGTGGGAAAGGCATTCTCGTGTGGAATATAATTAATCACCCACAAGGACGCGGAGTTGCTTTCTGAGACTGGAAATTGAAGACTAGGCAACTCTTGCCCAAATATGGCAGCAGTACTGCATTTTGGGCCTGATCTGACTCTTGTAAAGATAGAGGATAGCAAGAGGAATCAAGGCACGTGGCCTCTTTGAGAGAACGCCCTTTCATTGAGATAGGCGATAGGATTTGCACGGTGATGATGGAACGCGACGAGGCCAGTCACAACTGTGCTGCTTGAACTAAGTCAGCATAGAAATCGGCTGCAAGGTTATGGTCTTCTAGATTTTTGAAGGTACACAATATACTGTTGTATCCTCAGCGGAAGAGGTACAATGGAGTAATGGATAGCGGCTCGGATTGAGGAATTGGAGAGACGAGTTCGAATTCCAGTCGAATCCATTATATTCACTTACGTGCTAATACCCTTGGGAAAGGTGTAAATCCTCTTCTTCTCTCTCCAGCTATGGGTAAATAGCAGGACAGACCGGGTTCTTTATCCTTAGATGGCAACTGGTCTATTGCGGAAAGAAATGGCAAATTACTGCGGGGAAAAAATCTGCCTCGTCAGTCATGTATCAAGCATTTGTTATTTCTTTATCGTTTATTCATCCTCCTTTTAAGTAATGGGTTGGGTTCATTTTTACTAAGGTAGCTGTTGTAAAGTTTTTATAAAGCTCATAGTTTTGGTCAATAATACTGTAAAGAAACTCTTGAACAAAAGGTTGAGTGAAGAACTGGTTTAATAGCATGAGACATGGATTAGTAATACAGTAATAGAGAATACTGCAGATCAGTGAGGCAAATGGGTTGCAAGGCGTATCGCTTGAGTCGTACTCAAACGATACGCCTTGCAGCCCACTTTTTGAACGACCGTTTCTATGAGCAGACGTTCTACTCATAGCAGATGGACGAGTCCATGTTCAACAGCTTGGGTAGAGAAGGTAGGTCGACTTTCTATGCAGCAGTACCATTTTATAAATCAAATAATCATTAATAACTTTAAAAAAAATAAATAATCAAATAAATACATAAATAAATAAATTTAGGCATTTTACAACAGCGAAATTATCATTCAATCTATCTATACATTACAAATTGAATAAACTGATGTAATATTATAGTATTTTATAATATTAATATTATATAAAATATATTTATATAATATTATTATATTATATTTTATGCTACTAGAAATTTTTGCAACACGGTGGCACGTGTTGACATACTCACAGTATTTCGTATTGTTAAAGTTATCGCTAACATTTTGTCGAGATTTACAAACTCTGCGTTTCGTTCAATTTCGCATACCAAATGAGGAAATTTGAACAAGCTGATTTTTTTTTTGGAAAAATACTTTGACGTAAATCCTACTTTGCAGTTTAATAATTTCTTTAATTTAATTTTATAGGACTTAATGGTAAACAATATAATTTTTTTTTTAATTTCTTTTTTCTTTTTAACAGCGCAAAATAAATTTTTAGGATTTCTTACTCTTGAGCATGCAACATAAAACTAGCGATGCGTAAATCTTTCTTTCTGGCCTAGTGATTTATTTATAGTTCTCGTAAACGCAGGTCAAACTAGAAACTGGATTCTTGTATATAAAAAAATTAAAGAAAAGATATGCCAAAAAACAATATTGCATTTTTATTAAATAAGCATTTGTAATTTTAATCATTAAATAATTTTTAAAATTTTGAGAGTATTTTGTATGTTAAATAATAAAACTTTTAATTTTTCCAAAAAAATGAATGAAGATTTATTGTGCTACGCATCCTAGTAAAATCAACTGTACTTTGTGCTCCGTTACCTGTTTGCACTTCTGTCAAAAATTTGCTTTCGATTGGTGAATATATGGCTATTTTATACTGACTAACGGAAGTCACAGAATTTGATGTATAGATAGTGAATGATATGTTCCCTAATTTAAATCTTAGCTTTTACTTTATGTCATTAATAACAACATTCGTAGTGAGCGTTAACCTCTATATGCAAACATAAAGGTCACTGTGTTAAAAGTAAAACTGGATCAAAATAGGCTTCTATTTGAATAGGCTTCTAATAGGATATCTTGTTCAATAAAAATCTTTTATAAATCTTTTAACATATTGCATTCCTATTTATCATCCAATGATTCTGATTAAGAATTGATTTTCAGTAAAAAAAAAAATTATTGAACGATTAAATTCTTAAAAATATCCGAAATCATCAACAATAAATCAATTCTTGGTTGGTCATCTTTCGAAATCGCGCGACATATTTTATTTTTTTTTTTTTACCTCGGATTAATTAACTTTTTGTATCTTACAGTATAGTCTACTTTCATGAGTTTTCTACAGACATTGTTTAAAAACGAAAGTTTTTCACAAGTTCATCGTATCAGTGTATCGTCTGCTACTACCTTCTTTTCCATTTCATACTCATACAAGGGAAATTGACCAACACACACAGACTACACACTAGCTAAATACATCCCGTATACCTCATTGTAAATTAACTGTTCACACTTAATTAAAAGTTTTAAAAGGTATTGTAACTATTTATATCATGTTTATTATGACATTCACGACGTTTCGGCCGTTGTACGCTCCGTCCTTCTTCTAGTTAAGATGTTGTCCTGGCTAAAGCCAATAAAAGAATTAAATGGACTTAAATGGGAATAAGCGCTTCAGAAGACAGCCCCATTCGAAGAAAATCCAATTTTTTTCGACCAAATCCTAAACTGCAGCATATCAACTAGTACAGACTGCATTCTTCACAATATGTCAATTTCGAAAACATCTATGGCATGCGCACAGTACACCGACGCACAAAGGAACAAAATTAAAGCGATGGCTTTTGCATTGGAATTGCAATTCTTATCTATGAACGGCAAAGCAAAACAAATTGTGGGAAAAGAACTTGACCTTTATCAACTCCTGTCACGATATTTGTAAGAGGTGGATGGAGGAAATGGAGGATGCTCAGTGACTTTATTGAGCGACCCAGGAACGTAAATGTTATATGTCAGTCCATTTCAGGAAATAAACACGGGAGGAACGTCTACACAACTGTCATCTAGCCAATCTTCAGAAACGCCAACACAGAACGGCTCTTGTGGGTTCGGTTCGAAATTCAAAAATATATCACCTGAAGAAGGCCAGAGCATACAAATGTTATGAATGTGACAATAAAGTCGTGGAAAACAACCCGAACAATGTAAATAGCGTAAATCGTTAGAATACCTCATCTCAGAAATATAGACAGACATTTAATTAAGCGTGAAAAATTCAATCGCAATGAAATATACGGGATGTATTTAGCTAGTGCGTTGTTTGTGTGTGTCGGTCAATTTCCCTTGCCGTCTGTAAATAGTGTAAATTAATTAAAAGTATTGTACATCAAAGAACTTATAAAGGCCTATCTTTAATCATTACTAATGTCGTTTATGCAAAATAAATTTGTTCTTTTGATGACACAACTTTCCTCTGCTTTTGATTTCTGCACAAAGAAATGTATTTACATGAATAGATTCTTTTCAAAACATACATTAACAAAATATTAATTTCTATTAACTTTTCTGCGTTTGAAAGCGCTCCATTTATTCGAACGTAGAACGAAGTG
Organism: Acanthosepion pharaonis; assembly: GCA_903632075.3. Classification (NCBI taxonomy): domain Eukaryota; kingdom Metazoa; phylum Mollusca; class Cephalopoda; order Sepiida; family Sepiidae; genus Acanthosepion; species Acanthosepion pharaonis. Next base: position 770,514 of record CAHIKZ030003916.1, on the reverse strand, counting down.
AAAAAAAAAACAGTTGTACTGTGGCCAAGTTTTCCATATTCAGATCATCATTCTTACAGTATGGTTACGGCCACCCACCTACCCACCAAATTACTTTATATTCGAAAGCCAAGGAAGAATAACCTGTGCAAGTTTGCTCTGCGCAAAATACTTCACAGTTTGTTTACTAGTCACATTTGTAAATGCGTTCTCTGGCCAAGTGCGCATCAGCACCTGATGACGTGTACGTAGTTGGTCCACTCGTAAAAAAAACAAAAAAAAACGAGAAATCTTATAGATTGACATTTATTAAACTTTCGTCAAGGTGAGAAATTTGTCAGGATAGAAATGAATTAACTTTTTTTTATTCAAGAGGTCGGTGGTCCTGTTCACAATAAACAATACAGTGTAAGTTGAACAATAAATTTTATCGATTTACTGAACATCCTGCGTACGAAAATGCTCTTATTTTTGTTACCAAAAAATTTCTTTAAAATAAAAAAAATAAACGAATATATACAATTTTAACTAAAGATAAAAGTTTGCATAAAATTGCATAGTACATAACGTATTTGAGGACAGATTTATGTTTATAGAAAAACAGATATATAATAACATATAATCACTTTATTATTGAAAAATGTTATCACCATAAAATACATTATCTTTCTTATAATTTTATTCAAAGACACCTTCAGCTTTAATATCTGTTCCTATACGAGTTCAAAATCGTCTACGTGTTTGAATTAAATGGTCCTGGCTCATATTGTACATTGACTATAGAGGCTTTCAAAGAATCTTTAGTGTTATGGTGACGTCCGTTGACTTCACTATCAACAACGCTCCACACGCTAATGGATTCAAATCTGGAGAGTTAGGAGGTCAAATATTAGGGATTATGTGATCATGAAAATTTGCAACCAGCCATTCCTGCCTTGTATGATGGTGCAGAGTCTAGCGGAAACACATAAGGCCTTCCATTGCATACACTGTCTATCCAGGGCTAAACAATTGTTTCCAGTACCTCAATATAGGCAGTAAAATTAACTATGAGACCTTAAAAGAAGTGAGGAGGAATCACATGTTCTTCATTGCTGACAACCCCCAAATCCATGATAGTTCCCGTAAATTTTGTGTGCATAATTGTTTGAACTTCAAAAGTGTCTTCATCTGTCATTTTTTTTCTGTTAAATTTTTGAACTTGGTCAAAGTTTTTCACGTCCGAGAAAAAAAAAAAAAAATTTTTTTAAGAAACTTTTAGATCTAATTAAGTGTTTTTCTTTCTTTTTTTCTGGCATAAATTGACATTTATTTATATCTGATGTCTCCATGGACAACATTTCTGACTGTTCCTTCTAACACATGGAAATATTTTGCAAGTGACCTCATGGATTTTCTGGGGATGTCATCAATTGTCTACTGAAGTTGCTGGTGAAATTCAGGTGTTTTGAACATGTCATAGCGTTTGAAATGTATTCGATGCTTTGATACTGATGTTATGTCTCCATCTTCGGTCCTAACTACTTACGAATTTTGTAGACGAAAAATCTGGAGACTTTTAAAAATCGAGCTTATCTTTAAATCGCTATGCTTAGCCTTTAAATCCATAATTACAGCATGATTTTTCATTTCTTGAGTAAGCTGAGTGTTTGCCATACTATTTTCCTAAGAAAAATTATAGAAAATTTCGTAAAATGCAGTAATAACTAATAAAAGGCATGTCCTAAAATACTTACACACACTGTATATATCCGTTTGTTCTTCATATAAGATAAATTACGATTATCTCCCAATATTGTCCCTGATCTGGTGTCTTGACTTCAGTCACTTTACCACCGCCGTAAAGTTATCTTCATATGTCTTTTCTATAAATACCTTTATGATAATTTTCGGATAAGCTCTTCGCAATGGTACCTAGACCTTATGAATTTAAACACAGTACCAGATGAACAATTAGGCCTCATCAATTCAGAGCTGAATTAGTTAGATTTCACCGTAAATTCTATGCTAACAATTTTCTCGCACTTCTCACTCGGGGAACCCCCCCCCCGGTTCCTTGCTTTCCAGACAACCTTAATCTTCAAAAGTTTAAACGCAGCATCAATCGCTATCTACTGTTCTCATAGTATTCACATACATATCCTTGGTGTTTACATCCGGGATAATCTTCCGATGGTCAAGGAATCGTCTCTCGAGGCTGTTGACTACTCTTTCATTTGCTTCTTTCTTTCTAAACTCTGTCAGCTATCTCTTTTTCCTTTATTGTTCCCTCTCTTCCCAAGACTGCAGTATATTAGACGCAATAGCTGACAGTATAGAAAAGGTACTTTCTCTCCATCCATCTGCGAACAACTTTGTCTTCAGTAACTTTAATACTCACCACGATACGTGGCTGAAACATTCTAAAGGTACTGATGTTGCCAATATACAGACATTAAATTTTTCCATTGCCCAATCCCTCACTCAGATCATGGACTTTCCTACTCGTTTCCTTAGCCAAACCGAACAACAGGCTTCTCTATTGGATCTACTTCTTACTTCCTCTCCTTGCTCTTACAATAATGCCCTCTTGGTTACTGGGACCACCCTGTGGTAGCTATTGATATCTCCTTTCAAGCATCCAATAAGCAGGAAACCCACTGTCCATAAGACCTTTTTCCGTTACCAGCACGCTTATTGGGACTCATTCCGGGATATACTTCGTGACGCCCCTTGAACTGATATCTTCAAACTTCCAATTGAAAATTGCGTCACTGAGGTTTCTTTTTGGGTCAAAGCCGGCAGGGATACTTTCATTCCTTCTTGGAAGTACGAGGTGAAGGCGCAATCCTCTCCTCTTCAGCATGTTCGGTCGCCATAACGCACAGAAACTAGAATTTTCGGCTGTACTCGTGTGATAGCTCTCTTCATAACAGGTGCCTATTTGGTACGGCTCATAACAAATGTCAGCGATTCCTCGAAGAAGCTGTCTCTGTATGCTGAGAGAATGAGGCACTGCATAGCATCTAAAAACTTTGACTCTCGTGACTACTGGCCTCTCTGTAATAGGGTACTTAATAACCGCAAGGTCTCTATTCCCCACCCCTCTTCAATCGATTTGAGGATTTATCCTCCTCTGCTGATAAAGCTGAATGCTTTGCCCGTAAACTCCTCAGACTCTACTCTTGACTCATCTGCAGTATCCCAGCCTAAATTCCCATTCAGAACGGATTCACTGTTAAGTGATATGCATGTAACACAAACCATGGTTTCTGCTATCATCGCTAACCATGATCCCCACAAAGCATGTGGACCCGATGGCATCCCTGTTATAGTCTTCGAGAAATGTGCTCCTGAACTAGATCCTCTCTAAACTGTGTAATAAATGTCTCGCAGCTTCCCGTTTTCCCGCTTTCTACAAGTCATCGTCTGTTGTTCCAGCTTTTAAGAACTCTGGCGAAATGTCTGACCCAGCGAGCTATCGGCCTATTAGCCTTCTGACTCTTTCTGAGAAACTCCTAGAGGCTCTAATCAATGCTGAATTGGTTCATCATCTCTCATCTCAGGGCCATTTCTCAGACAAGCGATAAGACTTTCGTTTCCCCAGATCAACTGCTAATGTAATAACGATAATTGCAGAAAGAGTTTATCATGCTCTAGATGAAAACGGTGAAGCCCAGGCTATAGCATTAGACATCTCGAAAGCCTTTGACAGGGTCTGGCATTCAGGTCTTCTTCTGAAGCTGAAAAGTTACGGTATCTCCTGGCACGTTTTTGACGTGATCCAGTCGTTCCTATGAAATCGGGAAATGAATGTCGCCCTGAATGGCCACTCGTCTATATCATTCGCACTAACACGGGTGTCCCCCAGGGCTCCATCTTTGGTCCTACGCTATTTCTAATCTTTATTAACGACCTTCCCGACAATATCCGCGATCAACTTCACCATTATGGGAATAAAGGTGAAGGCAACATCCCGAATACAGTAAATAAAAAAAAAATTCTAATACACTTTCCCTGTGCTATTTCTCTCCTCCTTTCACTCTTTATATATATATATATATATATATATATATATATATATATATATATATATATATATGTGTGTGTGTGTGTGTGTGTGTGTGTGTGTTTTGTGTGTGTGTGTGTGTGAAAAGTGTGTATATAAATATAAATATATATATATGTGTGTGTGTGTGAAAAGTGTGTATATATATGTGTGTGTGTGTGTGAAAAAGTGTGTGTATATAAATATATATATATATATATGTGTGTGTGTGAAAAGTATATATATATATATATATATATATATATATATATATATATATATATATACTATATAATACTACTTATTAGAAAGCGCTCAATATCAGAGATAGAGCTAACATATTTGGTTGGATTGATGTGAGTTTGTGACCCTGGGTTTCACGCTTTTATGATCGTCAGACAAATATATATATATATATATATAACAAATATATATATATATATATATATATATACATATATATATATATATATATATATATATTAGCATGGCAAATATATTAGACAATTTAGAAAACTTTTATTTTAACAGATATCACCGATAAATCGGTCTCATCTGAAAAAGAAGATTATAAACAAAACTTCCCTCGTCTAGATCCTTTCGTACTAGTGGAGGTGTCCCCCAGGGCTCCATCCTTAGTCCTACTCTATTTTTAATTTTCTTTAATGACCTTCCTGATGACATCAGCTCGCAACTTAGTATCTACGCTGACGACACTATAATTTATTCCTGTCTCGATAGTAAGTCTGACCAGTAGACAAGATCAAAATGGAAGGTGATGTACAAAACGACATCGCCCGTTGTTAACTCGGGCAAAGGATGGCTTGTCAATTTTAATGCCTCCAAAACTAAACTTCTCTCCATTAATCAGCTGAGAGACCCCTCCCTGCCTCCCATCAACATGGGTGATGCTATCCTACAAAAATGTGACTCCTTACGCCTTCTCTGGCTAATATTCTCAGCTCACATGAGGTAGAAACACTACATTGAAAGTTGGTTCACTGTCTCAGGCGAGACAATTTTTCTCTCCGGAATCTATCTTGCATATCTATAAGTCTACCATTCGTCCATGCTTAGAATATTGCTGCCATATATGGTCTGGTGCCGTTGCTATTTACCTGGAGATCCTTGATAAAATCCCAAAAAGAATCAGTAATCTCGGCGTGGGTCATTTGCTTACAGCGGTAAGGTTGCTTAGCTGTGCCTTTTTTAGGAATGATAATTGTCCGGATGAGCGGTTCACTATGGTACCTAGACTTTTTAAATTTAAGCGTTGTACAAGACTGGAGACGAGATCTCATCAATCTACAGTTGAACTATCCTTGTAACCCCTTGCGTGCTAGTGACTATACTACTCTGTTGTGCATGATACCGATTAAAAACATAGTTATGTTCTTAAATACACACACACACACACGCACACACACACACACACACACACATATATATATATATATATATATATATATATATATATATATATATAGTGCAACCTCAGTTCACGAATT
>CAHIKZ030003916.1:732500-760000 GCA_903632075.3 Acanthosepion pharaonis | reverse complement strand
TGTGTGTGTGTGTGTGCAAATATATAGATGATAGGAAAGAACGTTTGGTAAATAATCCAAGTTCTTTTTTATTTTTGTTTTATTTTAAAAAAACAGTGCTCTATAAAAAGTAGAAATATATATATATATATATATATATATATATATATATGTGTGTGTGTGTGTGTGTGTGTGTGTGTGCATTTAATGGGCCGTTTAATAAAATTTGAAGAATAAAAAGTCAACAAAATGATAACAATATTGACCTTTTGACTAAATTGAAGCACGAAAAAGATTTTAAAGTAGGAATTTTTGTGTCCTTTTTCAATGGGACAGGTAATAAACACAAAAGGTGAACTTACTCTTCCGAGGAATGTTGTTCGTGATGGTGGTGGTGGTGGTGGTGGTTAGAGAGCTCTCTGCGTAAATTATACTCTCTGAGTAAAACCAACTCCCGATCTGCGTCTTTCTTGTCGACTGTTCATCAATGCTATGAAATGGTCAGTTGAAGAGTGCAGCGACCAACAGGGAAATTGTTGTTGCTGTCATTGATGGGTTTTATTGAACCATAAATCCCGTTTTAAGACTTTGATAAATGAATCGACCTGAGAACTTTCAGCAGCACCTCGTACTTATCAAACCTATTGCATATTTTCGTGTTTGGGTCGATTAAAGCGCGCATCTACCAATGGCTACACTGGTTAATGTTTAACTCAACTTAATGGTAATGACGAAATTAGCAAAAGCAACAATTATTGTCTAGGGAGGTTTATTATTATATCTTTGATGCATGTTCTCTTCAACAAACCAAAATCAAAGAAAGACTTGTTATTAATATCGGAGTTAGGAATCACAAGTTAATAGCGTTGGAAACAGACAGTTGTCAACCGTTGAAAGTTGGTAAATTCTTATATAAAACTTTGTAAATATCTCCACTTGCATATAAATAATGGGGAAAAGGTTTTGCCATTAATACCAAATTGTAGAAATTAACCATACAATAAATGGTCAGCATTCATTAACTTTACTCTCGGATTGAAATTCATAATCTTCTTAAATCAGGTTTTTTTTTAGACTTATCAAGACCAAAGGACATGACATGTACAAGAATAAGAAATTGGCGCCGCGTAGCTGACTGGAAACCATAATGTCTAACTTAAGAATGGTTTTAGATTGCACAAATTTCTTGGATACATAATACGGAAAGAGAGCTTGGAAAATTTGATACTCACAGGACAGTTTGAAGGCTAGAGGAAAACAATGCAGTGAGCTTTTCTCTTTACAGTGAGGTTCACTCTGTATACGAGCCCGGAGCTACTCGAGTTGAACTTTACAGAGTAAGAGGCGCAGTTTATGCGGATAGGTGGAGAAAATAACGGTTAACCCCAACTTGAGCAGTTTAAGAATATAGTGATCGGGGAAGTATCCTCTTGGGAGTCGGTTCGACAGACCACCGTCCGCGGGAAGAAGCTGTTCGAGTGGAACTTATTCTAACCAATGAAATATGGAGAGGATGGGGGTGGTGTGCTACAATGTGAGTGGCATGGCGGATTCGAGGCGTGAATATTAGAACCTTTTTTAAGGTCGTGTAGAAAGTCAGCATCTTGATTATATCAATATTTGCCCTTTTCAATTATATGTGTTACCCATTTTTTTATTGTTGCTGTTGGTTTTTGTTCTTTGGTACGTCTCTTCTTTTTACAATTTAACGCCAGTCTGTAAGGCCTGATGAAGGATCGCTTTTTTAATTCGATTGAAGCCATTTTTAAAACATTGACTCGTGAATACGGTTGTACAGGGTGTTCCAAAATTCTTGTCACCCCCTACCAAAAAGTAATAAGAACAACAGAAGAACAAGTAATACAGTAGTTCAAAGCACATGTGCTGGATTCCGTTTATTCACTTTAATTGACGCTGTCACACATCAATTAGGCCTGTATGAACACCATTTTCGTGACATAAACTGATGTGGCGTCATGTCCTGTGTGATATTTTACGAAACTGTCATTGGTTGATTATTGCAAAGGCTCTCGGAAGGCGTCCTTCAGCTGATGGGCATTCTGGTATCGTTTCATGTAAAACCCTCTCCTTGATAATACTCACGTAGTGCGTTGAAATAGAAAATTATATTATGTATGGGATGACAAGACCTTCGGACCACCCTTTACATAGAAGATAGTTTACACATTAAAGATATAATCTCGAATATGATCTTCCAGATCTTCCCAACTTGCAATCCAGATTCAGCTTCTATCTCTCCCTATGTCCTTGTGTCTTCCTAATCTGAATTTTAAGAAATATCAAGTCTTATCTTACCGAAAAAAATAAGCGAAACAATAAGACAAAATGGCCTCTGAGCGGGAAACGTGGTGGGGTAAAAATACTAATTACTCATTTTCCCTGACGAGACGCCCCCATCCCCAGATGCACAATGAACAAGCGACTATTACGTAATGTAACGCAAGGAAAAAAAGTGGTCTCGCCCAGCCGATGGATTTATTTTGCTTGGAAGCATAAGCAACGCCCACATAACCTATATTTAATTATATTTTTGATTGCGTGAGTGAGAATTTGAGATGGCTGGTTGAATTTGTGTGTTGATCCCACTGTTCAAATGCAATTTTATTTTAACCGACATGAAGTTGTTCATTGGTAGCCATGACGTTTGACATTTAGTGAGTCCTTCCTTAAAGTACGTGACTAACATCAGTTGTTTAACCTGATGTGAAAATAAAAGTTTTGCTTTTGTTCTGGACAAAGATTACCGAACTTGATTTGGTCGTTTCAATTGTTTTCTTTTTCACTTGATTTATTTCCAAATATTTTTTCTTTTTCACTGTTTTTCTCCGTTTTCTTTTCTTCATGATCTTTTTCAAGTCTTTTTATTTCTTATTTTTACTCAACTTTACTTTCGTTTTCTAAGTTTTCTTTTCCTCTTCTTTCTTATGACCCTTCTCGTTTAAATTACTACTTTTCTTCTTCGCTTCGTCTCATACAGCTTTCTTTTTCTCATTTTTCCTTTCTTCTCATTCATTTTTCTTCTTTTCTACTTTCTTTTCTTCTAATCGATTCTCTTTTTTCATTCTTCTTTTTTCTCTTTTGTTTTTTCTTCTAATTTTTCTTATTTGTACTTTATCTTTCTTCTTTCTCTTATTCTTTTGTCTTTCTTTTTTCATACTTTTTTCTCGTCTTTTCTATCTTTTTTTAATTTTCATTCTTCTTTCCTTTATTTCGTTTGACTTTTGTCATTCTCCTTTTTTCAATTTCTTCTTTTTATTCTTCTTTTCTCCGTTTATCTTTCTTTTTATTTTCATTCTTTTTTTTTCATTTTCTCTGTCTTTTTTTTTTAATTTTCATTCTTCTTCCTTTTATTTCCTCTGACTTTTGTCAATATCCTTTTCTTCAATTTCTTTTTCTTTTCATTCTTCTTTTCTCCGCTTATCTTTCTTTTTGTTTTCCTTCTGCTTTATTTCCCTTTCATCTAACTTTTTTTAATTTTTCTTCTCTTCTCTTTCGTCTTCTTTTCATTCTTTTTTCTCCTCTCTCTTCTTTGTTTCTCTTTCGACTTTGTTTTTCTGATTCTTCTTTTCTTTTTTCTTTTTTTTTCAGATTTCTTCCTTTCTTTCTTTTATCCTTTACTGTATTTCCTTCTTGTTGTTTCTTCTGTATCATCTTTTCAGCTTTTTTTCCTTTTCTTACATTTTTCATTCTTTCATTTTTCACCCATTGTCTCTACTTTTTTTATATCTCCTATGTCTTTGTTCTTTTTTTATCCTGCTTTTTGTTCTTCGATTTCTTCACATTTTTTTTCTTTTCTTGTTTGTCTTTTTAAAAAAATTCATTTGTTTACTTCTACGTTCTTAAGTAGATAAAAAAATGTTTTACATTATATTCTTTCTAGTACAGCGACATCATATTCTTCTACGTGTCGTATTCCTTCTGGACGTCGGCGGTCATGGCTCTCCACAATTTTTGTCATTTAATTATCCTCCTAATCACTGTTCTGCAATCCATTTGCCTCAGGATCGCCATGTAGTTTATACGGTGCCTTCCACTATCCCTCTTACCTTCAATATCTCCTGTGAGTATGAAATTTTCCAAGCTCTCTTTCCTCATTATGTATCTGAGAAATATCGACTGTCTCTTTCTGACGTAAAAACTTCTTTTTTATCCATTTTCTCTAAAACTCTGTCGTTGCTCACATGTTCGGTCTATGATGTTCTCAGTACCCTTCTGTTGAACCATATTTCTGTTGCTTGAAGTCTTTTCTTCATCTTTGAGGAAATTGTCCCGTATTTACTGCCATATAAGAGGTCTGATATTACGTAATAGTTAAGTACTCTTTTCTTCGTTTCTAACGAAATGTTCCTGTTTCTTGCTTAGCTTTTGGATTTCAGTGTCACACTTTACGTCTTCTGTTAAAACATTTCTCAGATATTTAAATTGCTGTATTTGTTTCATTTTGGTATCCCGAATTTGTAATTTTCATGTTGAGATGTTTCTTTTGCTGACAACCATGTATTACGTCTTTGTGCAATTCTACTTAGGTAAAAAAAAATTCTTTTATTTTTATGATGACAATCTGGTCTGGATTGAGGGATCTCTTTGAATTTCAAATTCCGTAAGAATTTTTACTATTTATTCACCCAATACAAGGCGCAAGAGCCACTCAAAGCAGAGGGTTTCTGAATGAGATAGTATGAACTTAAGTGGAGGAGGTAAGAAGTGAAGATATACAGGAAAGATAACGGATGACACTTATCTTCAAGTGGTTAATATATTGTTGTAGTGATTGTTGTAGTGATCGAGAAAGTCTGCTCTACGGCTGCTCTGCGGCTGTCAAGAAACTATCTGATGGGGATTTCCTTCTTGTCAATGGAGTGCGAAGGGAATAGGGATGATTTGTCCCAGTCTACGTGGGATTGCAGGTCTTAGCTGTGAATGTCTGAACTGATGGAAACAAGGAATGTAGCTCGGCAGAATATTTTCCCTGGAAAACGCGATAGAGAAGCCAGAGGCTTCTAATGTTGCGTCTGCAGGATTTTTTTTATTCACTAAGACAGATTTATTATTTTGAATGATCAGATTCCTGTATTTTTGCACAATTCCAAGCGCATGATCATTCCTACCCACTCCGATTTATTTTGCACTCTTTCTAAAATAACCGACTGCATTTATTTATATCATTATCCCTGACAAATATTTGGTAAATAAATGACAAAATGAAAAAATAAAAAAATAAAAAAACGCGTTTCCTTCCAGAAGGAATTTCTTCAAATAAATATCGGTTTTCTTGAGGTAATAAGTTTTAAAAGGAATGGGATTTGATTTTTCACTCCTTTTTAAATCCGAAACATAATTTGGATTGTAAGAATAATTGTTTGTGTGTGTATATTGTAACAACATTTTTTTCGAGATAACAATGTTTTTCCAGATACAAGTCCTACTACTTAACCCGAAGCTAGAGAGGAGAAGATATGTATTCATACCTTTTCCAAATGTAATTGGTCGTAAGTGAATGCAACGAACACGACTGGAATTCGAACTCGGCTCTCCGATTTCTCATTCCAACCTGTTATCCATTATACCACCCGAAATGCGGAGATAATGCAACCAAACACCGGTTACAGTTTCAAGTACAACCAAACATCGGCTGCAATTTCCATGGGAATATTAAATTTTCATTGTTATTGTGTGATACGCCATTTCTATAACAAATTCTTCACTTGTTTATAATGACAATTTTTTTTTTTAATCATTTCACCCCAGCAAAGCGAGGATGTCACTAGTACGCAGGGGTCTACAGAGAATGAAGTTGAGAGAAAAGACTTGGTATAGGGAGGATTGAGAAAAGGATAAAAGCTGAACGAAAAAGACAGAAGATGACGACTGACGTTGTATTTAAATTTTTGATGATTGTAGTGCAAGAAAAGAAACTGCTGGAGTAGACTTAGCGGTTACATTTAACTATTTCAACAGCAAAAGGGTGGGACCTAGATGCCAATCTAGTAGCACGCTTAAATTCATGTAGTCGAGCGCCAGCGGGGGGGGGGGAATTCCGTCATAGAAGTTGCCATGAGATCTGATCGGGTCCTCTAGATTCAGTGATCCCTTCGATTTTTAAATCCCTAAAAGATCTTTCTGGTTTTTTTTTGTTTTTTTCAATTTTGTGAAATTAACGCTTCTTTGAATGCACAAATTATTGCCATTTGCAGAATTCCAACGGCATGATCATTCCTCCCCATTCATATTTATTTTTGTACTCTTTGTAAAACAACCCACTGCATTTACTTAGTTCATGATTGATCATCCCATCTCTTTTTTATTATTACTTTTTGTTGTCATGATATTGTTTTAAGATTCTTTCTACACAACCGTTTCTATTTCATAATCGATATTTGATAGAATAACAACATTTAAAAACGAAAACCCCAATGAATATTTACAATATGCAATAATACTAAATATACAAGAAACTAAACCAATTTTTAAACTAATAATGTATTTCTTGATTGAATCAGTTTATATATATATATATATATATATATATATATATATATATATATATATATACAGTGAACCCGGATATAAGAGAGTTGTCAGGACCGGAGAAGAAGTCTCTTATATCCGGGTTTCTCTTATATCCGAGTTTGGTCTAATTTATATACATTAACACAGACTCTAATTTGGGACCAGAGAAAATCTCTCTTATATCCTGGTTTCTCTTATATCCTGGTTTCTCTTATATCCTGGTTTCTCTTATATCCGGTGTTGTGTATGATACACCTAATTTACATAAGCGGACTACCGACCATATAAATATGGGTTGGTACCGGAAGACGGGGAAGATAGTAGAGATTAAGAAATTGAATCCAGAGACTCTGCCCGACTGCGATTTAGTCAACCCATTATGCAGGAACAGTCTTCCCAAGAATATACCAAACTAACTGTAAATATTGTGTACCTATTCTTTGTTTCAATACATTTTGTTAACGTACATTTTGTGTTGTATTATTCCATGCTTATTTAAGCTTCAACATCCGGGTTACACTATATATATATATATATATATATATATATATATATATATATATACAAATATAGGTAACTATACTCGTTTCGAAAAACCTTCGATTTTTTGATTTGCCAATAATCAAATCAATCTCGAGGGAAAAAAAGGTTTTAAAAAAAGAAAGAGCTAGAAACATGAAAGTCTGTCGAAAAAATTGCATAGATGCAGGTTTGAAGCCCAAAGAAAAAAACCCGGACACGAGTAAACAACTAACTAACAAAAGAGCTCAATACAAACGTAGAGCAGACCTAGATAAACCTAGTGAGCCAGACAAACCTACCCAGGTTTCACCTAAGCGGATCGTCAGGGAAAGCTTTGTCTGGCTCACTAGGTTTTTATATATATATATATATATATATATATATAATAGGCGAGGAAAATGGAAAGGAAAATACAACTAAACGCCGGTTTTAGTTTACATCGAAATATTGTCTTCATTTTTATCGGGTGGTCTATTCGAACTGTGACGCCTACTTATATAACAAATTCTTCGCTTAATCTGGTCGTCTCGATTTAGTGATTTATTTGAATTTCAAATACCCAAATAATATTTTTTTATTCTTTAGGACAGATTCAGATTTGTGTAAACACCGTTGCTTTGAATGTTAAAATTTCTATTATTTGCACAATTCCAAGCGCACGATCATTCCTACTCATTCATATTTATTATTTAGTACTCTTTGTAAAACAACCGACTGCATTTACTTACTTTATGATTGATCATCCCATTTCATTTTTTTATTATTATTATTAGTTTTTGTTGTTGCCATGATAATGTTTTAAGTTTCTTTCCACATAACCGTTTCTATTACATAATCGATATTTGCCTACGGTTTGCTATTTTGAAGTGCCATTATTTATTGTTTTATTTATCTATTTATGTATCGCCTTTTTTGTCTTTTTCATTTCTCTTTTTTTTTTTCTTCTTTTTTTTTCAACTCACAGGTTGTTCTCGTCTGCCATGTTGTGAATGGCTCTCGTTTCATTTCTCTCGCTAGTTTGTTTTTAATTTTAGTTTATTCAATCGTTTTTTTCTTTTTCTGTTTTTGTTTTTTTTTTCTATATTTGTATTTATTTCTTTTTCTCCACTTTGTTTCACTTCTACTTTGACGTTTGATAGAATAGCGACACCAATTACCTGATATTTTTTCCTCATTCATCTTCTTACCTGACTTCTGTTTGAATTTCAAAATCCCAAGATGTTTTTCGATTTCACAAGACAGCTTCGGCTTGTATTAATTGTCTGTATTATCAAAGCAAAATCATTTGTACAATTACTAATGATTCCAATAAATAACATTGACGTTCCTACCCAATCACGTGTATTTGTGATCTATCTATCTATCTATCTATCTATCTATCTATCTGTCTGTCTGTCTGTCTATCTATCTATCTATCGCTTTCTCATTTTTGTTCATTATCTATTTATCTATGTATGTATCCCTAGCTTTTGCTAACTTGATATCTCTATATATGTATCTATTTCTTTTCTTACCTATATTTGTTTATCTTATCTGACCCTCCTCTGTATGTTTACCTATTTCTACTTTATTGTGTAAATATGATATCTATCTATATCGTTTTTGTTCATTATCTATTTATCTACCTATCCCTAGCTTTTCATCACCTCATATCTATATATTTATCTATTTCTTTTCCTACCTGTATTTATTATCTATCTTACTCTGAAACTCCTATAAACGTTTACATCTTTCTTCTTTAATGTATATATATATATATATATATATATATATATATATATATATATATATATTATCTTTCTATCTTTCTCATCTTGTTTCATATATATCTCTGTTTTTCTCATTTTTGTTCTTATCTGTCTTTCTCTTTTTCTCATCTTTGTTCATATGTATCTATATATCTAAGTATCTCTTTTTCTCATCTTTATCTATCCATCTGTTTTTCTCATCTTTGTTAATATCTCTCTCTTTTGTCATCTTTGTTCATATCTATCTATCTATCTATCTATCTATCTATATATATATATATATATATATATATATATATATATATATATACATGACGTAATTTACCATATTTATAACTGGCGCTGAAATGCTGTCGGTTCAACTAAGAAGCTCTTCCAAGTAAAATCTGAGGTTTTGGTTAGATTTTGGGAAGTTTTCGGGCCGAGAACTTTTCAACTCCACTCCTATTTATTGTCTGATTAAGGATTTCTGACCTGCTGCCGTTCAAGTGACAACTAAACGCCTGTTTTCTGTACCTTGTCTGTGCTTCGATGTCGAAATTGATGTTTGAAATTGCTAAAAATTTTCTCTAAAAATATTTTCATTCGTTTTTATTTTCCTTCACGAAAGTAGATTTATTTACAGCCTCTCCATCTCCCTTTTTTTACACTTTGCTCGCACTATCTCTTTCTCTCTTCCTCCTCACTCTTTCTCTTTTCCTCACCATTTCTCTCTTTCTTTGTTTCCTAATTTCTCTCTCTCTTTTTTTTTTTATTCTCCCTATGTCTATAGTTCTTGTCCTTTTTCGCTACTTCTATTTTTCTTTCTTATTTTTTAAACATTTTTTTTTCTTTTTTCTTTTTTTGTAGAAATCATTGCTTAAAATATATCTGGTTGCCCGGTAGTTGTGATTTCATGACATTGCTGAAAAGTCACACTCACTAATCCTTTTTTTATATAATGATATTCAATACAATATTTTACAATGATATTCACCTCGTACAAGGCCCAAAAGCCATTCGAGTTAGAGGAATTCAGAGTAAGAAGTATCACTCCAAGCAAGGTGCTAATTCTACCAAGACGTATTGGACCACCGGAAGTGAAAAGGAAAAAACTTTAAAAGAAACCGGAAATCCAATCTTAAACAGAAAACCAGGAATAAACTTCTACTCCTGTTCAAAAGACCGGAGAGGAGTGTGAACAGTACGATAGGCGAGCCTAATTACTCCTAAAAGAAACAGACAAGCGATATAAATTTAAATATGATTGTTGACTACTGGAGATATTCACTGAGAATGGAAAGCGGTTAGAGAATAATCTACGTGCCGGCTATCAAATACTGAAAAGACGTTCAGCCACTTCAAAGTCACGTCATTCGTACATAC
This sequence comes from Acanthosepion pharaonis, assembly GCA_903632075.3. NCBI lineage: Eukaryota > Metazoa > Mollusca > Cephalopoda > Sepiida > Sepiidae > Acanthosepion > Acanthosepion pharaonis. The sequence continues at coordinate 749,855 of CAHIKZ030003916.1, read as the reverse complement.
AGTCCTATCAAATGGTAATAGGCATTAGGCTTTTGGTGCAATAATTTTCCACACTAGATTGTCCAACTGCCATACAGTGGTTTAAAAATTCCGTTAAAGTGAATATAGTCACATAGAGTCAATTAAATCTTTGGTTAAATCATGCTTGGTAAATAAGACTTTTTTTTTATTTGAAATAACTGCTTAGCATGAAAAACAGAATTAGAACAATGTAGCACCATGGAATGAATAAAGGGGTCGTTTGTAAATTCTGAGAAGGATACAGATTATAATGACACCTGAAGAAGGCAGTAAGGTATAACGGTCGAAACGTTGTGAATCAAGAGAAGTATGCGAGTTCGAATAGAAATACCTTTTATCCTAGAATCTTTGTGTGGGTGTGTGTGTCTCTCTCTCTCTCTCACTCTGTGTCTCTCTGACTCTCTCTCTCTCTCTCAAAATCGGCGTCTCTCTTTACTAAACAAAATGGTGGCTGACGAGAATCATCTTGACGTAAGATTCGATATGATTTCCTGGAAATGTGGGTTATGACGTCATTGCTTTAACCAGATTTGTGGAAAGACGTGTAGCTTTTTTGTGTCATTTTCTTTCCCTTATCTTTTTTTCTTTCTTTTTCTTTTATTTTTTCTTTTTCTTTTTTTTTTTTTTTTTTTTTGTTTTGTTGTTGTTGTAATGAATACCTCTGTGGTCAGGAAAGAAAAAGTTTACAGTTTTTATTTCTCGCGTAGTTTTTTCATGAATCATTTAATTTTCACAATTCAGTCACAGCGAGAAATTTATGTCTGTGTGAAAACCTTACCTTTGTTACCGACATGGCTTTGTTGATTATATACACGAATACATGTGTATGTAGATAGCCATTATTGCACTGGGAATCGGTGACCTGTCAGTAACTGTTTCGTATAATGTAATATTCAAACATCTACGCACCTGATCAAAAAATGGAACAACGTCATATCTTTTCATTTATTCAGTTCCTGTAAAACAAAACAACAATCATCATAGATTTTTTTTTTGGTCGGGGAGGGAGTAATTATTATAATCAGACTTAAAATCAGAAAGAGACAGTTTAAATTTCTGCGACAGATAATGGAGAAAATAGGCTTGAAAAATTTGACAATCAAAGGGTGGCAAACGGGACAGTGAGAAACATCAAATGTGTAGTGTGAGTAGCCATCGTCATGCAGTAACGTGTCATGCGTGATACACGCTTAGGCGATCCTGTATCTTTCGATACATGACTGACGAGGCAGATTATTTCCCGCAGTGGACCAGTGGCCATCCAAGGCTATAGAACCCGATCTGTCCTGCTATTTACCCATAGCTAGGGGGAGAAGAATAGGATTCAGAGTATTGTGAATAGGATTCAGACCTTTCCCAAGGGTATTAGCACGTAAGTGAATGTAATGGATTCGACTGGAATTCGAACTCGGCTCTCCGATTCCTCTATCCGAGCCACTATCCATTACTCCACCGTGATGGACATATGTGAAATATGTAATAAAACTGTCCAACAAACAGAATTGACAAAGTTTGCTATAAACAATAATAAGAAAAGCGAAAGAACAGGGCAAAAATTATATTAAGAAAACAAATAATATATGCAAGGCAAATTAACACTAATAAGACAAATCCCCTGCAAAGAACCTCCTACCACAAGAACCTCGTTCTGCTATCAACGAGCAGACTGGAACTCGTTCCGGGATTTCATTCGCGATGTCCCCTGGGATGTTGTCTTTACGCTCCCCGTTCAAGAATGTCCTTTCGAGGTCTCCTCCTGAGTTAAAGCTGGAATTGAGGCTTTCATCCCCTCAAGGAAATATATATATATCAAATCGTGCTCCTCCCCTTGGTTCTCCGCTGCTTGCTCAGCTGCCATTGTCCATAGGAATCACTTTTTCCACTTATATCGTAGCGACATGTCTGACTGAAATAGATGTCTCTTTGTCTCAGCCCGTAACGAGTGCAAGCTCATCCTCAATGAAGCAAACTCAATATTTGCTGCTCGAATGAAAGAACGTATTGCATCTCGCAAATTCGGCTCCAAGGATCATTGGCGTCTTTGCAAGAGCGTACTTAACAATAGCAAACCCTCTATACCTCCTTTGTTCAACCAGTTCAAAGTTCTGACTTCTTCTGCCGACAAGGCTAAATGCTTTGCTCGGAAATTCTCATTCAATTCAACGCTTGACTCTCCGGTGTACTCACACCCGATTTTCCCTCTTAGGAACTAAGGCGCTATTGAACGAGTGGCACATAACGCTGTCATCGGCATTGGGAATTATCTCTAATTTAGACCCCCACCCCAAGGTGGAGACTGGATACATGCCAATCTCCTGAAGAAATGTGCACCTGAACTGGCCCCTGCCCTTTCCAAATTATATAACTACTGCCTCAATGAATCTTGTTTTCCAGACTGTTGGAGGTCCTCATCCATTGTTCCTGTCTTTGGAGAACCTTCTGACCCTTCTAATTATCGTACTATCAGTCTCATACCGTTCCTCGGAAAAGTCTTCGAAGCTTAATCAACGCCGAAATGGTTAAGCACCTTACATCCCATGATCTGCTCTCCGATAAGCAATATGGTTTCCACTTTGCTCGTTCTATAGCTGATGTGCTTACGGCCATAACTGAAATTGTTTACTAAGCTCTTCATGATAACGGAGAAGCTTGTGCCGTGGATCTACATATCTCCAAAGCGTTTGATAGGGTTTGGCATGCCGGCCTTCTTCGCAAGCTTCAGCGTTATGGAATTTCAGGTCGATTAATACAATACTTAATACAATCATTCCTGTCAAACCGTGTATTGAAGATCGTTCTCAACGGATTCTCCTCTAGCTCCTATCCCATGAACGCAGCTGTTCCCCAAGGCTCCATCCTAGCCCTACTCTGTTCCTTGTCTTCATCAACGATCTTCCTGACGTCATAGGTTCCCAAGTAGGCATCTATGCAGACGACACTACTATTTACTCCTGCCTTAAAAACAAATCTAGTGTCGCTGACAAAACTAACCTGGCTGTTTGTCTCGAAAAGGACCTCCAATCGGCTGTGAACTGGGACAGGAATTGGCTGGTTAACTTTAGTGCTTCAAAAACAAAACTGCTCTCTATTACTCACCACAGAGAACCATCCCTGCCCTCCATTAGAATGTCTGACGCTCAACTCCACGAGAGCACCTCTTTGCGACTGCTCGGTCTCACAATGATTGCTGACCTGAGATGGAACAAATACATTGAGTCAATAGCTTCGTCCACCGCAAGAAAAGTTGGCTCCCTGTGCCGCGCCAGGAAATTTTTCTCGCCGGAGTCGATCCTTCAAATCTACATATCAACCATTCGCCCTTGCATGGAGTATTGCTGACATATATGGTCTGGAGCCCCTTCTGTTTGTCTCAAGGTTCTTGATAAAATCCAGAGATGGATATGCAATGTAACTGGGCCTGATCTAACATCTCGTCTGCAGTCGCTCTCTTACAGACGTGCCGTCGCCTCCCTCTGTCTTTTTTACAAATACTTTCATGGTAACTGCTCTGATGAGCTGCTTTCGCTGGTTCCCAGACTTCATGAATTTAAGCGCTCATCTAGGCTGGCATCTCGCTCTCACCCTTTCACTGCCGAAACTGTTAAATGCAGCCGTCTCTTCTACTCCAATACATTCATGTCTCACACTTCTCGCCTGTGGAACTCCCTCCCATTTTCCTGTTTCCCTGATAGCTTTAATCTCCAACTATTCAAATGCAATGTCAATCGACGTCTCCAGATTCCTTGATCTGTCCCCTATGCTTCTCTTCATCCTTCCTCTGTCACTCCTCTTTGCTCTCGCTCCAACTCTCTGTAATCCCTTCCATGCTAGTGGCTTCCCGCCTTTCTTGGGGTGAAACGCTTAAAAACAATCAACATTGATTTAGCAAAAAGTTCACAAACTGTTGACACACATTGCTGTTGACACACAAAAGCACGTTCGCTCTGACCTCAAGACGAGACAAACCGGGACTGAGTCAGATGAAACCAAGAACCGGCTTATTTTATTGACTAGGAAAAAATTCCAGCATGCATTTCTCTGCTTCTGTCTATAAGTAGGCGTGTGAAAAGAATGTTGAAATCATTCCTACAGATTGAAACCAACAAAATAACCTACCTAATGGGCTTATTGTTATGGGACCTTACCCATAATAACATAATGGACTATTCCATACGTAATAAATACTGCGCCTCAAGAGGAAGCAGGGAATTCAGTCTGAATTCGGGCGACCGGCTGATCGGCTGATCGGTTGAACTCTCTGCCTTCGGGCGGGGAGGAACCCGAACGAGGCTACGCCGAAGGGCGGAGTCTCTTTCGGGGAGGTAAACCGACCCTGAACCCGTTTATACGGGTTCAAAGGGCATATTTTTGGCCGAGCCCACGGGCTCGGAGATCCCACGATAAACCGGTCTTGTGCCACATGATGCCCTCGTGGGGGGGTGACTAAATACTGTTCTTTCTGAAGTCTAGAGTGAGGTCCGTCAGAAGTCCGTCAGGAGTCTGTCAGTCAGTCAGAGCGAGCGAGCGAGTCAGTCAGTCGAGTCAGAGGCAGCCCGAAACAGAGTCGCGTTCAGACAATTACTACAAGACATTGAAATAGTGATACTGGTCGAGACTACATTGTTCTCCCTACTAAACCTGATTGTTCGTACTAACACTTTCTACTTCTCTGTATATATTCCTGTTTGTAATATATCTGTGTTAATCCATATCCGTGTTGGAGTTCTTCTTTATTGGTTCTACCTTGGACCATCACCGTGGTACAAGGACCTGGACCATAACACTTATGTAGTGACCTCTACATAACAAACGTGATATCTAAGGTTTACTTGAAACTTTTATTTTGGTTTTAATTTTAAGCTAATAGATTCAGTTTAATGTTTCCAATAAACAAAATACTTTTCTTTATTTCAAAAACTAATTTAAATTGGCTGAAACATTCTTTATTAACTTTTCATAATTACCATCATTTTATAACTAGTTTTTAATCTATTATTATTTTCGGCTTTTATGAGTCGATATACTCTTCCTTATTACTATTATTTTATTACAAACTTACTCTATCCTATTATTGTTGCTTTTTATCACCTTCTGGATTGATACACTCTTGAATTATTATTACTGTTATTTTTATTACAGTTTTACTCCATTTTATTCTATTGCCTTTTATCAAACAATGGGCCGATGCACTCCATCGTATTGTTGTTTTTATCGTAACATTTTGAATATTCCTTATTTTATGACTAGCCTGAAATGCTTGTTGTTTTTTTTTTCCAATTCTGCACTGAATGCTCTGGCCAAAAATTATTATATCGACACATAGTATAGTGATAAAGAAAGCAAGAATAATGTTATTTAATATTTATAAATACCGATTTCATTACGATTTTTAAGTTCATTAATTTAACAAATACTGGAATTAAAGTTTTTAAATTGATGTATTTTTGTCCTTTAAAAGAATAGCGAATCGGTTTCCATTCATCTAAACTGGCCTTGTGCCACATGATGCCCTCGTGTGTGTGTGTGGGGGTGACTAAATACCATTCATCTATCGGTGACCTTCTAAAAAAAAAATTCCCGCATCAGCAGGTACTTCTAAAATATTTTTTCATCCTTAAAGTATAATTTTGAGGATTCTTCCTCCCCTTTTAGATGTCTTGTCTCTTCATAACGTGGATGATCATGGCTCACCACAGTTTCCTTCTTTTTTTCCCCTTGTTCTGCCACCTATTCGCACAAGCTCGTTAAGGTTTTTCGCTGATTCCCCTAATTCTCTTGTGAGTGTTAGATTTTCCAGGCCTTCTTAACTCATTATGCGACCCAGAATTTTCGACTGTCTCTTTTTGATTGTAAGTATATAAATTTTCTTGTAGTTTCTAATTCTCCTTAAAACTTCTTTGTGACTCCCATTTTCGGTCGATGATGTTCTTTTTATTCGTCGACCTAATACTACGACGCCTCAAGATTGTGCAGCGTTCATTTCTATATACGAGATTAGATATTACATAGCAATTCAATACTTTTTATTTGTTTTTAACGACATTTCTCCTCTTTCACTGTTCTATATCCCTTTTGATTTCTGTGTCACGTCTTTCATCGTCTATTACAACATTACCCAAATAGTTACATTCTGTGTCTGCCGTATTCTGGCACGCCCAATACGTAAAACATTAATATGATAGTGGCCATGTTCATACTTCAAAGGTCAGAGAAAGAAATAACAATTGTACTTTTGATCAATGATCTGGGTCCGGGCGCACTTCCAAATAGCAAACCAAATTTTTATGCATTTTATGACCAATCAAAATGTACCGATGAAGATTTAGTTATTGAAAAATATGTAAATAGATACGTGAGGTGGTAAAGCTACACTCTCTAATGTATAAGGTAAAATAAAGTTTTTTTTTTTTTTTTTTGCGGGTGGCGGGGAGTAAATTGTAAAAAGACATTTAACTTTCATGTTTCTAAATCTTCCACAGCCAGTAATCCCTTGCGTCTCAGTGGCTTTACTGCCTTGCTTGGGGTGACCTCAATTGAAAAAGAAAAAAAAATATGAACTATCACATTTGAAAATTGGTATAACATATTTTACATACGACACCCTCATTTCTCCTAAGTTTTCAGAGTAACCCAAACTTTCCGCAAATACAGAATGTAACACACACACACACACACACACACACACACACACACACATATATATATATATATATATATATAAAGAAAGCGGGTGCGATGGATAAATTATCGTCTAAATAACGCAAAAATGAAACTAACATTGACATCTCATTTTAACAGATATATTTATCAAAATGACATAAAAATATATTGAAATACTAAAGAGTAAATTTATTCAATACAATTGCCATTAGCTTCAACCAGGGCCTTCAGAAAACTTCTGAATTTCCTGCCACTTATCTGGATGGTCTCCTTGTTTAAGTTGGTGAATGCTGCCATAATTCTTGCCTTCAGTTCATCTCTCTCAACTGCGCCCCACACATAATAATCATGTCTAATGATATCTCTTTAACTTCTCTTTCAGTACTGTACAGTTGTTGCCCGTTCAGTCTCCATTGGATCCAAGTACACCCACTGCCCGGCCCAGTGACTGAACTGACAACTGTTATGCCTTCAAATTCACGAACCAAAGTCTTAGTAGGTTATTACCACGTGGGACAATTCTGTGTGGAAAACCTGGAGCTTTAAACTTACCCTGATGCTGATTAGTTCTGCTGCACTCGTCACGCATGACTGCATTCAGATTTACTACTGCTATTTTAGACCCGATATCATTTGTCTTTCGTTCTTTATCAACGCCCCCACCCATCGTATGTTATGTCTTCATAGCGTAGCATATGCTCATACTCTTTCAGACGTCTGACTCTCTAGTAACTACCTATCAAATATTTTCGATACATTTCATATGCGTTGATAACTACCCTCCATCCTCAATATATGATCAGCCATGCTTGATTTCATCGTGTCTTTCCTCATTGCAGCTTTTTGGTGTTCCTCTAACCTTACTTTTAGGTGGGAGGCTCGTTCCACCTTTATATAATTTGCCACAGCTGCATGGAATGAAGTACATACACTTCGTTATGTTCTCCCTCGTGTTAGGCTTGATTTGACCAATATTTTTTCGTAGTGGAGCTGCTTCTGAATATTGTCTTGATGTTGCATGAAGCGCAGGTCACCTGAGTATTTTCCCATAAGGTACGAAACACAGATCGTGTCAGTTTTTTTTTGTTTCAATTCTTGTTTCAACCCGCAGACACTGACGTTATATTTGGCGGGTAGTTATTCTGAAGGGTAAACTTGATGCTGATCATTTCCTGTGGTATGTGTCTGGTTGAGGTATTGTCCGCTGAAGGTTGGTTTGTGACATACAGATGTCTTGAATCCATTCTCTGTGCAAGTTATTAGTACATCCAGGAAGACTAGCTGATTATTATTTTCGTCTTCCATTGGGAAATGCATCGATAGTCTTACTGAGTTCACATGTTCCAGCCGTATTTGTAAAGCTTCCTGGTGAGGCCAGAGTATCAAGGCGTCATCTATGTATCTCAAATATACTGTTTGCTTCAGCGGTGCCGTTCCTAAAGCCATTTCCTTGAAGTATTCCACGTTCGCCTGGTGACAACAGTGAGCTCATAGCGAAGCTTTCTTCCTGCTGATATATGGCAAACTTTAGTTGGAAGATGTTGTCTGTACTCTGAACGTCAATATTTCCATCAGATTATTTATTGGAATGCTAGTACGTCGTCCAAGGGAGGGGTCTGATTCCAATCGGGTTTCGAACCACCGACAGAGTCTCAGCTGACCCGTCAGCTAACAATGTCTATAGAAGCATAGTGAAAGAGAATGAGAAGACTTTAGAAGGAACTGAAAACCCAGTTCCAAAGAAGTGCGTGAGAAGGAACTGTTAGCATAGAACTTACGCCTCCTACAACTAGCCAGTTCAAATGTAACCTCTACCCCTATTCAAAAAAAGCGAGGAGGATCATGAACAGTACGGTAGGTGGATCTATTTATTCCTCAAACTCAGTTAAGTGTGAGGCTTATAACTCCACCCATTAAAAAAATACTCCTTGCTAAGGAAACCATGGCAGTAATACATAGTTGAAGCTGCGGTCCTCATAATAGACGACAAAGATCTAAAGAAGAAAGAGAAAAGGGGTCAAAGAATTAACGAAAGCGAAACAGCATACAGAAGAAGCTCAAGATCAACGAAAAGCATAAAGGACACTTCGTTTCCGGCAGGTGTTGTGGTAGTGAAATAAGTCTTGCCCCATTTACTTTTAAGTGCATAGATTTGCATGTAAAATCCTGAGGAAGGAGCAAACAAGTAAGAAAACTTTGAATTACACATATCTGAACATCAATACTCAGCAGGGAAGTCGTACATATTTAAGTAAAAAGGATGAAATCAGTGGACTTTTGTAGTACAATTGCATGATTGATATGCAAGATATTATTTTTCATTCAGTATAACACTCTAGAAAACAAGTCTTGTATCCTTTATTGACATCCATAGTATAGATATAGTCCTTTTACATATCTATAAGTACCATTCGTCCATGCTTAAAATATTACTGCCACATACGATCCGGTGTTCCTGATATTTACCTTGAGCTCCATGATAAAATCCAAAGAAGAATCAGCAATATTATTGGTCGTGATCTGGGAGCTCGGATTCAGCCACTTTCCCACCAGCATAAGATTGCCTCTCTGTGCCTTTTATATAAATACTTTCATGGTAATTGTTCGGATGAACTCTTCGCTAGTTTTTAAATTGTTGTTTTATTCCCCTCCCTCTACAGACAATACATATGGGGTTTACTTAGGACTTTCAGGGAGACAATGAGGTATTATGGTGAATGTAGTAAGAAATGTAAGAATGTGTTGTTTTGGTGTAAGGAATATTGTTGTATATTTGGGTCAGTGTTTGTGGCTAGTTAAGTTTAACGTTAAGACAGAAGAAGACGTCTTTTTACCCATTCCCCATGTTGGCCTTCAATTCATTAATATGTATTTTTTTTCTCCGAAATTTATCTTGCATATCTATAAGTCTACAATTCGTCCATTCTTTGAATATTGCTGCTATATATGGTCCGGTGTTCCTGCTATTTACCTGAAACTCCTTGATAATACCCAAAGAAGAATCAGCAATATTCTTGGTCCTGATCTGGCAGCTCAGCTTCAGTCAGTTGCTCTTCTGTGTCTTTTTATAAATACTTTCAAGGTAACTGTTCGCTATGATACTTAGACTGTATGAATTTAAGCGCAATTCTAGACTAGCTACGAGATCTCATCCGTTTACAGTTGAGTTGGCTAGACGTAACCGTAAATTCTATGATAACAGTTTCTTTTCTCGCACTTCTAATTTGCGGCTCCATGCATCCCAGACAACTTTAATCTGCAAAAATTTAAATGCAATGTTACTGGTTCTCTTCTGGCCTCCTGATTACTCTTTCCTCTTCCCGCTCATTATTAATATTTCTGTTTCTAGTTCTTTTCTTACACAACCAGTAACTCTTGCTGTCTTAGTGGCTTTACTGCCTTGCATAAAATGATATCAATTAAAAAAAAAGTCCTCACTTTGTCATTCGTTTTGAATTCGAACGAAAGTACCACAGAACAAACCCTCTTCTATCTGAATATCTGTTGTAGATTAGTTTTTCACAGTGGAGGCTTGTATTTCACTAAGTCGGTCCTAAAGTAGGTTCGACGTACAAAACGTTAGGAACTTGAAATAATAGTTAATGACGCAGCAATCTAGTTGAGGTGGTTGATACTTTAATGTCCGACATCGACTGACTCACCAACTCCACTAAGCCCCCTGGCGACTGCTACTACTACTACTACTTAATATCTGTGGGAGAGTCTATTAACAATAGAATAGGTATGTTCCGGTATAACAATATCTAAATGAAAAAAAAAACTTCACTTTTATAACTTACGGTTTTTGGAGTATTTACTAAAAAGTAAGGGTTATTTAATTGCCTCCTCATAGGAGGAAATAAATCGCAATGTCATGCTTACAAACAGTGATTCCAGTCTTCAGAGAACATGCTACCTCATCGATGATAACTCGCTGGTTCACCATTACCATCTTATGAGTTTCCTGAATGTTCTCATCAATGGTGGAGGTTGACGGACGTCCTGCTTCTTCTTCGTGCATCAGGCTTGTCTGCCACATTTAAGTTTCTCCGTCCACTCATGCACACCTCTATGCGGTAGTGCACTGTCGCTGTATTATGTTAAAAGTCTCCGATGCATTTCAGCCCGTGACACACCTTGCGACCAGAGAAATCGGATCACTGCTCTTTGTTCATCCTTGGTGCACACTGCTAGCGGAGCGGCCTTGTTTACACTGTAACAACAGTAAGAAAATTGGCGCGATCAGCCTCATCTTCAATCACGTGACCACAATAGTACCATCTATAAACACGCATGAGCAGAAGGCAGTGTGACAAACCTAAAGACATATTATGGCGAAAATGGATAATTTTTTACTTACCTAGTGTATATATATATATATATATATATATATATATATATATATATATATATATATACACGAAAGTAAGTACAAAATTATCCACATTTTCGCCAGAACATACATTTAGGTTTCTTACACTGCGTTCTGCTCATCCGATTTCTCTGGTCCGAAGGTGTGTCAGGGGCTGAAATGCATCGGAGACTTTTAACACAATACGGCGACAGTGCACTACCGCGTAGTGGTGTGTATGATTGGACGGAAAAGTTGAAAAGAGACCGACCAAACGTGACGCGCGAATAAGGAGCAGGACGACTGCCAATCTCCACCACTGACGCGAAGACTCAACAAACTATAAAGCTGATATCATCGATGAGGTAGCATGTTCTCTGTAGATTCGGATAAACGCTCTTTGATCATCCTTGGTGTACACTGTTAGAGTAGCGACCATATTTACATTGTAGCCGCAGCAAGAAAATGATGGCGCGATCAAGCTCAAACTTCGATTACGTGACCCCAATAGTCTCAATTATAAGCACACATGTGCAGAAGGAGGCGTGACAAACCTAAATATATATTATGGCTAAAGTTTGGTTAATTTTTTAGTTACATTTTTTATGGCAGCACTTAAAAACAAATTATATAAACATACCTACTATGTTTACATTGTATATAAACGTAGTCATACAATATTGTGTATTGAATTACTATTTATTATAATCGACACGATATCAAGATTATTTATTAACGTATTGTCTATAATTTCAAGACGTTTCTATTGAAAACAATTTCGGACAATCTGAAAAGGGGAAACGGATTTTAAGCTGTGTTAAACAGAGTGAAATTAAAATATATCAATGAAAAAAGAAAACAATACTTAATGAAAATTACTTATAAATCAATCTAACATGTACAGTGATGCTAAAAAGTAAGTGAAACGACAAGATAAGTAAATAGATTGTTTCTTTTTACCAGATAATCAACAAATCTTAATTACATTGCATATATTCATAAAAAATTATTAAACGGATTACAACGATTTTCAAAAAGTTTTATCAAGCTAGAATAAAAATATTAATTAAAAATTAAGATATGCAATGATAACATTTTTTAAAAAGTGGTTGTAATTCATTTTTAAAAGTTCTTTTTAATGAATATATACTTTAAGATTTAAGAGAGATTTTTATTATCTTATGGGTTCACTTAATTTTGCGCATCACTGCATATATATATATATATATATATATATATATATATATATAATATAATATAATATAATATAATATAATACACACAGGGACACTTGAATTAGCACAAGAAATTTTTCGACATAGAATCATTTGGGCAGTTCTTATATACTGTATATCAAAAAAGAAATCTTTTGTACGAATGCAAAAAAATATGATAAAAAGATTGATCGCAATACCTTGTCAGTTATCTTCAATGAAACCTGTATAAAAGATGGATTTGCTGCCCAAATACACAATTATATATATATATATATATATATATATATATATATATATATATATATATATATATATGTGTGTGTGTGTGTGTTTTGAATAAATGTATAAGTGATAAAATCTTTAGATGCTTTATATAAGCATGACCATGTTTTCGATGGCCAAGGTCTCTTCAGGTGGTTAATACTTCCACACAGCGAGACTTAAATAAGATAATGTTACACCGGAAATAATCAGCTATAGTTGGGAGGATATATATATATATATATATATATATATATATATATATATATATATATATATATATATGTGTGTGTGTGTGTGTGTGTGTGTGTGTGTGTGTGTGTATGTATGTATGTATCATCCAACCTCATCGGGGTTCGTAAATGCCTAAGTATAATTTCCTTTTGTGCTTATATTTTGTCATGACCTCTTTTCTTTCATTTAATAACTCTACTACACCCATTCAAGTCGCAATACCCAACTTCTCCTCCTGGCAAAGTCTACAGGAGACTTTAGCTTACGATTCTTCACTTTTCTCAGGATACTCCATTCAATCGCTGGGCTTCTATTATGAATCTCTGTAATACCCCAGTAATGATTAGCCAGACTTGTACAAAACTTTCGTATTGGTATACTGAAAGAGGAACCATTGTTATACCATCTTTTTTTTTTTAACTGACCCTCCGTACAGCCAATATATGTAGTGTATTGTGTGGAAGTAAAGAGTAGCAATAGGAATGCGACGGAAGCCATTTTAGAGCACATGAAAGAGACAAGCAACGGTTAATTCAAGAAAGTTGTTTGAAGTTTGAAATCTAGTGAAGAGCCATCTACACACACACACACACACACACATATATATATCTGTATATATATATATATATATATATATGAATTGAAACAAATATGGATTAAATCCATATTTGGATTGTACAACAAAGCTCTTGAGACATAGCAGCAGGAATATTTGCTGACTCATCTCTCCATCTCTTTCTCTCTTTTCTCTCTCTTTCTCTCTTCTCTCTCTCTCTCACACACACACACACACATATATATATATATATATATATATATATATATATATATATATATATATATATAAAAGAAAAAGAACAGTAAGATATATAATCCGGTGTTCTTATAGATATTTTTATTTTTACAAAATAGTGCTCAATGTAAATTTACAGAGCATTAATATTATAAATTAATTGATTTAAAATATGTTTTTTCCGCTACACAGTTCTAACCATGTTTCAAAAATAGAAGCTAAAAGCCCCGAATTTAATTTTGCGATTAAATTAAAAGCATTAGTTCTATTTCATCCTCAAGCGAATTTTGGAGTAACTTTTAAAAAATGACTGGGTTTTAAAGACACAGCTAAAATCACGTTTCCATGGTTACAGAATATTCTACTTCAATTGGACAAGGGATGTCTAGGTTTTCCTTATGACAGTATCATTGTATCAGTTATTAGCTACAATTTGGTAAGGGGTAGGGATGTATATATATATATATATATATATATATATATATATATATATATGTATTTTTAACCATTTTAATATTACGGAACCTGGTAACTAACGGTAGTGTTTTGGGATTAATGATCACTTCAGACCTCAAGTAGGACTTATAAAATATGGTCCATCATTTTATTTCTGAAAGATAACGTTTGTAAGGCAATCGTTTTGATTGTAATGCTCAATATCAAAATGAAGAACATTAAAAAGAACAAATTAAATTAAGTGTTCACTTTTTTTTAATTATTTCATCCAAAGTAAGGTAATAAAGTGACAAAGATAGAAGGGCTTAACGAATAAGGAGAAACAGAAACATTATTATGGAACGGGAAGAATAACAGAAGATGAATTAAAAAATACATTGGACAACGATTGACATTGAAGATCAAAGTTTGCTGGAAAACAGGAAGCCTGAAGAGAGTTCCACAGGAGGGAAGTGCGAGAAAAGAAACTGATACAAAGAACTTATAGTTATATCTAGCAAATTAACTGTAAAAAGATTGGACCTATTGCCAATCTCGTACTGCACTTAAATTAAGCCTAGATACCATACAGTAAGTCCACCAGAACAATTACCTTGAAAGATATTTATATTTAAAAAAAAAAAGCACAGGAAAACGATACTACGGCAGTGAGGAAGTAACCGAAGCCGAGATGCCATGTCAGAATCCAGTAATATTACTGATTCTTCTTTAGATATTATCAAGAATCTTTAAATATATAGCAGGATCCCCAGATCAAATGTGGCAGCAATATTCAAAGCATGGAGGAATGGTAGACTTATGAATATGTAAGATAGTTTCTGAAGAGAAAAATTGTTTAGCCTGACACAGTGACCCAACTTTTCTAGCAGCAGACCTAGCAATTGATTCAATATAAGCTTTTCTATTCATGTCAGCAGAGAACCTTAGCCCGAGAAGGCAGTTTTATTTTAGAGGCGTTAAAATTAAGAAGCCATTAATTAACCCAGTTAACAGCAAATTTAAGTCACTTTTGACATCAGCTACCAATTTGACCTTATTGAACAGAGCAGACTTACTGTTAACTCTGAAGTAAATAGTTGTGTAGCGAGTTAAGTGCTGAAAATTAAGATCAACGTAGGTCCAACGATAGAGCCCTTGGGAACACCTGCATTAATACAAAAAGACAACTTTCATTTCGCGATTTGATAAGATATTTTGAATCAGTTAAAACATTCGTTCAGAAATACTATAGCCTTTTCATTGGTGAAGAAAAGCGGTATGCCACATCCTGTCAAATGCTTTCGAGATATCCATAACAAAAGCATTCTTATCTTAACTATTCTTATCTAAAGCTTGATAAACCCTTTCAGAAATAATCGTTAATACATCAGCAGTTGATCAAGAGATGTGAAAGACATATTGTTTACCTGAAAGAAGACCCTAGGATGTGAGGTGATTAACAAGTCAAGTGAAAGTTTCACGCAAATTACATCCACTCATCAGGAAACGTAATTGTAAAGTAAGTTAGCTTCAAAAATCATTTTCTTTAAAAGATGTAAATCTATGGTATAAACCTATTTAAATAACGTAATGAATTAAAATATTTTAAGGAAAATTAATTAAAGACTTTCAAGGAAAGCATGATTTCCAATTTTAAATCTACGCCTCCTGATGAGTGTACGTAATTTCTGCGAAACTAGGGATAGGGAGAAGATAAGTGAAGCATTATTTTTTTTATTACTTCATATGTGTGTCTGTATGTATTAATAGTTGTGTTAATTCTCACTGAGATATTAAAAATTGAAAAGAAATATTGCTTTAGAAAATGCGCACAATTTTTACAACGGAAAGTAAAATCAAAATGAGATTTAAATGCCGGTATTCATCGTAGTTATTAGACATACATACATACATACATACATATATATATATATATATATATATATATATATATGTGTGTGTGTGTGTGTGTGTGTGTCTATGTATGTATGTATAAGAATGTGTCGTCGCGTAGATCGTCATAACATTCCTATCAACATATGAATATAAAATGTACGTGGGTGGTATTAACTGTTATGAATTTGCAAAAATATAAACTTATTTAAATATGTATTTGTGTCTATATATATATATATATATATATATATATATATATATATATATATATATATATATATATATATATACATATACATACAAATCTACGTATATATGCATATAGTGATAATAACTGGTTACATATATGTGTGTGTGTCTGTGTGTATAAGAATTACGTGTGTATACATATATATATATATATATTACAAACATTTATCAATATATATTTGTAAATACGTATAATTACAAATGCACACACACACACATATATATATATATATATATATATATATATATATATATATATATATATATATATATATATATTTTTTTATTTTTGCATATTCGGTGATCGTAATAATACGAAATTTTGTGTGCGTGTATTTCTGTTTGTGTGTCTTCCAGCTTCTCACTTGCTGGTAACAAGTTAAATCAACAAGCGCAATTGTGCTTTTTTTTCATTTTTATTATTCTTACATTGAAATTCTAAAATATTTTCCCCCGGAAACCAGTTAACGTTCCAGATTTAGTTCGGTGGGAGAGTTAAGGAATAGAATGATTTTAAGTTTGCTTCATATTTCAGAAAGCAAGAGAGAAAAAGAAAGAAAGAAAGAAAGTAAGCATTTAAGAAAGAAAGAAAGCAAATACATGGATTAGAAAGAAAGAAAGAAAGAAAGAAAGAAAGAAAGAAAGAAAGAAAGAAAATACATGGTTTAAGAAAGAAAGAAAGAAAGAAAGAAAGAAAGAAAATACATGGTTTAAGAAAGAAAGAAAGAAAGAAAATACATGGTTTAAGAAAGAAAGAAAGAAAGAAAGTAAGAAAATAAGTAATAAAGAAAGAAATCATGCCGATAAATCATGAAAGAAAAATGAAAAAAAGACAGAACCTGTAGATTAAGAAAGAAAGAAAGAAAGAAAGAAAGCATAGATTAAGAATGAAAGAAAGTGAGAAAGGAAGGTCGCCTAGATTAAGAAAAAAGAAAGAAAGAAAGAAAGAATAAACTCGTAGATTAAGAACGAAAGAAAGAAAGGACGCTCAGATTAAGAAAAAGGAAAGAAAGAACGCATAAATTAAAAACAAAGAAAGAAAGAACGCTTAAATTAAGAAAGAAATAGAGAAAGAAAGAACTCTTAGATTAAGAACGAAAGAAAGAGAGAAAGAACGCTTACATGAGAAAAAAATCAGAAAGAAAGGAAGAATGCTTAGATTATGAAAGAAAGAAAGCTTAGATTATGAAATATAGAAAGTAAAATAGGGAGGAGAATTAAATACTGTTAGAAACATG
>CAHIKZ030003916.1:690000-730000 GCA_903632075.3 Acanthosepion pharaonis | reverse complement strand
TGATTTCCTTCGTGTGAAAAAAAAACAACAAAAAAAAATAATCAGCCTTACTTTCAATCTTGAGATTGTCTGATGTATTTCTTTTTTACCCGCCGTGACAATAGTCCTGGGTACGATCATAAACTACAACTGGCAGCAAGGCCTTTGATCGAGAGGTTGGAGGTTTTGTGGAACCACCGCTTAATTGCTGTTGTTCCCAGGTCCACCCTGATCCGGGGTGGTAGCACCTGTTAGGATCCCAGCTATGGGCAAATAGTTATCCCCTCAAAGAAAACAAAACACTATGAAAGTATAAAAATACATTTTATAGTAAAAATACCAAGGATACTAGCAAATTGTAGCGACTTTACTGAAATCCCTTTAAAATACTACCAAATAACCAACATGAAAGAATTCTTCCATGGCATAATATTCTACAATTTCTTAAATCAAACTGTATTCCAACAAACGCCAACGCCTCTAATAATCGTGTACACACATACACGTATATGCACAGAAACTGTGTATATATCATGTATTCAGTTATGAATGCAGAATAACATATATCATATTTTATTATTTCCAAGCTTCAAAGAAAATTAAATTTCGACATTAAAAGACCCATAAGGAGTTGATATGCCGTTGAATAGACAAATTAATCAGACTTTCCAATATTGATAATGAAGTCTTTCTTTTTAAAAGGTGTGACTTCCACACATTTTGTTACAGAATATTTGCACCATTTTATCTTCGCCATGTTTCCAAGTGGTGGGGGTTTGTTCCAATAAAATGACGCAAAGATAAAAAAAAAATACACAATATCCCATAACGAACTTAAAATATACAACGAATATAAATTAGAAATAATTCCCTAAACCATGTAATAGATGAATGAAACTAACTGCAGATTTTTTAAATACCAATACTAATAAAATAAAAACACGATTAGACTATTCTACAGAAACCAACTACCACAAGAGAAACAAAGAAATGATATGAAAGCTTATTAATCTATACATATAAGTTATTGATTAAAAGACAGTATTTACTATAAAAACTAAAATAAAAATCACCATCAAGCATATAAAAATAATTATAATTCAATCGACACATACATTGGTTACAAAAACACTATATTATTGCGCCGATTAAATTGTCATTTATCTTTAATAACTCATATCACCAGCCAACATGAAAGTAAAACATCACAAAAACCAAAAATACTATACTATATAGACTATGGAAAAAGGAATACAAATATAAAAAACACTTAACGATAAAACCAAACCCAACGACAATAAATTTCCCTTCCGTTTAGTGACGCACAAACTAACTATATGACACGATACTCCGAAATAACGCGTGAAGACGAGAGATTTAAAAAATTCCAACATGATCCCCATTGACATGTGAAGGCGTATGACTTAAAAACAAAGAAATACAGGGTGTTTCAAAAAATTTGATATCATTTCGCAATGTAATAACTTTGTTAGATCTCCTTCAAATGACTTCAAATTTTGATAGCATCTTTATGTTTAATGTTTGTTTTAGGTTTTTATGTCTTTATGTTTTTGTGTTTTTCTTATTTGTATTTTTATGTTCTTTAATCTTTAATCTTTTTCTTTCCAGGTATAAAAATGCCGTGTCTCAGGCGGTGTGCATATTGAACATTTGTGAAATCGTTCACATAATCCACATGCTTTTGAATTTCTCCTTCAGATTTGGAAGATTAAATCTTATGATCTTCAACATTAATACTTTTTAATTTCATTTGCCTTATTCATGTACTTTCTGTGATATTTACATCTCAAAGGATATCAATGTTTTTGAAACATCCTGTACAATGCCTATAGACACAGCACAATTATCTCAGAAACGTTCTTTGATAAGGCCTTATGAGATCCGAAAGCGCTTGGAAAATTTACGTTCAAATTCTCACTGGAAATGAGAAAAACAGTCCCGATTATATAATATATTTTTAAAAAGAGGGATTTCTTCATAAATAGACACTATGTTCCAGATCAGACCAAACTCATAAATAATTACATAGGTCACACTACTACATGCATATCTAGACGACTTACTTTACACCTATCCGACCACAGCTCCATTTGAACTCATTTAAACACACACACAAACCAGACTCCATCCGACACATACTGGTAGAAAATACAAATAGAAAATACTAGTAGAAAATACAATAATAACCTCATCCATATGTAAAAAAGATTAAAAATAATAGAAACCTTAATAATAAAAAAAGAAAAATCCTACACTCAATAATATTAACAACGAACACGGCCACAATGTGCTGACAGTGTTCAGAAAATATGACATCCCTATAACTCTAAAAATAAACGCACAACACATACATCCAAATGATATAAATAAATAAAATCAACCTTGATAATGGCTAAATGGATAATCTATCTGTACACGTTTAAATCTCTCAGAATTACCGAACAATTCGACAGTTTTTACAGACTCTGTGTCCAGAAAAAGAAAACACTTGATCGTGATCGAACACAAAAAATTAAATAAAAAGCTTAACCGCAGGACCTTGTATGTCGTATTTAATAAAACATTTATAAAAGAGGGATTGCTGTCTAAATACACAATTATCATATATATATATATATATATGCGTCAACAAATATTCCTGCTGCTATGTCCCTAGATCTTCGCTGTTGTATAATATATGGGTTTGTATGCAGGTCACTAGTGGGACTGAAGTGTCACATACGACACAAACATAAAAATTTAATTAGGTTGTCGGATCTTCATCCGTCGAAATTAACAGGAGAGCCCATCATATATGATTATATATATGATTAAATAAGGAATAAACAGGAAAACATTTGTTCAATTCATATATTAAAGGTAAATAAGTGCTCACCGGCCGAAGATGTCATATTTTATTTAATAGGTTTTCTTGAATATTCAGACGGGTAGGCTAAAATAAATAAATATACTTTTTAATAAATAATTGGAGCGTCTATTCAAATACGAGTATCCACTAAAATAACGTTTTGAGTTATATATATCTATATATACATACATACATATATATATGTATATATATATATATATATATATATATATATATATATATATATATATATACTTTTTTCTTCATTATTATAAATTAATCCAAATAAAAAAATCTAACAAACTGATCCCGATAAACTAACCGTTAGAAAAAACAAATAAAGATAATCAATCCAAATAAATACGTGAAGTAATAAACAAATTAAAAACTGTTCCTGCCAAAATAATAGTTAGAATAAAGTAACAAAAATCAACCCCAAAATTGAATAAATAGCTTTAATTATCTCCCCAAACCAAAACAAAACTATTAAACAAGCGATATAAACAAATTTTTACTACTACTAAAACACTGATTAAAATAAAAATAATAAAAATAAATAAATATATAAGATAAGAAATGAAAATAAAAGAATAAAAATAAAAAATAAAAATGAATAAAAACAAGCAAAATAATTTGACCCAAATAAATAAATAAACAAATAAACGACTTCCGGTAAAATAACCACCAAAATAGACAACCCACAATGCACCACTGACACGTATATATAAATAGCCGAGAAAAATAACAGCACTCGTGGCCTGACGATTGCATCTAGCATGAAACAGATTGTCGCCTCTAAGTGTTGTCTTCTATGTTCACTTTTATATTTACACGCTCTATCTCTGATATTGATACTTTATCCCATAAATATAGCACATCTTAAGATATATTTCCTCATATATATATATATATATATATATATATATATATATATAATATATATATATATGATAAAGTGTAAATATATATAAAAGTGCCCATATATATATATATATATGCGTGTGTGTGTGTGTGTGTGTGTGTGTGTAAATTATTTTCAAATAGAGTGTATAAGTAAAGGAACAAAATGGATAAAAAGACATGAGGAAACACTATTCTTAGCCTACACGTTTCGTCCACTGAGGGACTTTATCAAGGCAAATGTTGAGGTCTATTTTGTTGCATGTGTTTGCATACAAAAGCAAAAATATCATTGGTCTAACTTGACTGACCACCTGATGAATATTCATGAACGTTCTCAAATTTAAAAGCCTTGATGAACCAATGATATCCTTGATGTTATATATAAACACGTATAACAAAATAAATCCATACATTTGCCTTACATTTACGTCGGCTAAGAATAGTTTTCCGCTTATATGTATGGGGACGTCATGGTGTAATGGTTAGCAAGCTTGTCTTGCTAAGACAATTACGCCAGCGTAGTGAGTTCGGACCTCACTGGGTACCCCTACTTTCGGCCTTGTGCCACATTTAAGAAACGTTTGGAAAATTAATTTGGGGCATCTCGATGTGGTGTAATGGTTAGCAAGCTTGTCTCACTAGAACAATTACGACTGGGTAATGAGTTCAATCCTCGCTGGCTGCCCCCTAATTTCGGCCTTGTGCCACATATAAACTACGCTCGGAAAATCACTATATATATATATATATATCAGTCATGGATCCAAAGAAAGCTAGCAGTGGTATTGGTCCATTTTTGTCTATGATGAATCATAGGGTTAACAAGACCTACTCTGAAGAGACTGAACTTATGTGTTTTTGTTGAAGATTTTTTTTTTTAATTTTTATATATATATATATATATATATATATATATATATATATATATATATATATATATATATATATATATATATATATATATATATATATATATATATATGCATGAAACACTTGTGCATACTATTAATTTATATGGTGTTCCTGAATTTCGCATCTTTGCATATAAATGTTTCTCTGTTAGTTTCAATGGCTACTATTTAGTCCATATATAAGTTTTCTAACATTCAATTTTGAATGTGTGCGCGTCTGCGTTCAGGATTTTACTTTTTATTTTATTTTTTTATTCTTTTCTTTCTTCTTTAATGAATAACTCTGGTTCTACTCGTGTGTATGACGTGTACAGATAGATGCGAATACATGACTGCACATGCACGCTAATGTCACCAAGGGGACGGTAGGATACTCAACATAAGCCGATGAGAAATTCTCAACACCTGAAGTAGTTTGCAACCCCGAGTAAGAAAGATTTTATATCAGATTTCATACTGATTGGACAACAAAAACAAATAATCATAAATGCACTTTTACTGTAACTTCAGACTTCTTTTCACTTTCTTCATCAGCAAATCTCTCTCTCTCTCTCTCTCTCTCTCTCTCTTCCTTCTCTTTCTATCGTCCTTCTCTATTCTTTCTCTCTTACTATTTCTTAACGTCTACTTAATGATGTACTTTCTTTATTGTCAAAAACTACATTCTATATTTTCTCTTCCTTTTTCTTTCTTTTCTCTTTGTCTTCACTTTATACCCAAATGACATTCAATCCAAACAATTTCTTTCTTTCAATGTTACCTATTTTGGATAAATAAAATCAATTATCTAAGCGTTTATTTTAATTAATTTATTTTACTATTTCTAGCGTCCTTTCACAGGAAACTTCATCAGAATGTGATCAGCACAGATAACAACATTTTCTTTTTCTCGCTCTTTAAAATTCGTATTTAATTTTTTTCTTTTCTTTTTTAATTCATCTTGTTTTGTTTCATTTTATTTTCTCTCTATTTTTCTTCACATCTCTTTAACTTTTCTCAACTCTATCTCTTTCTCTCTTCCTCCATCCCCATCTCTCCTCTCTCTCTCTCTCTCTCTCTCTCTCTCTCTCTCTCTCTCTCTCTATCAAAATCATATTCAATATCAACCACCCTTCAATGTTTTTTTGTATTCTTTCTGTTCATCATCTTCATCCCCTCTTGGGCATCTCGCCGAAGAGCTTGCAAGCTTTTCCCGCAGATCATTAATTGTGAGCTAGATCCCCACTGAATGCTCCAAACTTGTGGCCTTGCACCAAACTTACCATATGCTTAGTAAATCATAACACTTTTCTTCTGCTGATTGTCTCTGTTTCTTTTTCTTTCTTCTTCTAATTGATTCTTCTCTTCCAGTTTCTTTTTCTTCATTCCTTTAATTCATTCTCCTCTTCCCGTTTCTTTCCTTCATTCATCTAATTAATTCTTCTCTTCCCGTTTCTTTTTCTTCATTCCTTTAATTCATTCTCCTCTTCCCGTTTCTTTTCCTTCATTCATCTAATTCATTCTTCTCTTCCCGTTTCTTTTTCTTCATTCCTTTTATTCATTCTCCTCTTCCCCCGTTCTTTTTCCTTCATTCATCTAATTCATTCTTCTCTTCCCTGTTTCTTTTTTCTTCATTCCTTTTATTCATTCTTCTTCTTCCGTTTCTTTTCCTTCATTCATTCATCTAATTCATTCTTCTCTTCCCGTTTCTTTTTCTTCATTCCTTTAATTCATTCTCCTCTTCCCGTTTTTTTCCTTCATTCATCTAATTCATTCTTCTCTTCCCCCGTTTCTTTTTTCTTCCTTTAATTCATTCTCTTCTCTTCCCATTTTCTTTTCCTTCATTCATCTAATTCATTCTTCTCTTCCCATTTCTTTTTTCCTTCATTTCCTTTAATTCATTCTTCTCTTCCCGTTCTTTTTTCCTTCATTCATCTAATTCATTCTTCTCTTCCCGTTTCTTTTTTCTTCATTTCTTCTTTAATTTTCCTTCATTCCTTTAATTCATTCTTCTCTTCCTGTTTATTTTTCTTCATTCCTTTAATTCATTCTTCTCTTCCCGTTTCTTTTCTTCCTTCATTCATCTAATTCATTCTTCTCTTCCTGTTTTTTTTCTTCTTTAATTCATTCTTCTCTTCCGTTTCTTTTCCTTCATTCATCTAATTCATTCTTCTCTTCCCATTTTTTTTTTCATTCCTTTAATTCATTCTTCTCTTCCAGTTTCTTTTCTTCATTCATTAATTCATTCTTTCCCTAATTCTTTTCCTTCATTCTTTATTCATTCTTCTCTTTCCCGTTTCTTTTTCTTCATTCCTTTAATTCATTCTTCTCTTCCCGTTTCTTTTCCTTCATTCATCTAATTCATTCTTCTCTTCCCGTTTCTTTTTCTTCATTCCTTTAATTCATTCTTCTCTTCCCGTTTCTTTTCCTTCATTCATCTAATTCATTCTTCTCTTCCCGTTTCTTTTTCTTCATTCCTTTAATTCATTCTCCTCTTCCCGTTTCTTTTCCTTCATTCATCTAATTCATTCTTCTCTTCCCGTTTCTTTTCATTCCTTTAATTCATTCTCCTCTTCCCGTTTCTTTTTCTTCATTCATCTAATTCATTCTTCTCTTCCCGTTTCTTTTCTTCATTCTTTAATTCATTCTTCCTCTTCCCGTTTCTTTTCCTTCATTCATCTAATTCATTCTTCTTCTTTCTTTTTTCCATTTTTTATTCATTCTCTTTCCCCGTTCTTTTCTTCTTCATCCTCCTCTTCCCGTTTCTTTTCTTCATTCATCTAATTCATTCTCCTCTTCCCGTTTTTTTTTTCTTCATTCCTTAATTCATTTTCCTTCCCGTTTCTTTTCCTTCATTCATCTAATTCCATTTCTTCTTCTCTTCCCATTTCTTTTCCTTTTTCATTCATTCTTTAATTCATTCTCCTCTTCCTCTTCTTTTCCTTCATTCATCTAATTCATTCTTTCCTTTTCTTTTTCTTTCATTCATCTAATTCATTCTCCTCTTCCGTTTCTTTTTCTTCATTCATTTAATTCATTCTCCTCTTCCCCATTTCTTTTCCTTCATTCATCTAATTCATTCTCCTCTTCCCGTTTCTTTTTCATCTTTCATTCATCTAATTCATTCTCCTCTCCCGTTTCTTTTTCTTCATTCCTTTAATTCATTCTCCTCTTCCCGTTTCTTTTCCTTCATTCATCTAATTCATTCTCCTCTTCCCGTTTCTTTTTCTTCATTCCTTTAATTCATTCTCCTCTTCCCATTTCTTTTCCTTCATTCATCTAATTCATTCTCCTCTTCCCGTTTCTTTTCCTTCATTCATTCATTTTCAATCTCATTTCTCTTCTTCATTTTTTTTTCCTTCATTCATTCCTTCATTCATCTATTCTCTCCTCTTCCCATTTCTTTTTTCTTCATTCATTTAATTCATTCTTCTCTTCCCGTTTCTTTTCCTTCATTCATCTAATTCATTCTCCTTCTTCCGTTTCTTTTCTTTTCATTCATTTAATTCATTCTCCTCTTCCTGTTTCTTTTCTTCATTCATCTAATTCATTCTCCTCTTCCCGTTTCTTTTCCTTCATTCATCTAATTCATTCTCCTCTTCCTGTTTCTTTTCTTCATTCCTTTTAATTCATTCTCCTCTTCCCGTTTCTTTTCCTTCATTCATCTAATTCATTCTCCTCTTCCCGTTTCTTTTTCTTCATTCCTTTAATTCATTCTCCTCTTCCCGTTTCTTTTTCTTCATTCATTTAATTCATTCTTCTCTTCCCATTTCTTTTTCTTCATTCCTTTAATTCATTCTTCTCTTCCCGTTTCTTTTCCTTCATTCATCTAATTCATTCTCCTCTTCCCGTTTCTTTTTCTTCATTCTTTTAATTCATTCTCCTCTTCCCGTTTCTTTTCCTTCATTCATCTAATTCATTCTTCTCTTCCCGTTTCTTTTTCTTCATTCTTTAATTCATTCTCCTCTTCCCGTTTCTTTTTTCCTTCATTCATCTAATTCATTCTCCTTTCCCGTTTCTTTTCTTCATTCTTTTAATTCATTCTCCTCTTCCCGTTTCTTTTCTTCATTCATCTAATTCATTCTCCTCTTCCCGTTTCTTTTCATTCTTTTCTAATTCATTCTTCTTCTCTTCCTGTTTCTTTTCCTTCATTCATTAATTCATTTCTTTCTCTTCCATTTCTTTTCTTCATTCCTTTAATTCATTCTTCTCTTCCCTTTTTTTTTCCTTCATTCTACAATTCATTCCTCTTCCCATTTCTTTTCTTCATTCCTTTAATTCATTCTCCTCTTCCCTGTTTCTTTTCCTTCATTCATCTAATTCATTCTTCTCTTCCCGTTTCTTTTTTTCTTCTTCATTCCTTTTAATTCATTCTCCTCTTCCTTTTTTTTTTCCTTCATTCATCTAATTCATTCTTCTCTTCCCCTTCTTTTTCTTCATTCTTTTTAATTCATTCTCCTCTTCCCATTTCTTTTTCCTTCATTCATCTAATTCATTCTCCTCTTCCCATTTCTTTTTTTTCATTCATCTAATTCATTCTCTCCTCTTCCTGTTTCTTTTCCTTCATTCATTTAATTCATTCTTCTCTTCCCATTTCTTTTTTTCATTCATTCATTTAAATTCATTCTCCTCTTCCCGTTTCTTTTTTTTTTTCATTCATTTAATTCATTCTTCTCTTCCCGTTTCTTTTCTTCATTCCTTTAATTCATTCTTCTCTTCTGTTTCTTTTCCTTCATTCATCTAATTCATTCTCCTCTTCCCGTTTCTTTTTCTTCATTCCTTTAATTCATTCTCCTCTTCCCGTTTCTTTTCCTTCATTCATCTAATTCATTCTTCTCTTCCCGTTTCTTTTTCTTCATTCCTTTAATTCATTCTCCTCTTCCCGTTTCTTTTCCTTCATTCATCTAATTCATTCTCCTCTTCCTTCCTAATTCTTTTTCTTCATTCCTTTTTTCTTCATTCATTCTTCTCTTCCCGTTTCTTTTTCCTTCATTCATCTAATTCATTCTTTCTTCCCATTTCTTTTTCTTCATTCATCTAATTCATTCTCCTCTTCCCGTTTCTTTTTCCTTCTTCATTCCTTCATAATTCATTCTCCTCTTTTTTTCTCTTTCCTTCATTCATTTAATTCATTCTCCTCTTCCCATTTCTTTTCTTCATTCATTTAATTCATTCTCCTCTTTTCTTCATTTCTTTTTTTTCTTCTTTCATTCTTTTAATTCATTCTTCTCCTCTTCCCGTTTCTTTTTCTTCATTCCTTTAATTCATTCTCCTCTTCCTGTTTCTTTTCCTTCATTCATCTTCCTGTTTCTTTTCTTCATTCATTCTCTCTTCCTGTTTCTTTTCTTCATTCTTTTAATTCATTCTCCTCTTCCCGTTTCTTTTCCTTCATTCATCTAATTCATTCTCCTTTTCGTTCTTTTCTTCATTCATTAATTCCTTCTCTTCCCTTTCTTTTCCTTCATTCATCTTTTCATTCATTCTCAATTCTTTCTTCCCCTGTTTTCTTTTTTCTTCATTCCTTTTCTAATTCATTTTCCTCTTCCTGTTTTTTTCCTTCATTCATCTCTTTTCTTCATTCCCCGTTTTTTTCATTTCTTTTTAATTCATTCCTCCCTTTCTTTTTTTCTTCATTCATTTAATTCATTCTTCTCTTTTTCTTCATTTCTTTTTCTTCATTCATTCTTTTCATTCTCCTCTTCCCGTTTCTTTTTAATTCATTCATCTTCCGTTCATTCTCCTCTTCCATTTCTTTTCCTTCATTCATCTAATTCATTCTCCTCTTCCCATTTCTTTTCCTCATTCATTTAATTTTCTTCTCTTCATTCTTTTTCTTCATTCTAATTCATTCTTCTCTTCCCGTTTCTTTTCCTTCATTCCTTTAATTCATTCTCCTCTTCCCATTTTTCCTTTTCTTCATTCCTTTAATTCATTCTTCTCTTCCCGTTTCTTTTTTCCTTCATTCATCTTCATTTCCTCTTCCCGTTCATCTTTTAATTCATTCTTCTCTTCCGTTTTCTTTTTTCCCATTCATTCTTTTAATTCATTCTTCTCTTCCCATTTTCTTTCCTTCATTCATCTAATTCATTCTCCTCTGCCCGTTTCTTTTTTCTTCATTCCTTTAATTCCTCTTCCCGTTTCTTTTTTCTTCATTCCTTTAATTCATTCTTCTCTCCTTTCTTTTTCCTTCATTCATCTTTCATTTCTCTGCATTCATTCTCTTCCCATTTCTTTTTCTCATTCCTTTAATTCTTCTCCTCTTCCCGTTTCTTTTCCTTCATTCATCTAATTCATTCTCCTCTTCCCGTTTTTTTTTTCTTCATTCATTCTAATTCATTTATCTCTTCCTCTCTTCCCGTTTCTTTCCTTCATTCATTAATTCGTTTCTTCATTCTCTTCCATTTCATTTTTTCTTCATTCCTTTTAATTCATTCTTCTCTTCCCATTTCTTTTCCTTCATTCATCTAATTCATTCTCTCTCTTCCCCGTTTTCTTTTCTTCATTCTTTAATTCATTCTCCTTTCCTGTTTCTTTTTCCTTCATTCATTCTCCTCTTCCTGTTTTTTTTTCTTTTCCTTTAATTCATTCTCTTTCCTTTTTCTTTTCCTTCATTCATCTAATTCTTTCTCTTCCGTTTTTTTTTTCTTCATTCATTTAATTCATTCTCTCTTCCTGTTTCTTTTCCTTCTAATTCATTCATTTAATTTCATTCTTCTCCTCTTCCTGTTTCTTTTTTCTTCATTCATCTAATTCATTCTCCTCTTCCCGTTTCTTTTTTTTCATTCATCTAATTCATTCTTCTCTTCCGTTTCTTTTTCTTCATTCCTTTAATTCATTCTTCTCTTCCCGTTTCTTTTTTTCCTTCATTCATCTTTTTCATTCTCCTCTTCCCGTTTCTTTTCTTCATTCTTTAATTCTCTCCTGCCCGTTTCTTTTCTTCATTCCTTTAATTCATTCTCCTCTTCCCGTTCTTTTTTTCCTTCTTTAATTCATTCTTCTCTTCCCGTTTCTTTTTCTTCATTCATCATTCCTTTCATTCTTCTCTCCTCTTTCCGTTTCTTTTTTCCTTCATTCATTAATTCATTCTCTTTCCCGTTTCTTTTTTCTTCATTCCTTTAATTCATTCTTCTCTTCCCGTTTCTTTTCCTTCATTCATCTAATTCATTTCTCCTCTTTTCGTTTCTTTTCTTCCTTCTTTTAATTCATTCTCCTCTTCCCGTTTCTTTTTCTTCATTCCTTTCTTCTCTTTTTTCTTTTCTTCATTCCTTTTTTCATTCTTCTCTTCCCGTTTCTTTTCCTTCATTCATTTTTCATTCTCCTCTTCCCTTTTCTTTTTTTCTTCATTCCTTTAATTCATTCTTCCTCTTCCATCTTTTTCTTTTTCATTCATTCTTCATTCATTTTTCTCTTCCCGTTTTCTTTTTCTTCATTCTTTTAATTCATTCTCCTCTTCCTTTTTTTTTCCTTCATTCATCTAATTCATTCTCTCCTCCCGTTTCGTTTTTCTTCATTCTTTTAATTCATTC
This sequence comes from Acanthosepion pharaonis, assembly GCA_903632075.3. Lineage (NCBI taxonomy): Eukaryota > Metazoa > Mollusca > Cephalopoda > Sepiida > Sepiidae > Acanthosepion > Acanthosepion pharaonis. The sequence goes on along the minus strand of CAHIKZ030003916.1, from coordinate 717,833 downwards.
TCCTCTTCCTTTTTCTTTTCCTTCATTCATCTAATTCATTCTTCTCTTCCCGTTTCTTTTTCTTCATTCTTTAATTCATTCTTCTCTTCCGTTTCTTTTCCTTCATTCATCTAATTCATTTCTCCTCTTCCCGTTTCTTTTTCTTCATTCCTTTAATTCATTTCTCCTCTTCCCGTTTCTTTTTCTTCATTTCTGTTCATTCTTCTCTTCCCTTTTCTTTTTCTTCATTCCCATTTCTTTTTTCTTTCATTCATCTAATTCATTCTTCTCTTCCCTTTTCTTTTTTCCTTCATTCATCTAATTCATTCTCCTCTTTCCCCTTTCTTTTCTTCCATTCATCTAATTCATTTCTCCTCTTCCCGTTTCTTTTCTTCATTCATTTAATTCATTTCTTCTTCCCGTTTCTTTTTCTTCATTCCTTTAATTCATTCTCCTCTTCCCGTTTCTTTTCCTTCATTCATCTAATTCATTCTCCTCTTCCCGTTTCTTTTCCTTCATTCATCTAATTCATTCTCCTCTTCCCGTTTCTTTTTCTTCATTCCTTTAATTCATTCTCCTCTTCCTCTTTTCTTTTCCCTTCATTCATCTAATTCATTTCTTTTTCTTCATTCATTTAATTCATTCTTCTCTTCCCCGTTTCTTTTTCCTTCATTCATTCATTTCTCCTCTTCCCATTTCTTTTCTTCATTTCTTTTTCTTCATTCTTCTCTTCTCTTTTCTTTTCCTTCATTCTTTTTCCTTCATTCATTTAATTCATTCTTTTCTCTTCCCATTTCTTTTCTTCATTCATTAATTCATTCTTCTCTTCCATTTCTTTTCCTTCATTCATCTAATTCATTCTCCTTTCTTTTCCTTCATTCATTTCCTCTAATTCATTCTCCTCTTCCCGTTTCTTTTCTTCATTCATCTAATTCATTCTCCTCTTCCCGTTTCTTTTCTTTCATTCATTTTAATTCATTTCTTCCTCTTCCCATTTCTTTTCCTTCATTCATTTAATTCATTCTTCTCTTCCCGTTTCTTTTCTTCATTCATTTCTTCTAATTTCATTCTCCTCTTCCCCATTTTTTTTCTTTCATTCATTTAATTCATTCTCCTCTTCCGTTTCTTTTTTCTTCATTCCTTTAATTCATTCTCCTCTTCCCGTTTCTTTTCTTCATTCATTTAATTCATTCTCCTCTTCCCGTTTCTTTTCCTTCATTCTTTAATTCATTCTCCTCTTCCCGTTTCTTTTTTTTCTTTTAATTCATTCTTTCTTCCATTTTCTTTTCCTTCATTCCTTCTTCTCTTCCCGTTTTCTTTTCCTTCTTTCATCTAATTCATTCTCCTCTTCCCGTTTCTTTTCTTCATTCCTTTATTCATTCTCCTTTCTTTTCCCATTCATCTTTCTTTTCCCTTCATTTCTTTTTTCTTTAATTCATTCTCCTCTTCCCGTTTCTTTTCCTTCATTCATCTAATTCATTCTTCTCTTCCCGTTTCTTTTCCTTCATTCCTTTAATTCATTCTCCTCTTCCCATTTCTTTTCTTCATTCCTTTTTTCGTTCTTCTCTTTCCTTTCTTTTCCTTCATTCATCTAATTCATTCTCCTCTTCCCGTTTCTTTTCTTCATTCCTTTAATTCATTCTCCTCTTCCCGTTTCTTTTCCTTCATTCATCTAATTCATTCTCCTCTTCCCGTTTCTTTTTCTTCATTCCTTTAATTCATTCTCCTCTTCCCGTTTCTTTTCCTTCATTCATCTAATTCATTCTCCTCTTCCCGTTTCTTTTTCTTCATTCTTTTAATTCATTCTCCTCTTCCCATTTCTTTTCCTTCATTCATCTAATTCATTCTTCTCTTCCCGTTTCTTTTCCTTCATTCATCTAATTCATTCTCCTCTTCCCGTTTCTTTTTCTTCATTCCTTTAATTCATTCTCCTCTTCCCGTTTCTTTTCCTTCATTCATCTAATTCATTCTCCTCTTCCCGTTTCTTTTTCTTCATTCCTTTAATTCATTCTTCTCTTCCCGTTTCTTTTCCTTCATTCATCTAATTCATTCTCCTCTTCCCTCTTTCTTTTTTTCTTCATTCCTTTAATTCATTCTCCTCTTCCCGTTTTCTTTTCCTTCATTCATCTAATTCTTCTCCTCCCGTTTCTTTTCTTCATTCCTTCATTTCTTCCCGTTTCTTTTCCTTCATTCATCTAATTCATTCCTTCTCTTCCTTTCTTTTTTTTCTTCTTCATTCCTTTAATTCATTCTCCTCTTCCCGTTTCTTTTCCTTCATTCATCTAATTCATTCTCTCCTCTTCCCATTTCTTTTTTTCTTCCCGTTCTTTTAATTCATTCTCCTCTTCCCATTCTTTTCCTTCATTCATCTAATTCATTCTCCTCTTCCCATTTTCTTTTTTCAATTCCCGTTCTTTAATTCATTCTCCTTCTTCCCGTTTCTTTTCCTTCATTCATCTAATTCATTTCTCCTCTTCCCTTTCTTTCTTCATTCTTTTAATTCATTCTCCTCTTCCCGTTTCTTTTCCTTCATTCATCTAATTCATTCTCCTCTTCCCGTTTCTTTTCTTCATTCTTTTAATTCATTCTCTCTTCCCATTTCTTTTCCTTCATTCATCTAATTCATTCTCTCTTCCCGTTTCTTTTCTTCATTCCTTTAATTCATTCTCCTCTTCCCGTTTCTTTTCCTTCATTCATCTAATTCATTCTCTCTTCCCATTTCTTTTCCTTCATTCATTTAATTCATTCTCCTCTTCCCGTTTCTTTTCTTCATTCCTTTAATTCATTCTCCTCTTCCCGTTTCTTTTCCTTCATTCATTTAATTCATTCTCCTCTTCCCATTTCTTTTCTTCTTCATTCATCTAATTCATTTTTTTTCCTTTTCTTTTCCTTCATTCATCTAATTCATTCTCCTCTTCCCGTTTTTTTTCATTTCCTTTATTCATTCCTTTAATTTCTTTTCCTTCATTCATCTAATTCTTCTTCTCTTCCGTTTCTTTTCCTTCATTCATTTAATTCATTCTCCTCTTCCCGTTTTTTTTTTTCTTCATTCTTTTAATTCATTCTCCTCTTCCCGTTTCTTTTCCTTCATTCATCTAATTCATTCTCTCTCTTTCCCGTTTCTTTTTCTCTTCATTCTTTTAATTCATTTCTCCTCTTCCCTTTCTTTTCCTTCATTCATCTAATTCATTCTCTCTTCCCATTTCTTTTCTTCATTCCTTTAAATTCATTCTCTCTTTCCTGTTTCTTTTCCTTCATTCATCTAATTCATTCTTCTCTTTCCGTTTCTTTTTTCATTCATTCATTCTCCTTTCCGTTTCTTTTCTTCTTCTTCCCTTTCTTTTCTTTCATTCTTTCTTTTCATTCTTCTCTTCCCGTTTCTTTTTCTTCATTCATCTAATTCATTCTTCTCTTCCCGTTTCTTTTCCTTCATTCATCTAATTCATTCTCTCTTCCCGTTTCTTTTCTTCATTCCTTTAATTCATTCTTCCTCTTCCCGTTTCTTTTCCTTCATTCATCTAATTCATTCTCCTCTTCCCGTTTCTTTTTTCATTCCTTTAATTCATTCTCCTCTTCCGTTTAATTTCATTCTTCTCTTTCATTTTTTCTTTTTTTTTTCTTCATTCTTTTAATTCATTCTCCTCTTCCCGTTTCTTTTCCTTCATTCATCTAATTCATTCTTCTCTTCCCGTTTCTTTCCTTCATTCATTTAATTCATTCTTCCTCTTCCCGTTCTTTTTTCTTCATTCATCTTTAATTCTTCTCCTCCCCGTTTCTTTTCCTTCATTCATCTAATTCATTCTCCTCTTCCCGTTTCTTTTTCTTCCCTTTTTTTTCTTTCTTCCCCGTTCTTTTCCCTTCATTCATCTAATTCTTCTCTTTCCCGTTTCTTTTTCTTCATTCCTTTTAATTCATTCTTCTCTTCCCGTTTCTTTTCCTTCATTCATCTAATTCATTCTTCTCTTCATTTCTTTTCTTCATTCCTTTCCTTCATTCATCTATTCTTCTCTTCCCGTTTCTTTTCCTTCATTCATTAATTCATTCTCCTCTTCCCGTTTCTTTTTCTTCATTCCTTTAATTCATTCTCCTCTTCCGTTCTTTTTCTTCATTCCTTTTCCCCATTCTTTCTTCTTCCCGTTTCTTTTCTTCCACCTTTCATTCATTTTTCTTCTTCTCTTTTCATTCTTTCCTTCATTTTTTTTCATTCCTCTTCTTTTTCTTCATTCATTTCTTCTCCCTTTCCCGTTTCTTTTCTTCATTCCTCTAATTCATTCTCCTCTTTTTCGTTTTCTTTTCCTTCATTCATTTTCATTCTCCTCTTCCCGTTTCTTTTCTTCATTCCTTTAATTCATTCTTCCTCTTCCCGTTTCTTCATTCATCTCATTCTTCTTCTTCCTTTTTCTTTTCTTCATTTCTTTAATTTTCTTTCTTCCTTTTCTTTTCCTTCATTCATCTAATTCATTCTCCTCTTCCCTTCCTTCTTTTTCTTCATTCTCCTCTTTTATTCTTTCTTCATTTTTCTTTCTTTTTTTCTTTTTCTTTTCTTCATTCATTAATTCATTCATTCCCGTTTCTTTTTCTTCATTCATTTATTCATTTCCTCTTCCCGTTTTTTTTCTTCATTCATTTAATTCATTTCTCTTCCCGTTTCTTCTCAAGATAGCCTTTTTTTTTTTTTTCATTCATTCTAATTTCATTTTCTCCTCTTCCCGTTTCTTTTTCTTCATTCTTTCTTTCTTCTTTTTCTTTTCCTTCTTCATCTAATTCCTCCTCTTCCCATTTCTTTTCTTCATTCCTTTAATTCATTCTCCTCTTCCCGTTTCTTTTCCTTCATTCATCTAATTCATTCTTCTCTTCCCATTTCTTTTCTTCATTCCTTTAATTCATTCTCTCTTCCCATTTCTTTCCTTCATTCATCTAATTCATTCTCCTCTTCCCGTTTCTTTTCTTCATTCCTTTAATTCATTCTCTCTTCCCGTTTCTTTTCCTTCATTCATCTAATTCATTCTCCTCTTCCCTTTTCTTTTTCTTCATTCCTTTTAATTCCTTTCCCGTTTCTTTTCCTTCATTCATTCTTCCTTCATTCTCCTCTTTCCTTTCTTTCTTCATTTTTATTCATTCTTTAATCCTTGCATTCATTCTTTCTTCTTTTCTTCCATTTCTTTTCTTCATTCCTTTAATTCATTCTCTCTTCCGTTTCTTTTCCTTCATTCATCTAATTCATTCTCCTCTTCCCGTTTCTTTTCTTCATTCTTTAATTCATTCTCCTCTTCCCATTTCTTTTCCTTCATTCATCTAATTCATTCTCCTCTTCCCCTTTCTTTTCTTCATTCTTTAATTCATTCTCTCTTCCCATTTCTTTTCCTTCATTCATCTAATTCTTTTCTCTTCCCGTTTCTTTTCATTCTTCATTCATCTATTCATTCTCCTCTTCCCGTTTCTTTTCTTCATTCCTTATTCATTCTTTTCTTCCTCTTTCATTTAATTCATTCTTCTCTTCCTCCCTTTCCCTTTTTTCTCCTTCATTCATCTAATTCATTCTCCTCTTCCCTTTCTTTTTTTCTTCATTCCTTTAATTCATTCTTCTCTTCCCGTTTCTTTTCCTTCATTCATCTATTCATTCTTCTCTTCCCGTTTCTTTTCTTCATTCATTTAATTCATTCTCCTCTGCCCGTTTCTTTTCTTCAATCCTTTGGACATTCTTCTCTTCTTTCTTTTCTTCCAGATAATTCATTTTTCTCTTCATTCTTTTCAACCATTCATCTAATTCATTCTCTCTTCCCGTTTTCTTTTCTTCATTCTTTTAATTCATTCTCTTCTCTTTTTCCCGTTTCTTTCCCGTTTCTTTTCTTTCATTTATTCATTCTCCTCTTCCCGTTTCTTTTCCTTCATTCATCTAATTCATTCTCTCTTCCCGTTTCTTTTTCCTTCATTTGCCATTCTCACATCTTCCCATTCATTCTCCTTTAATTCTTCCCTTTTCTTTTCCTTCATTCATCTAATTCATTCTCCTCTTTCATCTAATTTCTTCTTTCCTATAATTCATTCTTTTAATTCATTCTTCTCTCTCTCCGTTTCTTTTCTTCATTCATTTAATTCATTCTCCTCTTCCGTTTCTTTTCCTTCATTCATCTATTCATTCTCCTCTTCCCATTCTTTTCCTTCATTCATCTAATTCATTCTCCTCTTCCCAGGTTTCTTTTCCTTCATTCATCTAATTCATTCTCCTCTCCCTTCCTGTTTCTTTTTTCTTCATTCATTCTAATTCCCGTTTCATTCTCCTCTTCCCGTTTCTTTTTCTTCATTCATTTTAATTCATTCTCCTCTTCCGTTTCTTTTTCCTTCATTCATCTAATTCTCTTCCCGTTTCTTTTCTTTTCTTTTTAATTCATTTCTCCTCTTTTTCTTTTCTTCCTTCTTTCTTTAATTCATTCTCCTCTTCCCAGCTCTTTTCCTTCATTCATCTAATTCATTCTCCTCTTCCCCGTTTCTTTTCTTTCATTCATTTAATTCATTCTCCTCTTCCCGTTTTTTTCCTTCATTCATCTAATTCATTCTCCTCTTCCCGTTTCTTTTCTTCTTTTCCTTTCCTCTTCATTCTTTTCCTCTTCCCATTTCTTTTTTCTTTTTTTCATTCATTTAATTCATTCTTCTCTTCCCGTTTCTTTTCTTCATTCATCTTTCATTCTCCTCTTCCCGTTTCTTTTCTTCATTCCTTTAATTCATTCTCCTCTTCCCATTTCTTTTTCCTTCATTCATCTAATTCATTCTTCTCTTCCCGTTTCTTTTCTTCATTCTTTAATTCATTCTCCTCTTCCCGTTCTTTTCCTTCATTCATCTAATTCATTCTCCTCTTCCCTTTTCTTTTTCTTCATTCCTTTAATTCATTCTCCTCTTCTTCCCGTTTTTTCCTTCATTCATCTAATTCATTCTCCTCTTCCCGTTTCTTTTCTTCATTCTTTTAATTCATTCTCTCTTCCCCGTTTCTTTTCCTTCATTCATCTAATTCATTCTCCCCATTTTTTCCCCATTTCTTTTCTTCCCATTTCTTTTTTATTTCTTTTTCTTCATTTCTAATTCATTCTTCTCTTCCCATTTTTTTCCTTCATTCATTTAATTCATTCTCCTCTTCCCTATTTCTTTTCTTCATTCATTCATTCTTCTTCTCTTCCCGTTTCTTTTCTTTCATTCATCTAATTCATTCTCCTCTTCCCGTTTCTTTTCTTCATTCATTCCTTTAATTCTCTTCTTCCCCTTTTCTTTTCATTCATTCATTCTCCTCTTCCCGTTTCTTTTTCTTCATTCCTTTAATTCATTCTTCTCTTCCCGTTTCTTTTCCTTCATTCATCTAATTCATTCTCCTCTGCCCGTTTCTTTTTCTTCATTCCTTTAATTCATTCTCCTCTTCCCGTTTCTTTTCCTTCATTCATCTAATTCATTCTCCTCTTCCCGTTTCTTTTTCTTCATTCTTTTAATTCATTCTCCTCTTCCCGTTTCTTTTCCTTCATTCATCTAATTCATTCTTCTCTTCCCATTTCTTTTTCTTCATTCCTTTAATTCATTCTTCTCTTCCCGTTTCTTTTCCTTCATTCATCTAATTCATTCTTCTCTTCCTTTTCTTTTCTTCATTCATTTAATTCATTCTCCTCTTCTTGTTTCTTTTCTTCATTCAATTGGCTTCATTTCTTTCTTCCGTTTTTTTCTTCATTCCTTTAATTTTCTTCTTTTCCCCATTTTCTTTTCCTTCATTCATCTTTCTTCCTTTCCCTTTTTTTTCTTCATTCCTTTAATTCATTCTCTCTTCCCATTTTTTTTCCTTCATTCATTAATTCTTTCTCCTCTTTCCTGTTTCTTTTTTCTTCATTCCCATTTTTTTCATTCTTCTCTTCCCGTTTCTTTTCTTCATTCCTTTAATTCATTTCTCTCTCTTTTCCTTCATTTCTTTTCTCCTTCATTCATTTCTTTCAATTCATTTTCCCTCTTCCCAGTTTCTTTTTCTTCATTCCTTTAATTCATTCTTCTCTTCCCCGTTTCTTTTCCTTCATTCATTAATTCATTCTCCTCTTCCCGTTTCTTTCTTTTCCTTTCATTCATTTAATTCATTCTCCTCTTCCCGTTTTCTTTTCTTCCTTCATTCATTCTTCTCTTTCATTCTTTTTCTTCATTTCATCTTTCTCTCTTCTCTTCCGTTTCTTTTCCTTCATTCATTTAATTCATTCTCTTTCCGTTTCTTTTTCATTCCTTTATTTCATTCTCCTCTTCCCGTTTCTTTTCCTTCATTCATTCTTTTTCTCTTCCCATTTTTTTCTTCATTCCTTCTAATTCTTCTCCTCTTCCCATTTCTTTTCCTTCATTCATTTAATTTCCGTCTTCTCTTCCCGTTTCTTTTTCTTCATTTCTTTCATTCATCTAATTCTTCATTCTTCCTCTTCCTCCTCTTTTTCTTTTCTTCATTCATCTAATTATTCTCCTCTTCCCATTTCTTTTCTTCATTCCGTTCATTCTCCTCTTTCCAATTCTTTTTCTTCATTCATCTAATTCATTCTCCTCTTCCCATTTCTTTTCTTCATTCCTTTTTTCATTCTTCTCTTCCCGTTTCTTTTCTTCATTCATCTAATTCATTTCCTCTTCTTTTTTCTTTTTCTTCATTTTCTTTAATTCATTCTTTTCTTCCTTCTTTTCTTCATTCCTTTCATTCTCCTCTTCCCATTTCTTTTCCTTCATTCATTTAATTCATTCTTCTCTTCCCGTTTCTTTTTCTTTCATTCCTTTAATTCATTCTTCTCTTCCCGTTTCTTTTCCTTCATTTCCTTCTAATTTCATTCTTCTCCTCTTCCCGTTTCTTTTCTTCTTTTCTTCTCTTCCCGTTTCCTTTTAGTTCATCTAATTCTTCTCTTCCCGTTTCTTTTCTTCATTCCTTCATTCATTCTCCTCTTCCCATTTCTTTTTTCTTCCTTTAATTCTTCTTCTCTTCCGTTTCTTTTCCTTCATTCATCTAATTCATTCTCCTCTTCCCGTTTCTTTTTCTTCATTCCTTTAATTCATTCTCTCTTCCCGTTTTTTCTTCATTCATCTAATTCATTCTTCTCTTCCCATTCTTTTCTTCATTCCTTTAATTCATTTCTTCTCTTCCCGTTTTTTTTCCTTCATTCATCTAATTCATTCTTCTCTTCCCGTTTCTTTTTCTTCATTCCTTTAATTCATTCTTCTTCCTCTTTTCCTTCATTTCTTTTCTTCATTCCTTTCTTTTTCATTCTTTTAATTCATTCTCCTCTTCCCGTTTCTTTTTCCTTCATTCATCTAATTCATTCTCTCTTCCGTTTCTTTCCTTCATTCCCATTCTCCTCTTCCCGTTTCTTTTTCTTCATTCCTTTAATTCATTCTTCTCTTCCCGTTTCTTTTCCTTCATTCATCTAATTCATTCTCCTCTTCCCGTTTCTTTTTTCATTCATTCATTTCTTCTTCCCTTTTCTTTTCCTTCAATTCATTCTTCTCTTTCCCGTTTTCTTTTTTTCATTCATTCATTCTCCTCTTCCCGTTTCTTTTCCTTCATTCATCTAATTCATTCTCCTCTTCCCGTTTCTTTTTCTTCATTCCTTTAATTCATTCTCCTCTTCCCGTTTCTTTTCCTTCATTCATCTAATTCATTCTCCTCTTCCCGTTTCTTTTTCTTCATTCCTTTAATTCATTCTCCTCTTCCCGTTTCTTTTCCTTCATTCATCTAATTCATTCTTCTCTTCCCATTTCTTTTTCTTCATTCCTTTAATTCATTCTCCTCTTCCCGTTTCTTTTCCTTCATTCATCTAATTCATTCTTCTCTTCCGTTTCTTTTCTTCATTCCTTTAATTCATTTCTTCTCTTCCCCGTTTCTTTTCCTTCATTCATCTAATTCATTCTCCTCTTCCCGTTTCTTTTCTTCATTCCTTTAATTCATTCTTCTCTTCCGTTTCTTTTCCTTCATTCATCTAATTCATTCTCCTCTTCCCGTTTCTTTTCTTCATTCCTTTAATTCATTCTCCTCTTCCCGTTTTCTTTTCCTTCATTCATCTAATTCTTCTCTTTTTTTTTTTTTCTTGCTTTAATTCGTTTCTTTTTTTTTTCTTCATTCCTTTAATTCATTCTCCTCTTCCCGTTTCTTTTCCTTCATTCATCTAATTCATTCTCCTCTTCCCGTTTCTTTTTCTTCATTCTTTTAATTCATTCTCCTCTTCCCGTTTCTTTTCCTTCATTCATCTAATTCATTCTCCTCTGCCCGTTTCTTTTTCTTCATTCTTTTAATTCATTCTTCTCTTCCCGTTTCTTTTCCTTCATTCATCTAATTCATTCTTCTCCTCTTCTCCCATTTCTTCATTCTTCTTCTTCTCTTTTTCTTTTCCTTCATTCATCTAATTCATTCTCCTCTTCCGTTTCTTTTCTTCATTCCTTTTCTTCTTCCCGTTTCCTTCATTCATCTAATTCATTCTCCTCTTCCCATTTCTTTTCCTTCATTCATTTAATTCATTCTCCTTTTCTCCGTTTCTTTTCCTTCATTCATCTAATTCATTCTCTCTTCCCGTTTCTTTTCTTCATTCATTTAATTCATTCTCCTCTTCCCGTTTCTTTTTCTTCATTCCCGTTTAATTCATTCCTTTAATTCTTCTCTTCCCCTTTCTTTTCCTTCATTCATCTAATTCATTCTCCTCTTCCCGTTTCTTTTCTTCATTCCTTTAATTCATTCTCCTCTTCCCGTTTCTTTTCCTTCATTCATCTAATTCATTCTCCTCTTCCCATTTCTTCATTCTTTCCCGTTTCTTTTCTTCTTCATTCATTTAATTCATTTTCTCTTTCCCGTTTCTTTTCCTTCATTCATCTAATTCATTCTCCTCTTCCCATTTCTTTCCTTCATTCATCTAATTTTTCTTCTTTCCTTTTCTTTTCATTCCTTCATTCTTCTCTTCCCGTTTCTTTTCCTTCATTCATCTAATTCATTTCTCTTCCCGTTTCTTTTTCTTCATTCATTCTTCTCTTCCCGTTTCTTTTCTTCATTCATCTAATTCATTCTCCTTTCCCGTTTCTTTTTCCTTCATTCATCTAATTCATTCTCCTCTTCCCTTTAATTTCTTTTTCTTCATTCATCTTTCTTTTTCTCTTCCCGTTTTTCTTTTCCTTCATTCTCTAATCTTCCTCTTTCTTTTCCTTCATTCATCTAATTCATTCTCCTCTTCCCGTTTCTTTTCCTTCATTCATCTAATTCATTCTTCTCTTCCCGTTTCTTTTCCTTCATTCATCTAATTCATTCTCCTCTTCCCGTTTCTTTTTCTTCATTCTTTTAATTCATTCTCCTCTTCCCGTTTCTTTCCTTCATTCATCTAATTCATTCTCCTCTTCCCATTTCTTTTCTTCATTCTTCTCTTCTTTTCCTTCATTCATCTAATTCATTCTCCTCTTCCGTTTCTTTTTCTTCATTCCTTTAATTCATTCTCCTCTTCCCGTTTCTTTTTCTTCATTCATCTAATTCATTCTCTTCTCTTCCCTTCATTTCTTTTTTCTTCATTCCTTTAATTCATTCTCCTCTTCCCGTTTCTTTTCCTTCATTCATCTAATTCATTCTTCTCTTCCCATTTCTTTTTCTTCATTCCTTTAATTCATTCTCCTCTTCCCGTTTCTTTTCCTTCATTCATCTAATTCATTCTCCTCTTCCCGTTTCTTTTCTTCATTCCTTTTAATTCATTCTTCTCTTCCCTTTTCTTTTCCTTCATTCATCTAATTCATTCTTCTCTTCCCATTTCTTTTTCATTCCTCTTTAATTCATTCTTCTCTTCCCGTTTCTTTTCCTTCATTCATCTAATTCATTCTCCTCTTCCCATTTCTTTTCTTCATTCCTTTAATTCATTCTCCTCTTCCCTTTCTTTTCCTTCATTCATCTAATTCATTCTTCTCTTCCCGTTTCTTTTCTTCATTCATCTAATTCATTCTCCTCTTTCCGTTTCTTTTCCTTCATTCATCTAATTCATTCTTCTCTTCCCGTTTCTTTTCCTTCATTCATCTAATTCATTCTTCTCTTCCCGTTTCTTTTCCTTCATTCATCTAATTCATTCTCCTCTCTTCCCGTTTCTTTTCCGTTTCTTCATTCATCTAATTCATTCTTCTCTTCCCGTTTCTTTTTCTTCTTCATTCCTTTAATTCATTCTTCTTCCCGTTTCTTTTCCTTCTTCATCCCATTTCTTTCCCCGTTTCTTTTCTTCATTCTTTTAATTCATTCTCCTCTTCCCGTTTCTTTTCCTTCATTCATCTAATTCATTCTTCTCTTCCCATTTCTTTTTCTTCATTCCTTTAATTCATTCTTCTCTTCCCGTTTCTTTTCCTTCATTCATCTAATTCATTCTCCTCTTCCCGTTTCTTTTTCTTCATTCCTTTAATTCATTCTCCTCTTCCCGTTTCTTTTCCTTCATTCATCTAATTCATTCTTCTCTTCCCGTTTCTTTTTCTTCATTCCTTTAATTCATTCTCCTCTTCCCGTTTCTTTTCCTTCATTCATCTAATTCATTCTTCTCTTCCCGTTTCTTTTTCTTCATTCCTTTAATTCATTCTCCTCTTCCCGTTTCTTTTCCTTCATTCATCTAATTCATTCTTCTCTTCCTGTTTCTTTTTCTTCATTCCTTTAATTCATTCTTCTCTTCCCGTTTCTTTTTCTTCATTCCTTTAATTCATTCTCCTCTTCCCGTTTCTTTTCCTTCATTCCTTTAATTCATTCTCCTCTTCCCGTTTTTTTTCCTTCATTCCTTTAATTCATTCTTCTCTTCCCGTTTCTTTTTCTCTCTTCCTCTAATTCTTTTTTCTATTCTCATTTTTTTCATTTCTTCCTCTTTCTGCTTTTTTTTTCTTTCTTCCTGTAATTCTTCTCTTCTCGCGCCTTTTTCTTTCTTCTTCTAATTATTTCTTCCTTCCTCTAATTCATTTTCTCTTCCCGTTTCTTTTTTGTTCCTTCCTCTAATTCATTCTTCTCGATTTTTTCTTCATTCCTTTAATTCATTCTTCTTTTCTCATTTCTTTTCCTTCGTTCCTCTAATTCATTTATCCCTTTTCGTTTCTTTTCTTTCCTTCTTCTAATTCTTTCTTCCACTAATTTCTTTTCTCTTCTCGTTTTTTTTTCATTCTTCTGTTCCCGCTTATTTTTTCCTTCTTTTAATTCTTTCTTCTGTTCTTTTCTATTTTTCCCTTCACTTAATATTGCAACCATCGCCAAGCTCTTGCTCTTTTTTCTCACAATATTAACTCTATATTTCTTTCTCTCCTCTCTCTCTCTCACTTAATTTTCATAATTTTTCCTCTTTGCTTTTCTCTGTCGCCAACATTTCTACCCTCTGTATTCATCACCATTGTTTTCATTACTCCCTTTTCTCGCGGCCATCTTTCATTACAGAATCAATTCCTCCTACACTGTTTTCTTCTTCCCGCTTATATTCTCTCTCTCTCGCTTTCACATTCTCACCTATACACGTACACACATTATATATATATATATATATAAATATATATCAATAATTCATGTTTCCGCTCTTTATTTACAATTCAATATGCAGTGTTTTCATTTCTAACCCGCGTTGCAGAAGTATTCTGTAAGCGGGTTTACCAAATTGAAACGGAATATAAAGAGAAACTGATGGCAAGGCTCGTCATATCGTGTCATTTTTCTGCCAAACAGACGGGCTGAATTATTACCTTCATTTTTATCGGAAAAACCATAAAATCCTATAGCAATAAATACAAGATAATTTAAAACAAAAAAAAACGTATTAAATCAATGTCCCCTCTCCTTTTTTGCTGTCAACGTTTCACTTCAAATAGACGTTTCAGCATGAGTTAATAGTTAGCAATCACTCTGGTTGACAATTACTACTGAACTGAAAGTTCGATTCCAAGTTGTGTCCTTGTCAAGAAAATATTGTCAGTATATTTTTCGCGTATATGACTTAGTGATGATCGGCGCAGAAAATGGGATCAGCCTGACTAGTTGAAATTTTGATTGAGCACGTTGCAATAATTTTCACGCGAATACATTTAGGAAAGGAAAAATATGACTCAATTTCTTCCTCCCTTCCCCCTTCTCAGCTATGGGTTAGATAAACCGGACTGTCTAGTCTTGGTTGGCAACCAGTCTAGGAGCAGGATAACTGTGGATGCAAAAACGAGTGGGCGTGATATCATAAAAAGCCAACTTGCTATGGAAACTACAATAACGAGGTGAGACTACGGCTTAGTACGCTGCATGGGTCGAGAAAGTCTAGTCAGTGGTTCCTTGCCTTTCGTTGATTAATATTCTGCATGGAGTGAGAAGGACTTGTCAGTACCTCTGTCTGTCTGTCTGTCTGTCTGTTTGTCTGTCTGTCTGACTCCTTGCATCTCAAGGATTTTTCGTCATCGGTACATCACATTTCTGTATAGTCAGATGAACTTGATATATTTGTAAACTCGAATTAACGGAGTTAGGGTGATAAAATTTGCATCTACAAGGTTTCTGAACAGTAAATAAAATGCAAATTTTTATATTTTTTAAATATCAATTATATATATTCCATTGTTTTCAAAACAATGACACCAAAGTTATTCCGTACAATTGACTATGAACAATTTATAATTACTCATGGGGGTGAGGGCAGGTCGATTTTATAACCACAATATTGCACTCAATTTGAAAGTTTGGGTTTGACATGATTAATAATGACACAAAGTATTTTTTTCAAACGACTTTAAAGATTAAGTTTTGGTTCAAAATCGTAGCGTTGGGATTTCATTCCAGTAAGCAGAGAAATGAAAGCTTTATAACACAGCCTTTTAAAACTTGTAATTTACTAAAGCTTTAAAAATCGTATATGGACAAGATGCATGGCCCAAGCACATTATTGCTAAATCATTGCGCCATCAAATAAGACCTTCATTTCCTTGAAAGGGAAATTATACTTTACCATTTAGCTATATTATGATGTAATATGATATACATTGCGATTTTTAATAACAACTAGCAGCATGGCCCGGCGTTGCCCGTGCTTGATTCAAAAATCGTACGACTCATACAACAATCGCTATCACTTGACTTAAAATATTTTTGCCCTTTAAAGGAGTGCCCTTTGCCGTGCTGATGTTGCTACATGTCTTACTTCTTGCCTATCGCACACTGCGAATTTTTCTAAGCTCTATACTAAACATTAAATCTGTTACGAAAAAAGAACTAAACAAAATGAACACAAAACGATCAGCTTTAAAAAAGGACTCGTAACTGGAAAAACCGAATGGAAAAAGAATGTTAACAACAAATACATTTTCACACCAAACCCAGTTCTGCGGAATCAGAATCAACGTTGAGTTTAAGCAAGCGAATGAGCCAATTGGAGTAAAGTGCCATGCAGATTTAAATTTTTCCCACTTGTGACGAATGCAGCTATCGATTTTTTTGCATGCTAGTTAACATTCGTGTCAGTCAGCTGTTGGCTCTCACGCTGGCCAATAGAATTTTCCTGCTTATTCGTGGCAGCCAGCTATAGGCTCTAACTCTGGCCAGTACAAAATGGCCGCAAATTACATGAAAACTGCCGTCGAAGCATGAAAAAAATCGATTATTTCCTCTATCGATGGGAGTTGAGAAATGCAAAGTCAGTCTTGGCCTTCCCGCTAACTTGGAGCATGTGCATGTAAATTTTGGTGCAAATCCGTCGAAAATTGCGGCTGTGCATTCGTTACACACACACACACACACACACACACACACACACACATCCTGCCTTTTATAGATAGAGATGCAAATTTAAAACATTTTGTCTTATATGTGCCTAGCAATATTATAGTGTTATATACACTTTTATCTATTTTTTGCTGTTTATTAATTATGATTTAATAAATGATCTCACAAATTTTATTCATTGAGTTGCCTTTTTTGTAGTCTTTTACAATTTTTTACACAGTTTTTACTTATCGAATACAGTAAAAAAAAAATGCATATTTTGCTAGTACTGATTCATAACCGCAATTCTGTTTTGGATATATTTTCTTTTCAATGTACCTAATACATAAAAATATCAACTTTGTTTGGATTTATGCTTGAAATAGTGACATTTTAAAGTCAGTTTGTGGTATTGGAACTTACCCATAAAAATAATGTACTATTCCTGACATTATAAATACTGAGCCTCTCAAGAGGTATGAGCATATTGTAAAACGAGGAGAGATAATTGAGAGCATATTGTAAGGACATTGGAATAGTGATACTTGTCGAGACAACATAGTTCACTCTAACCAAATCTGATAGTCATTACTAATACTTCTACTTCTTTGTATTATATTTCTGTTGTAATATATCTTTGTATTCCATACTTGTGTTCGTGTTATTCTTTCATTGGTTCTAACCTTGGACCATCACTGTGGTACAAGGAACTTGGACCATAACAGTTTGTAAGCAAAAACCTGCGGAAATTAGATATGTCTGTTCATTTTTTCAGACAATCTTTAAAACTAACTGCTCAAAAATCGCTAAAAGTTATGAATCTAATTTTGGAAATCAAAACTTAACACATCAAACTCCAGCTTTCATACTGAATGCAATGTCAATTTTCTAAGTGAAAAATTAATCTGCCCTATGGCCAAATGATTAGAACTAATATTCTTACCATGATTTGTCTATGAAGTCCTTTCTTGATAATCTCAGTTTGGAGGGGATATCCCTTTATGTGGTACTGTTAGAAAGTGCCTGAAAATCATAACATGGCTTAACCCAAGTCTTTTATTGAAATCGTGTAGACATAACAGTTCTGTCAATGGCTGTGCTAGCACGGTTGCAAGTCATCGTGACCGAGAGTTTGAGTGTACTGGCCTTGTTCAGAAGCTGTGGATCACGCCAGATTATGCGCTCTCTCCGCAAAACTGTAACTAAAATGCACTCAGTATAGTTGCAGTACAACCCACAAGGTGGCACTGTGGATGCTGAACATATACGTGTTCTGATCAAAAAGTATCGGGACTGGCGCTATAAAAAGAAAACTACAAAACATATATCAATTCGGCATTTAATCTCCTTCAAAGTAGTCCCCTTCTAAAGCCACACACTTTATCCAGCATCGTTTCCGTTGATCGAAGTATTCATTTAACTCCTTTTGGGGGATAGTCAGCAGCTGCCTCGTCGCATTCTCTTGGAGTTGTTTGATGTCTTGAAATCTTGTTCCTTTCAAGTGGGAGTTGGAAAGAGGAAGAAGCCGCAAGGAGGCGAGATCTGAGGAATATGATGGTTGTGGACCTGGGGAATGTTGTGCTTTGCCAAAAACTGCTGCACAAACCATGATCACTGATGAAACCTCTGTGGTTTGTGAGACGACCACACTCTACACACTTTCCTTCCAAGCACGTCTACAAATAACAGAAGCGAGTGAGAACGTTAAAAGTTACTGTACATTCGAGACAGGGTTCAAGATCAATCAGTGCCAAAAGAGCTTCACTGCACATATTTTAGTTTCATTGCCAGAGTCCCGATATTTTTTTTTATCATACCTCGTATGCAGTCGTCTGCAGCAGGGATTAGTTAGCCTTCCTAGTAGACAAGCACACTCGGAAAACGAATTGTTAAATATCATTTACCATGACCAATGCTTTTGTGCATATGGCATAAAGATGTCATCATTTGTTGCTTCTTTTCTCTTCGAGAAGTATGCATGCAGACTTAGCACTGTCTGTGACTTATTCTTACACCTTGATTTGCAGACAAATATTCCAGGAAATGAGACAACCTCATGAAACATATTAAATAATAACTTCATGAATCATAGAGTTGCTAATTAGATGTTTAGACGCGAATGATGAAAGAATGATGCGAGTATTGTTGGAATTTTTTTAAATCGTCAGTTTATGATATCTGTTCATCTTCTATTAAGCATCAATACCCGTCGTTTAAGGATGGGTGTTCGAGTAGGCAAGAATACATCTCTTGTCCCCCAGCTATAGGTTAAATAGCAATACAGGATGGGAATCTATAGACTTGTAAGGCAATTTTTCTCATGCACTTAAGGCAATTTGCAGATAATAAAAAAGAATATGTGGAGACCCATTATCGCCAACGTACTAAACGGGCTTCTCCTTTAAATAAATGCAGGATTAGTCGTTATTAAAAGTGCATAGGTAAACCTTGTCGATTTTATTCCTGTAATTTGAAAAAAAAACTTACCTCATGGACGTCCGTACGTAAAAAGAATCTTGTGGGGAAGCCATATTGTTTTTATGCTGACAAATTAACGCAAAATCACGGCGACCACGAGATTTGAGAAAATATAAATATGCAGTGTACGAAAGACGGGGAGACATGAAGTTAGTCTACGAACGACCAACATCTACAAGCTATTTCGGTATATATGTTATAAGCGCCGTGATGATATGGAGGGGAATCGCAAAGTACCTGTCGATATGGGGAAAACGTTCAGTGGCGAAGGTGATTTGATGGTTGGCGAAAGTGAAATTGGTAACGAAACTGCAAATAATCCACGACCTCGCAAGCTTTATGTCCCTGTTTTTAGGAGAAGACGCCCTGGCCTTATATCTCCAGTGGACCGAAGTGGATCAACGGGATGGAAAGAAAATAGAGGCTAAGTTAAAAACAGCCTTTACGGACGGAGTTTTATCTGCATATGCAAAGCTAGTGAAGATGCGGTGGACCGGCGAAGCCGTTGATGTGTATGTAACGAAAATACAAAGACTGGCGGAAGTAGCAGTGTTTGAAGGAAGTGGACAAGAGCAGATCGTGAAGCTCACGTCAATGGGTTCCCGGAAAGTATCTCGGTGCCACTACAGCAGTTGCCAAATGTGGAGAAACTGGAACTCAGTGAAATAATCTCAACTGCCAGGGTGCTTACAACCACACGGAGACCAGAAATGGTAGCGGTAGCAGAACGAGAACCTAAACCAAGAGTGATCAAACCGTTTAGTGGTAAATGTTATAACTGCAAGGGAGACTGTAGTGAACCAATTAAGGTGACCTGTTATGGATGTCACGAGCCGGGGCATTATGTAAAACACTGCCCACAGGGAAAAAGAACAGGGGCAACTGGTGCGCCGGCGGTTACCCCTTCAAATCAGCAATGGCGCAAACCAGAACATTACCAACAATTGAAGCGCTAATAGAAGACAGAGGAGCAAGGGCCCTGATTGATACTGGCAGCAACGCAACATTAATCCGGTCGGGTCTTTCGGCTGATTATAGGAGTACAAGTGCTGTAAGAGCAGTCGATAGACGGGAGGTTGTGTGCAGAGTGATCAGTGACATTAGAGGTATGTGGATGGTTACTGAGAATCGAGACAATTCTGATGGAAAAGATCATCGACGGTGTTGACGTCATTGTGGGCATGGCTGTTATCCGCCAGCTTGGAGGGGTTACTGTCTACGGAAATGGTAACGTGGAGTTCAGAGGAGGAGATTGTGCTATGAATATACAACCAAACGGCAAGAATAGCAAAAAAAAAGTCAATACGAAGTGGTAGATAAGGACTTTAGTGCAAGATTTGATGGAGAGAAGTGAACCGTGGAATGGAAATGAATTTCAGAACCCCCGATATTAAAAAAAACATCATGCTAAACTGAGTAAGGAGAAAAAGGTCGAGTTCGACAGTGAAGTTAAACGGTGGATTGAGGAAGGAATCTTAACCCCGTGGGACCAAGATGTTCAGACGGGAGTGCTACGCTTAATGGCGGTGGAACAACCCACAAGAAACAAGATCAGGCCAGTTCCCGATTACCGAGAACTAAATAAATATATTATGTGTCATTCTGGTGGGAATGCAATTGACGTTTGTAGAGAAACAACAAGGAAGTAGAAGCAAATGACAACGGCATCTAAGATTGTTGATCTAAGGTCCGCATATTTGCAAATACATGTCGCGAGACATCTGTGGAAGTACCAGTTAGTTCGGTACGAGGGACAGACCTATTGTTTAACGAGGTTGGGGTTCAGACAAAATGTAGCCCCGAAGTTTATGTCAAAAATCCTAAAAACTGTGCTAAAAAAAAGAGGAACACATCAGAAAAAAAAAAAACACGGATTCGTATATTGACGATATACTGGTGGATGAAACAGCGATAGCATCGGCAGATCTTGTAAATCATCTTAACAACTTTGGCTTAACAGCAAAGACACCAGAATCATTAGAAGGAAGAGCAACATTGGGTCTTCGGCTTCATACGGATAAGACAGGAAATCTGGTATTTGCGAGAGGGAATGACCTGCATGAGGTTCATGAGGAAATGAGCAGGCATGAATTGTTCTCTGCCTACGGATAAATGGTGGGCCACTACCCAATAGCTGGATGGCTTAAAATCGCCTGCAGTTATTTGAAGAGAAGAGCAGAAGAAATCGATTTGGAAAACATAGTGGATAGTGAAACAACCAGTGTGGTATGGGAAGTTGTGGAAGAGGTTAGACACCACGATCCAGTTCGAGGGAGATGGCATGTTCCCAAATTGGAAAAGGGCATTGTATGGTGCGACGCAAGTAGCATGGTCACTGGTGTATGTATTGAGATCCATGGTGTGATAGTCGAAGATGCGGCGTGGTTAAGAAAGAAACGTGATTACAACCATATCAACGTTGCTGAGTTGGATGCTACGATAAAAGGGGTAAATCTCGCGTTGAAATGGCGTCTAAAGGAGATCTCGATCCGAACTGTCCACAGTCTTATGATAACGGACGAAAAAAGGATCCATACAAAAGGAGTGGCAAACCTACTTATCATGCAGCGTTTGGGGATTCTGGGGGGAATGAATTTAACTTAAAATTGAGTGTAACGTTCGTGCCCTCTGACAGAAATAAGGCCGATGCTCTAACCAGAATGAAAAAGAGTTGGCGGCTGAAAATATGCTTCTGTCGAAGATGCGCTGCTTCTTTTATGTGAGATGTCGTTTCAGGACGTGGTTGATCATGGCTCTCCATACTTTCCTGCATGTTGTTGTTCTAAGTAACTTTTGGCCTTTTACCGTCCCTCACTATTTTTGTTATATCATTCATTCATCCAAACCCTTAAGTAATATATACAAAATGTGGCACAAGGCCAACAAATGGTGAACAGTGAAAAGGACGGTCTTCTTCTGTTTTAACTTTAAACTTAGCTAGCCACAAACACTGACTCAAACATGCAAACAATATTCCTAACACCAAAGTAACACATTCTTACTTACCTTCTTACTTACCGACATCCACCTTTGTTGTAGTACGATCCACCTAATTTACATAGTGGAGTACCGACCATATAAATATGGTTGGTACCGGGAAGACGAGGAGGAAGTAAGAAGAGATCCAATCCAGAGACTCTGCCTGACTGCGATTAAGTCAACCCATTCTACAGGAACGGTCTTCCCAAGAATATACCAAACTATCTGTAAATTATTGTGTACACGTTCTTGTGTCAATACATTTTGTTTAAGTACATTTTGTGTTGTATTATTATTATTCCATGCTTTATTCAAGTTTCAACAACCATAATACCTCATTGTCTTTATCCTAACTAGTCTGCATATGTACAATTCATTGTCTGTGGAGGAGGGGAATAAAACAACAATTTAAAAACTAGCCCCAGTAAGTATTTACAATATGAAACAAAACTATTTACAAGAAAATAAACAAAATAATGTTAGTAATAAACCCCCTAAATCCTTAAATGTGACAGAAGCATCAGTTAACTGGACGAAATCAATGCGAGACTATAATAATATAAAATATTCATTCATCCCAAACACTCACACAGACACAACAACAAATCGAAAACACACACGCGAAACGAAAGGCGCCCCGCATCCACCAGAGAACTGACAACACTGACCACCTAACGAGGGAGAGGATGGAGAATTAAACCAAAGAAAAATAGGGACAGATATAAAAGGGGCCAATGAGCAAACATCCCTAGCTAAGTCAACTGAAATGAAGAAACTAAAGAAACAAAAACAAACCCTAAACTAGTCTAATTTCGGGTGGGGTTAGCCTATGTCCGTGGCGAAGATCTCACCCGAACAGGTTCCATGAACAGGGAGGCAACTTTACAGCACTGGGAAAATGACAGAAGCCGAGATGCTAGATCAGGACCAACAATATTACTGATTCTTCTTTGGATTTTATCAAGGATCTCTAGCTATATAGCAGGAAGATTCTAAGTATGGCTTATAGGTATGTAAAATAGATTCAGGGGAGAAAAATTGTCTAGTATGACACAGTGACCCAACTTTCTATCTACACTATTTCCATTATTCGGACGATTGTCCTCATCTTTGTCGCCATATTTATTACAATGTCTCGGTCGTTGTACACTCTGGCCTTCTTCAGGTTGTTGGAATGTCGAACTGAAACCTTCATTTCGCTCCCTGGGGTAGACTGTTCTAGTTCCACGTGCCATGTTTAATGGATGTCATTTGTCAGTTATCTCCTGTTAATTCCACTCTCCAAGTTTTCCACTGCCTTAACCGTGTATTGAACTCTTTGGGTCCTGTCACTGGATCTAACTAACGCCTTTATCCACTGTGCCATGTGTCCTTGAGGACATCTGTGTATGAATTTCTGGGTATTATAAACCTAATATCATCAACAATCTTTTTACCGTAGTGCTCATATTGCAATTTTTGCTGTTATCATTTAATGTTTTTACCAGAGCTCATATTTCAATTTTTGTTGTTATTATCGCTTTTCTCTGGCACTCCTTATTACTAGTTCCCATATTGTATTCATTTCTATGCTTGGTCGGCTCAGGAGATCTTTGTGGCCTAGGATATGTACTAATACCTTAAGTTTATGAATTTTGCAATGGTGTTCTTTGTCTATGATCTCAACCTGATCCCACAGAGGGCGATGATCTCCCTTTTCTCTCCATATGTGGACAGCCATGCCTGATTTTTCCACTTACCCTCGTGTTACAGTTTTCTGGTGTTCTTGAAGCTTTAACTTACGGGGGCGGCCTGTCTCCCCTTTATATTTCTTTCCGCAGCTGCATGGGATAGCGTGTACATACAGTCTTTAGTCATGTTCTCCTCTATGGGGGGGTCTTACTCGGGAGAGTACAAAGTATTTGCGGTCCATATAACATCAGGACAACCTTCAAAAACTGGACGACACTTCGCAGATAGCTCTCCTACTTTAGACATGGCACGTGGAACTAGAACAGTCTACCCCAGTGAGTGAAATAAAGAATTCAGTTTGACATTCCAACCACCTGAAGAGGGCCGGAGCGTACAACGGCCGAAATGTTGTAATAAATATAGCGACAAAGATGAGGACAATAGTTCGAATAATGTAAATAGTGTACATAATACATCATCTCAAAAATATAGACAGAACTTTCTATCTGATTTTTTTTTTTTTACCCTTGTGTAAACCGGACACTTGTCTCACGTGCAAACCAGACCTACATGTAACTTTTTGACACCCATGAAAGCCAGATAGATGTCTACCTTTGTTGAATCTCATCTAAACCGCACCTACGTGTAACCTTTTGACTCTCGTGACAACCAGACATATGTCTACCTATCTATTGTTTATCATAACGTGAGAATTCAGCATTAAGCAGACTGTTAAAGGTTGCTATGCCGGAAATCAAACTAAACCAAACAAAATAAATCTAACTTAGATACATCACTGTCAATAGTTAGCAAGCAAATCAGAAAAAATACTTGTGCTAGATTAACACAAATAAATTACTATTTTGTATTGCTTGATATAAACGAGTAAAATAATGCTTTAGTCAGTTCATTCTCCACTAATTGCGCTATTATTATGACCTTTTGTCAGAATAAAACACGCTAGTAGAAAATAACTTTTATAAGTATTTTGAGCGTTAATACGGAGAAGAAAAGAAAGAACTCTTCAGTTTAGGAAACCCTATTTAGTGTACTATTAATGAAAAACCTCTGTGATGTTTCAATAAGTATATTTTAAATACGTATCGAGCTACATGAAAAGAATTAAGTTTTTGTAATCGAAAACATTTCAGTAGATTATCTCGTGGAAAGAACAGCAACAATGATTCCCGTTTAACCGCTGGCAGCCACTATTACTAACTCCAGTGTCACTATCGCCCTTTTCATTGACAATGCCATTGCAGACGAGACTATCGTCATTTGTCTTATTACACTTATAATGGGGCGTTGTTATAAGTGGTGGCGCCAACGTCGCCGTTTGTAAACTATCTGGCCATTTCGTGGAATGTGCCGACAATAATCTTTTGAGAGTCAAAGGCTAAACATCCTTGTTTGGTTTCAAATCTGCAATGGAATCTGAAGATTCCAACTAATCCTGGTTTGTTTTCCATGTAAATGAGGTCATTCGACCTAAATATTATAATATATCTAAAAAAAACTATGTCGACAATCGGACGCCCCCATACAGAGCCAGTGCAAGGGTCTCGCCTCCACCGCCGAATTCATGATACAGGCCCTATACCACTTTACTGCATCTCAAGTTTCATAAGGTAGCATTCATATTAAATATAAATTTTATTGTAACATAATTATGTATATGCAATGTAGACGAACAATTGAAAATAAATACAATGTATCTGTTGAGAGAGGTTACTGAATAGAATAATCAAACGAAGCTTGAAAATGAATCAATGATACTTTGGACAAGAACAACATATAAGATTTGCCAGCGGCGCGTAGAAAAAGTAGTCAACTGCTAGAAGTGAGTCAAGTGAATTCCACAATGAATCTCTAACCGCAGGCCAACATACAGTATTTACTACCCTTATCGTCTGTAGGTATGCTACAGCAGTATCTAAAAAAAATTATTATAATAGATCATTACATAAATAAATCAACAATATTTTGCGTCAACTTTTAACATCAACTTGAGATTTTTCATGTTAAAAATTTTAATAATTTTAACGTAATCAACATTATGGATTAAAAAATTAGTGAATTTTATTTAGTGTTTGTTTGAGACTTAACATGAGCAAAACAAATTCACGGAGTTAGACTGAAAAAAAAAAGAGCCCAGAATGACGTCAGAATCTACGAAAATTAACATCCTTTAATAGTTGTGCATAGTTTATTTTGTAACGTATATAAATGTAGGTAGAAGAAAAGTAAATGTTGATAAGATAGTAGGGGTCATAGAGTACTGCAATTAATGTTGCTTCCGACACAGTCGGGGAGTCGCGGTAGTACGTTCTGAACCTGCCTCTATGTGTCATAATATGTTTTTTTTGAATTGCGCATTTATTAAGAGATACATTGCGTTAAAATATGCGTTTCAGCAATTTCTATCTAACTCATAATAATTAGGTCCCATCCATGAAGATAAAGGATATTTTTTATGACACCACTGCAGTTCAATGCCACAGATTTGATCGGTTATTTTTACCATTGACCATATCTAACATCCTGCTACCAACGTCTTTACCGTAATCCTGGCATGGTTGGTTCTGTGTGCTATATCTTGATAAAGGGCCAACTCGTGATTTGGTCCCCGTTTTTGAATTCAGAATTGTCCTTCTTGACTGACTGCCAACCAGGCCTAGGTAGCCCAGTCTGCTTTTCTATTTAATCCATAGTTGGGGAGAAGGAATGGATTCATCTGCATGTAAGGGAATTCGAACACGGCTCACCGATTTTTCATTCCCAGACGCTATCCATTAGATCGCGTAACGTCCAATTCACATTCCTCCTCGGTGTTTTGAAAAGGAGTAGAAATTTATCTCTTGCTTCCAGTTTAAGGTTGGGTTTGTTGCTGTTTTTTGTGTATATATATCTACTAATGAGTTAGCCCAAATGAGTTAACTCACTTTATAGTCCACCAATAGAAGGTTAACCAATCAGAAGACGTAAAACATTCAATCCGTCGTGTATAAAGGCGGCCATTTTTGTTCACTCTACCCGAATGTCCAGTCCAGCTTGTCAGGCGAAGGGAAACAGAAGGACGAACTACGCTCTGCTACTTTTACCAAAATATCCACTGCTAACCTGAACAACGCTTTCCTACTCTCTTCGAAATATTCACTGCTAACCTCATGATTCTATACTCGAAGACGACCGTCATCATGAACAACAGGGTTTCCGGTTTCTTTTAAAGTCTTCTTCTTGTGGTACGATCCACCTAATTTACATAGTGGAGTACCGACCATATAAATATGGGTTGGTACCGGGAAGACAGGGGGAAGTAGTAAGAGATCCAATCCAGAGACTCTGCCCGACTGCGATTAAGTCAACCCATTCTACAGGAACAGTCTTCCCAAGAATATACCAAAATTAACTGTAAATATTGTGTACCTTTTACTTGTTTCAATACATTTTGTTTACGTACATTTTGTGTTGTATTATTATTATTCCATGCTTATCCAAGCTTCAACACTTCTCATTCTCTTTCACTCCCAGTAGCCCATTGTGTCAAAGTGGCATTATCGCCTTGTCTGGGGGTGGATTGATTAAACAAAACATTATTTATATATAATCTCGTATATATCCACATATTTGAGGCTTACAAAATTTATTAAAATGCCATATCGTCCGTATATTCTCTTTAAACTCTACTCTTTACTCATCTGGAATATCCTTGCCTGACTTTCTCCTTCGAACCGAGTCCTTGTTGAGTAATATGCAAATAACCACTTCGATATCTCTAATCTGGATCCTCACAAAGCATGTAGACCTGACGGTATCGCTGTAATATTTTTTTAAGAAATGTGTTCCTGAACTGGCTACTGTTCCCTCTAAACTGTATAATAAATTCCTGGCTACCTTTTGTTTTCCTGCTTATTGGCAATCCTCTTCTGTTGTTCCAGTCTTTAAGAACTCAGATGAACCGTCCGATCCTTCAAACTATAGGCCTCTTAGCCTTCTATCTCTGAACTAATTATGCATCTCACATCACAGAGCCTTCTTTCAGACCAAAATTTAAATGTAATATCAACCGTTATCTATTGCCTTCCTGATTACTCTTTATTGTTCTCACTCGATTAGGTGAATTTGATTTTTAAAAATCCCATCAGGACGTAGATTGATTTTATGGTGGCTTCTGCACGTTTTAGAATTCAGATTTTTTCTCTCACTTTCATATTGGTTGTTACACAAACTAAACAATACAAACCACTCTGCTAATTAACCCATAGCTGGTGAGGAAAGAAATGGGGCAGTTTATCTACTGGGCCTTGTGTCCCCAAGGACGCTTTTATCCAATGGGCCATGTGTCATCACTTAGACGTGGTTTAGAAGGATAAAAGCGTTGGTTGGATCGAATGACTTGACCCAAAGTGTTGTGAGTTCAATACCTTGCGAAAGCAGTGGTGAACAAAGGTTGGAGAGTTGAGTTAAAGGGAGATAACAGAGAAGAGGCATGACACGTGGAACTAGAACACTCTACCCCGGTGGACGAAATTAAGGGTTCAGTTCGAAATTCCAATCACCTGAAGAAGGCCGGGGCGTACAACGGCCGAAACGTCGTGAATATAGCACTAAAGATGATGGCAACAGTGCGAACAATGTACATAATATAAATAATGCGATTAGTTGTTCCATTATCAGAAAACTTTCTGTATTCATTAATCGAACGCTCAGTATTACTCCCAGTTAAATTTTATTTTTTTTTAAATCTTCCTCTTAAAACAATCTTTTCGTCAAAATAGGTCTTTCTAGTACTGACAAATATCCTGATTATGCCATTATTTTTGCTTCCAGTTACATGTGCTATTTATTTTAGATATTGCTGCTGTTGAAAGCCTTCAGGTGATGTGGTTTGTGTTATTTGGCAAAATTATGTCGTGTACGAAATATTATAAAAGACAGTCCTCTTCAGGACCCACAGGATTCATTCGCTTGAATCTCCTTGTATTTATTGTCCTGAGAAAATGTTTATATATAGTTGATAGCTTAGACA